>JAQFVV010006328.1:743872-1111724 GCA_028023455.1 Epiperipatus broadwayi | reverse complement strand
TTGGGTGATGATGAGAATGGAAATGCAAATATCTGTCTGTGTATATCCTTTCTGTAAATAGAAAAAGATAAACTATTTGGTGTTCTGGTGACTAGAACATCAAGAAAAGGGAGTTTTCCATCAGACTCTGTCTCCATTGTAAATTTAATATGAGGATGCATATTATTTAAATGTAAGAAAAAATCATCTAATGTATTTTTTCCATGTTGCCATATGACAAAAGTGTCATCTATGAGATCGGAAGAGCGTCAAATGAGAGGTTTTAAAGATGATGATTCTAAAGCACGAGTTTCTATATATTCCATGAATAAATCAGCTATTACTGCTGATATAGGTGAGCCCATAAGAGTACCAAAAATTGTCTGTAATGCTGTCCATTGTATACAAAATATGTATTTAAAAGACAATGTTTAAATAAAGCAATAATATGGTCTGGTAAATTGCAACGTTGTGAGATTATATTTAAAGCTTCATCAATTGGAATGTTTGTAAACAAAGACACGACATCAAAACTGACCAGAATGTCACTAGCATTAATTTTTAAACTTTTTAAAACAGAAATAAAATGAAAGAGAGTTTTTAATACATGACGCTCTTCCGATCTTTAATAAATCACCTATTGAAACAGAGATAAAAAATAAAATAATCCCTCGTGAAAAATCTTGTGTCTGTCCAAAATTTTATGGACTTCCAAAAATTCACAAACCAGATACCCCTCTTCGTCCAATAGTAAGTGCAATAGGTTCTCCAACTCATATTTTAGCTAGATACTTATCGGATTTCATTAAACCTACAATCCCATCTATTAAATCATATATTAAAAACTCTCTTCATTTTATTTCTGTTTTAAAAAGTTTAAAAATTAATGCTAGTGACATTCTGGTCAGTTTTGATGTCGTGTCTTTGTTTACAAACATTCCAATTGATGAAGCTTTAAATATAATCTCACAACGTTGCAATTTACCAGACCATATTATTGCTTTGATTAAACATTGTCTCTTAAATACATATTTTGTATACAATGGACAGCATTACAGACAAGTTTTTGGTACTCCTATGGGCTCACCTATCTCAGGAGTAATAGCTGATTTATTCATGGAATATATAGAAACTCGTGCTTTAGAATCATCATCTTTAAAACCTCTCATTTGGCTCAGATACATAGATGACACTTTTGTCATATGGCAACATGGAAAAAATACATTAGATGATTTTTTCTTTACATTTAAATAATATGCATCCTCATATTAAATTTACAATGGAGACAGAGTCTGATGGAAAACTCCCTTTTCTTGATGTTCTAGTCACCAGAACACCAAATAGCTTATCTTTTTCTATTTACAGAAAGGATACACACACAGACAGATATTTACATTTCCATTCTCATCATCACCCAACTCAGATAGTTTCTGTAGCCAAAACTCTTTTAAATAGAGCAATTAACCTTTCAGATGACACACATCTGAAAGAAGAAATAAATCATATTAATAGTGTTTTATTAGCAAATAGTTATAATTACAAATTTATAAAAAAAGCCTTATTTCAAGCCCAAAATAGACAAAATAGGAAACAAAAAGATGATAAGTCAGCTATTAGGATTTGTGTTCCATATGTAAAAGGAACTACAGACAGTATCGGACGTATATTAAAACGCTATAATATAGATACAGCATTTTCTGCTCATCAAAAGATCAGCAATATAATAACCAAGCCTAAGGATTCAATCCCTCTTGAATCTCATGGTGTCTATCAAATCTCATGTAAAAATTGTAAAGCTTCTTACATAGGTATGAGTAATCGTCGCATCAGTGTTAGGAGAGATGAGCATGCTAATGCAGTTAAACAACACTCATCATCATCAGCACTCTCACTCCATACTATAGATTCAGGTCATAAAATAGATTTTTCTAGTACCAGGATCATATCCAGATGTGATAATCTCTACCAATGCAAAATCAGAGAAGCCATTGAGATACTTAAAAGGCCAGATTGTATCAATAAGCGAGATGATACGTGCAAACTTCCTCCTATTTGGAAAGATTTCTTTAAAAAACATTCTTAAATTTAACATTTTTGCTATTGGTGGGATTTTTAATGTTTTATTCAAACCAGTGATTGTAGCGCCTCTACAACCGTCTTTCTACCTTTTTATAACTCTGTGGATGGCTTGTGTGACCAAGTCGAAACGTCAGTAAATTGATATTAAAAGTTTTTAACACGGATGAACCCGCAAAATATGTATTTTATATATTTAACCCGTGCAAATCTTCGTTTTAACATTACTAACCTCTACGGGGAGGAAATTTTCAAACAGCTGCGTATATTTGAAAGAACGTGGAGTAAGAAATGTAAGTTACTTTGTAATTTATCTTTTTTGTTAGCGTGCAAAAATCACAACGTTATACCCACTTGCTGTAAAATTGTGTTTCACAAGAACAATTATAATGTTAGTAAAATTCTAAGGAAAACCAGCAATATTATTTTAAACTCCTTTATTAAAGAAACTCGGAAAAATTTAGACAAAATTGATAAAGTATTGCTACATTTACGTTTATTCCTTAGTAATAAAATACATCCTTTACTGTGGACTAGTTTTGATCGTATTGCAAGTTTTCGATCATTTAAAGATTCGGAATTGGTAACAGCAAAGCAAAAGAAAAAATTGCAAATGCTAATTAGAACACAATCCCCAAACATTATGTATCCAAATCAAAAAACCGTTTACAATTTATCTAAGAAAGCCCTCTCTACAGATGAAATTTCGGTTTTAGAAAAAGGTTTCAATTTTGCTTTAACACCTTCCCGGATACCTTTTGAGAAAATTGTCTGTAATGTTGAATCAGCTCTTGATAAAATTGATTCTACATCGGCTGATTTAGCTAGAGCTGAGATTTGTAATATTTTAAAAAAAGCTAAGCTTCCTAAAAATAATTTTTCAAAGAAAGAAAGACAAGCATTAAATAATATAAAATCGGACAAATCAATTGTTGTACTTCCAGCTGATAAAGGTAATGCCACAGTTGTAATGGATCGTGACATTTACCATAATAAAATTTTAGATCTGCTTAGTGATAAAACTTATAAACTATCAAAAAGAGATCATACTACATATTTGGAAAAAACAACAAAAGCTATTATTAATAAATCACCTATTGAAACAGAGATAAAAAATAAAATAATCCCTCGTGAAAAATCTTGTGTCTGTCCAAAATTTTATGGACTTCCAAAAATTCACAAACCAGATACCCCCCTTCGTCCAATAGTAAGTGCAATAGGTTCTCCAACTCATATTTTAGCTAGATACTTATCGGATTTCATTAAACCTACAATCCCATCTATTAAATCATATATTAAAAACTCTCTTCATTTTATTTCTGTTTTAAAAAGTTTAAAAATTAATGCTAGTGACATTCTGGTCAGTTTTGATGTCGTGTCTTTGTTTACAAACATTCCAATTGATGAAGCTTTAAATATAATCTCACAACGTTGCAATTTACCAGACCATATTATTGCTTTGATTAAACATTGTCTCTTAAATACATATTTTGTATACAATGGACAGCATTACAGACAAGTTTTTGGTACTCCTATGGGCTCACCTATCTCAGGAGTAATAGCTGATTTATTCATGGAATATATAGAAACTCGTGCTTTAGAATCATCATCTTTAAAACCTCTCATTTGGCTCAGATACATAGATGACACTTTTGTCATATGGCAACATGGAAAAAATAAATTAGATGATTTTTTCTTACATTTAAATAATATGCATCCTCATATTAAATTTACAATGGAGACAGAGTCTGATGGAAAACTCCCTTTTCTTGATGTTCTAGTCACCAGAACACCAAATAGTTTATCTTTTTCTATTTACAGAAAGGATACACACACAGACAGATATTTACATTTCCATTCTCATCATCACCCAACTCAGATAGTTTCTGTAGCCAAAACTCTTTTAAATAGAGCAATTAACCTTTCAGATGACACACATCTGAAAGAAGAAATAAATCATATTAATAGTGTTTTATTAGCAAATAGTTATAATTACAAATTTATAAAAAAAGCCTTATTTCAAGCCCAAAATAGACAAAATAGGAAACAAAAAGATGATAAGTCAGCTATTAGGATTTGTGTTCCATATGTAAAAGGAACTACAGACAGTATCGGACGTATATTAAAACGCTATAATATAGATACAGCATTTTCTGCTCATCAAAAGATCAGCAATATAATAACCAAGCCTAAGGATTCAATCCCTCTTGAATCTCATGGTGTCTATCAAATCTCATGTAAAAATTGTAAAGCTTCTTACATAGGTATGAGTAATCGTCGCATCAGTGTTAGGAGAGATGAGCATGCTAATGCAGTTAAACAACACTCATCATCATCAGCACTCTCACTCCATACTATAGATTCAGGTCATAAAATAGATTTTTCTAGTACCAGGATCATATCCAGATGTGATAATCTCTACCAATGCAAAATCAGAGAAGCCATTGAGATACTTAAAAGGCCAGATTGTATCAATAAGCGAGATGATACGTGCAAACTTCCTCCTATTTGGAAAGATTTCTTTAAAAAACATTCTTAAATTTAACATTTTTGCTATTGGTGGGATTTTTAATGTTTTATTCAAACCAGTGATTGTAGCGCCTCTACAACCGTCTTTCTACCTTTTTATAACTCTGTGGATGGCTTGTGTGACCAAGTCGAAACGTCAGTAAATTGATATTAAAAGTTTTTAACACGGATGAACCCGCAAAATATGTATTTTATATATTTAACCCGTGCAAATCTTCGTTTTAACATATATATATATATATATATATATATATATATATATATATATTATAAAATATAAGATCCGTGTCTTGACTGTATATATATATATATATATATACAGTCAAGACAGAAAAAGTAAATTATGAAACTTATTCTCAGGAGATTATAAAATCATTAGGCAAGACAGCAGTTAGTAGGCAACGGTGTAGTGTGCTAAAAATCTCCTGATTACAAACCGAGGTTGTCATTCGATGATCTTACTTTATTTAGGTATTTACAAATGGAGATCACTTTCAAGTGAAGAGACATTGCCCGAATTTGAAGAAGATTTGTTTATTTAAAAAATAGAACATTAGTGAATTATGTGAAATTAAAAAAAAATATAAAGACGCAAATAATCTTAAAATGAATATATACTTTACTACAAATGCACAATATCGAAAGTACTAATGGACAAGAATTAATTACATGTAATAAGGGGAAGAATAACATTGTGCAGATTAATGCCCTTGAAAGTTATCATTGGATTTTTATATAGTTCTGTAAAATAATTCTGATTATACCCATTAACATTTTAAAATTGGTACAGGAGTCTTTAATCCATATTGATTATGTCATAGTTAGGATTCAGAATATAAGAATTCACTGAGCACTCACAAGTAGATTGTTGGACGATCATAGAATAGAAACATCCAATATTAAAATAATAATTCCATTAAAAGATAACTATTATTTCAATTATAGATTTACTACTAAATTTCACATAAATCTCTTCTTGGTTTCACTAAAAAGAATAATCCTGACTATTTTTTTTTATAATGATCATATTTGTAATGAATTGATTACAAGAAAAAGTAGAACATTTTCAGCTTGGAAGAATAATATATGCAATGTGGAACTTTATTATAAATTAAAAGATCAGAATGCAGAATATTTGTCTGAAGTTTTGTAATGATGGTATTTTAATTATGTTTATATGTTGCATTATTTCCACCATCTGATATTAAATATTGAATGCCTTTAGAAAAAAATTAAACTTAATTTAAATTGTCCAATTATATTCAATTGTTAGTGGTAGTCCACTAGGTAGTACTTACACAACGTTTTAAATTATAATATTCTCCACTCTTCTTCAGGTATTGCTGGTCTGATCTGTGACAGTACTAGTATGGGAATCGAACTGGGTCCTTTAGATTTTTGAATATTGGAAATTTTAAAATAACAATCTAATCAACTAAATTATTCTGCCAATGGCAACAATCATTAAAAATTTTATATACTTATCTATGAGATTCCACCTGATTTCTCCAAGTTTATTTTAACAATAGCTTGCCAGTGTTATACCACACTATGAGGAACTACAATATATCAAAGTCTAAATTTGAAATTCTGTAAAGTAAAAACGACATCTATGAAATATCATGTGAATGGGGAAGAATACATATTGATGTGAACAGTCATCTCATTGAAAAGTGATTGACAGAGCACAAACTGATTATTACAAAAGAGAAAACAGATGTGTTAAAAGCAGCAAACCATGTATGCACCAATGAATATATGTTCAAATGGGAAAATACAAATATATATTAGAAAGGGAGGAAAAATATAAAAAAGAAAATTCAAAGAAGCTATTAACATGACAGTGGCAAATAATCGCATGAATAAGATTGGTGTGATAATAAATAATATCTGGAAATCACTAATTAACTTTGTTCTTAGAAAAAAAGTGGAGAAATCTAATGGAACTTTATACATTAGTATAGGAAATTTCTACTGTCTCTTTCCTTTTTTTTTCATATGTCATAGCATCGGGGAGACGAACCCCACAACCGTCTGCAACCAACTGATTGCTTGCAAGGCGGCTGCGTTGACCTCTTGGCTAACATTTTTGACTCTTTTCTTAGGCAGAACGGCTCACTTGGTTAGATCGTTATGTTAAAATTCAATATCCAAAAATCTAAAAGTTTTTATTCCATTCCCATATTAGTATTGTCACTGTTTAGATCAGCAACATCTCAAGAATAGTGGAGAATAATACTATTTGAAACATTTTACATATACTAACCTGCGTGTATTTACTAACAATTGAATGTAATTGAAAAAATTAAATAAACTTTAAAATTTTCCTAAATGTATTCAATATTTAACATTAAATGGTGGAAATAGACTTAGAAATGATTGGTGGATTAGTAATATTTTAGATATTTCATAGATGCATGGAAAGCAAATATTAATTTAAAAAACAGTATCACATTCCTATTGATTCAATATTATTTATCGTGACATTGATATGATGAATAGGTGGAAAGAGTATTTTGATCATATTTTCAATAATGGTTTAAGAATCAAAATAACAAATGTAATTATTTATCCAATTTATCTACTTATATTTATTTAGATAAAGATCTATTGGTGCTTAATGAAGTCAAGAGCCTTTCCGAATAATAAAAATGGTAAAGCTGCAGAGCTTGTTAAATATCTGGAGATTTAAAATATGGTAGTGGTATGTTAGCATCAAAAATATTGCAATTTTTAGGAATATATGGGATCATGAAGTTGTGCCATTACATCTTAAAATGCTTTTATGATTTTTTTTTTTTTAATTACAAAAGGATTAGACAATATTGCACTCATTATCACAGAATATTATTATCCACAACAACAACTATACCTTCAAGAATTTTATTGAATGATCTTATCAAATCATAGAGAACTTACCAATTAGTCAGTGTGGTTTTAAACAATAAGCAATATAGATATAGTTATTTTATAGTTATTTTAAGAGGCCAATGCAGAGAAAAAGTGTTTGAAACAAGTGTATGACTTTAAAATTGCTTTTAGGATTTAATCAGGTTGTCTTTAGCATTGGATTTAGGTGGTAGTCCATAAAGATTTATTTGTATTACATAACTTCTGTATGGTGGAATGAAAGGTCGTTTTATAACTACATGTGGAAAATCTGAGCTATTTGAAATAAACGTTGTTAAAGAGGAATGTCTATATGCTTCAACATTGTTTTCAATCCATACTTTCTTAAATAATATTTATAAAGATTTTAAACATAAGCAAAATGGAAATTTCTAAATTGTTTGTTGTATTTCATAATTCTTGCCACTTTTCCCATTTGCAATTCAAATAAAACATTAGGATTAAATTAAATATTATATTTGTTAATTAAAGTAGATAATATAATGCTGCTATAAGTCAACATATCTTTTATTGTAACAAATTTTTAAAAATCACATTTACAGTCAAATGGTACACTTTAAAATATATGTTTTTAATATTTCTTTAATGAACTTTGGAATTGTTTTAATGAGGCTTAATCAAATAATTATATAGATATGATAAGTGTTTGACAGTTCGAGTCTCAATTTGAATCAAAAGTGACTGCTTTTTATTGGATTTTGTAATTACAATATGTTGTTGATAATGCTGATTTTGACAGTTACAAAGACAATTTACAAAATTTACTTAATGTTGTGAATGCAACATATATAAATACTTTTCCCTCAACAATTTTTAGTTTGGATGGTTATCGACTTCAGATATATCTTGGTAGTGATATGAATAGAAAGATGGAGTTAAATGTGAAGATATAACAGTGACTCGATTGTGTTGCTGCTGCTTTTCAAAAGTTAAAGGGAAATAACTGCTGCAACTAAGTTGTATGTATAGCTATTTTTTAAAAATGTATCATATAAAATGAAATTTGTACACTGATCAGCACAATATAAAGTTATTATAAGTGATTTAAGTATCCTCTGTAAAATTTTAAAAATACAACGGCAAGAATATAATAATATTTTTTAAAAAAAAAATTGACTCATCCACTAGTTAAAAACGGTTGCTAAGGTTGCGATGTTGATCTTGATCCATGAATGGCAGTGGTGAGTGAAGCTCCACTTTAGGTTTCATGGATCTCTTTGTAGATGTTATAGGCCTGAGGTCGGTTTGATCGTTGTTGATTTCTTTTGGCATTGAATCTTTACTAAACCGAGATTTTCTCTTTTTCTTTTCTGCATGATCAGTGGGGTCCGAATTGTCTGCATCAGTTAGGTTTGGTGATAAATTTTCCAATGGTCTTCTCCCACTATAAAAATGACCTCCTTCAAATTCTGATCTTAATTTCCTACTATTGTTGTGTTTAAAAGATTTGTTGGACTGTATTCCCTGTAAGGAAGGGAATTGTTAATCTTCAAAGATTCCTATATCTGTAGGGGTCATGTCTATGATGGTGGACGAGGATGGACTATCTTCACAATGTGGCTTTGAGGGTGAAATGTCCATTGGGATAATGGAGCCTTAAAAAAACACAGGTGTAATATCCATTAAAAAACTTGAGGCTTTAACAGCCCCTAATGTCATCTGGGGTTTTCCGTATTTCCAATTATTGTCAATCCTCCTAGAGGTAAGTTATTATTATCTAATGGGACAGATTCAGGAATGCTAAATCTAGGATATCTATTTTTTTTTCCTTGACAGATATTACATACTCTTTCCGGACAGTTACACACTAGGTGTCTATTTGCCCCACCTAAAATAGTGACAGAAGCATGGAATCTTGTATCTTTTCCACAAGAATTCCAAAATTAGCTATGATTATCTAACCTATACTCTTGAGTGATTATACCTCTCCCCTTTTACTGATGATAAAAATATCTATTAAAGATATTATTACGGAAGACTTAGATATACATTAGAACATTACCAAAAAGATTCTACAATGGAACTGTGCAACTTTTCCTTTTTTTTCTCCTTGCTTTGTCAAAATCTTTCACCTAATTTATTACCCTAAAATGTAAACCTTAGATATAATAAAGATTTTTTTGCCTTTTAAAAAAAAGAACGTAATACTAATCAAGAGGTTTTTCAACTTACTGGGTGTGATACTATAAAGTCTATTATTATGGAATCATAATTTTATTGCATTGGACATGTGAAATAAAACAATTCTGGACAAGTTTTGCATAGGTTTGTGGAAAATGTAGACCTCTTGTACATTAAAAGAATTTTCCCAAAAGAAAGATTTTAAAGAAGAAGTATATGATGAAAATTATCCCATTGGGAATATATGGCCGATAGTAGTATATATTGGAGGGCTACCATTAGGCATATTGTTGAAGTATTGCAGAAAGATTTTCTGCTGAAAAAATTAAAACCTTCTACAATTTCAAATATATAAAAAATAGAATCTTCTTCATCATCAACCATTATTAATCCTCGGCAGCATGAAGGTCTCTTCAAGTTCAATCCATTTTCTACGATTTCTAACATCTCTTCTCAACATCACCCTTGTACTTTCTTATTTCATCCATCCATCTCACATGTGGTCTCTTTCTTTTTACAATATTTTGGAATCCAGTTTAAGATTTCATTTGTCCATCTATTATCATCTCTTCTAGCGATATGTCCAGCCCAACTCCATTTCAGTTTTTTAATTTTCCAATGAGGTCAATAACACCTGTTTGCTCTCTTACCCATATATTGCATTTTTGATCTCTTCTTGTTACTCCCAACATCCATCTGTCCATACTCCTTTGAGTGGTCGGAAGTCTCTGTATTGCTTTTATATTAAGTGTCCAAGTCTCAGATCCATACGTAACAAATGGTAAAAACACATTTATTAAAAAACATTCTTTTCAAACACATAGACATATTTCCTTTTAGTATGAAGTTATTTCTACAGAAAGCACTCCAACCAAGTTTAATTCTATGATTAATTTCATCCATTATGTTTCCATATGTATTACTAATATGAACAAGGTATTTGTAACTGTTAACTTCTTCTAACTCATCATAATCAATCTTTATTTTCATATTTTGAGAAAATCCATTAAACATTACTTTAGTCTTTTTAACATTTATCTTTAGTCCTACTTTCCTACTTTCACCTGATAACTCTTGCAACATTTCCTGCAACTCTAAAGCGTTATTTGCAAAAAAACAATTACATCATCTTCAAAATCTAAATAACTTAAATAATCTCAATTTTCTTTCACACCTTTAGCTTCCATTTTAATCCACAAAATACTTCTTGCAGCACTGCTGCAAAAAGTTTTGGAGATATAGAGTTACCCTATCTTACACCCTTCTCAATGATGACTTTTCATAATATCATTATGTAATCTAATTTTTGCGGTTGCATTTTTATAAATATTCTGTTAAATATGATAATGTCCTGGATCAATATTTTGATGATCCAATGCTTTAATCACTAAAGAAATGTTTATAGAATCAAATGCCTTTTCATAATAAACAAATCCAAAGCATAATGGCAACTCATATTCATTTGTTTTTTTTTATAACTTCTCTCAATATCTGGATGTAATCTATTGTACTAAAACCACTTTTAAAACTAGCATTTGTACTCTTGATTTTTGGAAATCCAACGTTCTCTGTAGAACATTTGTAATTATCTTGGTAAAAATTTTGTATAAAACTGATAAAACACTGATAGGTCTGTAATTTCTAATATCTTTTTTATCGCCTTTTTTAAATATTAATATTAATGCTGCATTCTTTTAATCATCTGGTACATATTTATCATTTAGATATTTGTTATATAACTTTGTTATTTTTTTTCTATTTCTTCACCTGCTTCTTTTAATATATTAATTATAAATTCCATCATTACCTGGAGCTTTTCCTTTCTTCATAAATGTAATTACATGTCTCACTTCATTTAAAATTCTGGAAATTCAGAATATATAATAGATATAGAAGGTACTTGTTTTGTATTACTATATAATTCTTGATAGAAGTCTTTTACCCATTTCGTGATGTCATCTCTCCTTTTAGTAATAATTTCATCTTTTTTCTTATTTTTTTTGGTAGGAAAAATGGAATACCATGTTTTATATGTGGATGTCTTGTGGTTCACATATTGAATTGTATTCCCATCACAACATTCATTTCTATACTATTTCTTTGTATCTTTTATTTTGTTTCTGTCTGGAATTACGAGGGTCATACTCGTAAGAGTGGCTGTCCTATTAAAAATCTATTTATTCAGTCTATATTTAACTATATTGTAAAAAGTAATAATGTTTTCATAAACATTTTAACAATCTTTGACTACACTAGTAAACAACATTTAATAATTCTGTCAAATCAGAACTGCTCATATAAATGTGCAAAAAGCTTATTCATTTCAAATGCTTGATGTAAAGTATAACTGTTGACCGAATAGAACTTGTTATATCTTTTAAAATATATTTTCACTGTATTATTCTAATAAATAATATTTCAAATAAGGTTTTATACAAACACGGTCCTAATTCATGTATATGCTATTCCCCATTTTTGTATAATAGCGCTAATATTATAAATCTGTTTTAAAATTGATATCTGTTTAATTCGCATATTAAGCCACATTGTCTTAAGTACATCTTATGTAGTATACCATTTAATATATTCGGTTTTATTTGCATATTCTTCAATCACAGTAATTTATATTCTATAATGCATAGTAACATTACATAATCTATAGAATACGCAAATCATCATCCCATTGAATGCGAAAAACCTATACTCTTTTAACATATGTTCCCATATGTAAATAAAATGTCATTTGTAAGTGTTAAATTTGTATTTATCATTGCTTAAGTGTTCGATTCCTTATTAATTATAGTAATAAATTATTAACCTTTCATAAGCGATTACTATCTCAGCAATTCTTTGTCTTAGGGTTGTTTTATGAATGCACAACGTTAATGGTTGTGTTATATTATAATCCATGCTTTTATTCATCGCATGCTAGTCAGTTGCGTCCCATTAATCTGGTCTGAATAAAATACAGTGTAATGGTGAAGCCCTCCTCCCAAATGCAGGGTTAAAAAGTAATTAATTTAATATTTTCCCTGAAGATCTCTTGTCTCTCTGCTGTCTTCGGGAGTGGAATAATTAAAATTCATCTGTTATCATCAGATATGTTGTTCATAATGTATAGAATGGGCAAATAGGACCGATTCATGATTGCTCCTGGCTCTCGGGCATGATTGGGTTTTAGGTACTTTCGCGTAGATTCTAATTCTTGTTAAATGAACCTACAAATCTGACCGGTACGATGGATATATTATATGCAATTATTTTGATTTAGTATTGATCAAAGACTTATGTGTAGATATGTATTTTAACATATAAAATTTTAAATTTAATAAATTTATATAAAAAATTTAATTATTTAAGTTATATTTTTATTACATTTTGTTAATATTAAAGTAAATTTTAGAAATAGTTGAAAGCAAGACGTTGGAGAATAAATGTTCAAGGTATATGTGCGGTATGCAAAGCGAAAAATGGATAATTTTAGCATCACATGATTTCTAAAAGATAACCATAATCATTAATTTTGCAGCAAAGGGGATTGTTTATATGCCCTTAACAAAAAAAATTAAAGACTTGGTAGTTTATAAAAACTTTCGAAACAACTAAATCGTTTTCTTTTAATACAGTTTTAAAAATGACAATATTATTAGTTATTAGCCATGATAGTTGACTAAATAAACATTGTCTGAAAGATCGGTGAAGCCTCCTTTCCAATTGCCTCGATTACTGCTGAGTCTCCATGGGATAATGTTAAAATAAAACAAAAGCCGAAAATAAAATAAAAGCTTTTCTAACAAAAAAGCAAATTATATTTTCTATCCTTAATTATTTGAGAAGTTGCATTTTAAAGATATCCAGAATGATAATGTTATTGCATGGGTCAATTAATAGTTTATCAACATTTACAAGAATTCTTAATTTTTACCTTCACCTGTAATCATCTAAACAAGTTCCAGCAAAAATACACTTTTATCTAGAAATTTTAAAATTTACCCCAAATTAACTTTCTTTGGATAATATTCGCTTCCCTAGTTTGTCAACAAATATCATTGTGAACCCTGCTGTAAATCAGATTGAAAATGAATATTAATTAAATTTCGGTAAATAAAAAAAGAAATAAAGACATTATTTCAATTATGAATTTGTTGCTATGCATTTTTTTTTCTTAGACCTTCCAAGTAAAAATTCTTTTAAAATAGCAACGATAATATTTATAAATATATATTTTGCTTAATATATGATACATGTTTGCAAACATCCCATATAATATTTTTGGTGTGAATCGTTATACGTATTAAGAGTTATATAATGAACATTGAAATTTATTATCATTATAAATATTAAATCTTATAAATACGCGATTCCAATCATATTGATATTTAGTCAAGTACTAGAAGTAAGACATTGGTAAATTTAGTTTGTTTCTCGAATAATTTGCTTAGTGGCTATTGTAATATACATAATTTTATTTGTATAAGAGATGGTGAATTTCTTGTATTACAAACTTCTTTTATCTGAGAGATTATAATTTATCTCTTGCTGTAGCTATTTCGTTTTTGATGTAAGAGATAATAATGTTAATCGTATTATATGTTAAGTGAGAATGTACATCAATACGTGCAACAATATGTTTATTTTGCCTTTGTTACTTTACCAAATAGGCCATTATTTGTGATCCTAACGAAGCTTGTTCAGAAGCTCCCTATTTATTATTTTGTATAAGTAGATAAATTAAATGTTGTCTTAGAAAAGAAAAACATTTAGCTGCGAAATATAAATATGTATAAAACTATATTCCAAATTAATTATTTTTTCTATTAGTAAATAATTATAGTACACTTTTACATAACCCAGGTTAAGATTTTTTTTCAGTTTATAGAAAATACTGAATATAAATTGCACCATTTTACTTTTGATTTTTTTTTCATTAATACTTTGAAAAGCTGTAGTATCTTCATAAATAAGTTAGTTATTAATGAAAATATAAAATTAGTTAAATGTCAATAAAGTGTATATATATATATATATTTATTAAATTTGATTTTCATATAATTTCTTTATAAGGTCGACATTAATCATTAATTTTTGGTGATACACATTAGATTCGCTATGTCATTTGGATATTTATTTTGAGATATTAAATACACATACACCAATATTTTCTTTTGCCTAGCTATTTTAAATTACTATTAAATAATATAACATTGTAATATAGAAAGAAAAAGCATGATGTGTACATTAAAGTAAACTTTAGGGTTATTTGTTTATTTATTCTAAATCTATTTCGAGATCAATAAAATACCCCTTTGATTTCAATGTATATTTATTTGGAATGCACACATATGTAATAGAAGTGTCGTAGATATAAATATGTTTTATCTTTTATAAGTTTATCTAGTCGTAAGTGAAATATTTATTATTATTGAGTCATTATTTACAGTTATAGTTTTTGGGTTCGATCACTTTTTCGAGAATATTAAATTAAAAATGCCAACCTTACTTCCCCACTATTTTTATAATATGGTACAATTTTATTAAAATGTTTAACTGTATTGTTTGAAATAATTCATCGGTATACTGGAATTATTATCAGTCCGATATTATATGTACTGAGATATAGATCGTTAGTATAAATGCTTTACATCATCATCGGTAAAAGGATTATCTATTTATTGACATATATATTGATATATATTTTTTGACTGATGGTGATGATAGTATGTATACTGACGACCTATTTCGCAGTATATATGTCAACGAATAGATAATTATTTCACAGATGAAGATAGTATTTATACCGATGATCTATATCTCAGTTAATATATTATGGGACATATAACGCTTTTTATGTGTGAATTATTCTTAACAATATGTATGACATTAGTTTTCCCAAAGATTAATTGATATATTAATTCCAATTGACATTTAATTAAAATTTTATCTTGACGATGCTAATGATCAAATTTTCAGTTCTTTATATACATATTTATATTTAGTATTCTTGATATAGTTATTGGTCATCATAAACCAAATTCTACACCAGAGGGTCTCATTTTACATTTATTTATATGGGTTTATTTAAATATATGGAGTTTGAACTTTATTACCCCGAATTTAATGTACCACTTTTTTCTAAGCAGACCATATATGAATATTGTACCTCTGGCATCATTATCACAATTCTCTCGGTAACAATACCGCTTTTCTCACATTAAATCATGAGCGTTTAGAATCGAGGGAGAATTAATAGGTAGCATTACAGATGAGACTATTGAGATAATAACACCCTGACAACTAAGTTTTACATAATATTATTTATTTATTCTAGACATTTGCGATGGCTTTAAATATTTAATTATAGTCATTATTATTAGATGATTAAAATTAATAAACATCATAAAAATATTGATTAGCTAACATATATATATATCTTACGTTAGTGATAAAGAGAAAATACTTAAACCATTTGCATTCTAAAAAAAGTACAATTATTAAAACAGACGCATTATATTTATATTTTGGGAAGGCTTTATATATATTGTAACGATATATAGATATGTCGTTACATTAATTTAAAAGAAAAACAAAGTTCGCAAATAAAAATAAATGTATTAAAAATCTATAAAAAAACTAGACGCTAAAATTAAAATGTTGTTAAATATATATATTCGCACAGATGCTAAACTTTAAAAATATTTTTTTTATATATATATAAATAAAAAAAGGGTATTTGAACGTATTTTTTTTTTTTTGATAAAAAAATACAAGAGTTAAATATTAAAATATTTAATATAAGTTAAAATAAAAACAGGTATTAATTAATTCCTGTAATCTATAAATGGAAATGATTGTTTATTATTTGAAAAATAAGCTAGCCCTCAAGGCTCTTATGTAATTAAAGGGTCAGATGGAAATTAGATAAGAGAAATTAGTTTGACCAATGGAAGCACCAGGCCTTGGCTCGGACCCTAACGAAAGTAATGGATTGGTGACGTTTTGTTGTTTGAATCCGTGTGGATAATATAAAAAGGAGAGGTATTGAGTATTGGGAGTTCCAGCTGTTTTTTTGAGAGTGGTGATAGAGACGCACATATCACACACTCTCTCTATTTTTAAAAAATGAACTGATTGTGATACCGAAATGAACCAGCTAATGCTACCTCCGGAACATCTGGCCGGGTTTCAAACAAGGACTCCGTGGAAAAACAAGAACCTGGACTCTTCTTCCGTAAGCTGTTAAACAATGAACTTAAAAATTTTTTTAAATAATTAAGAACTTTCGTGAAAGCAATTTAAATGTTAAAATGGAGTTTCTATTTGACCTTTAAGTTTAAAATCAATTGATGTTTAATTTTATATGTTTGTTATTGATAAAAAAATCATTTCCATTTATTTTAATTGTATAAATTATTTATTGTTTAAATTTTAAATGTATGAAATTTAAGTTGTTTATAGACGCTTGCATGGATTCGTTTGCGGTTAATTATATTTTGGTTTTCATATTTGATCAAAATATATAGACATTCGATAAATAATGATACCTTACGGTGAGTATCTAAAATGTATTTATTCGGATGTCTTTTAAGTTATTGGTGACAACGCAAGTATCTTATGGTGAATACTATTGGGTTACTTATAAGTTTCCCTCTGCGATTGTCGGTATCAATAATTTTGTATTTTGATCGTTTATGTTTATTTTGAAATGTTTTTGACCGTGGAATCTATGTAATCGATCTATACCCAACATTTTTAAACAAATCTGTGCAAACGTATATAAATGTTAAAATTAAGTCAGGCGCGAATGGCTATATAGTTTTGTAAAGTTGTATTAAGGGAGGGTAATCTTAGGTTATTCATTTCGTAGTTGAATTGGTTCAATGGATTGGATATATTTGTGTAATTAGTAGATGTAGTATGAGATCCGCTACGGGCAGGATTATAGATATACGCCACACACCCTCTGTTTGCCTATGGATGGGTTTGTAAGTCGGCAGAAGACCGCAGTCCATTCCTATGGAGTTTTTAGTTTATTGATCTACTTGCCCACAGATGTCACATTCCTGTTGGTGGAGAGTCAATGTCTTCTCTATTTCTACTTATTGTTCAGATGTACATTCCTGACAATATAGTATTTTGTGTTGTCGTATCATGCTACATTGAATACATGAATGTATCAGATGGATTGGCGCCAATTGATTGCGAAATTTGTTGCCTAAGGTTAAATCAGGGAAGAATATTTTCCTTTCAAATGCAGACCTATGTAGTCCATTCATACTCGCCCCTCTAAATAAAATATTAAACATTATAGCAAGCTATTTTAAATGTAAAATTAAAAATTAAGATAAAAATCTAAATGTTAAACTTATTCCTCGAATTTAGAATGATTTTATATGTGCGTAAATAAATATTTTTCTGTGTTAATTTCTGGCAGTGGCTTTTATTATTTTATTCTTTTATATTTAAGATATAAAATTTATAGATTTTTATCTCGGCGTCTCCGCTGAGCTAGTGACAATGGGCTAACGATCTAAATATGTAAATAAAGTGGAATCCTAACAGCGCGTATCTGCCTACTTTATAAATTTTTCTAGGCTCAAATGCCTAGATGGCGCCCTTTGGCGGTGCGGTGCGATGCGATCTACCATTTCGTTTGGATCGTTATAATATATATATATATATTCTTATAGCAGTTTGACTCATGGTAGTAGAAAGCTTTCTACTCTCATGTCTTTGATACAAAGTACTAATCATTTGTCATATATAATCTTTAAATTTTAGTTAAAGATTAATATATCTATATTGTATTTATACGTAAAATATTGAATAAGTTAATATCATATCTCCTTTTTCATATATTTACTCCATTACGCATTTTTTAAAACATATATAAAAAACATCTGAAAAAGATAAATGAATTCTAAATATACTTTTATGTTAAAGCAGCACATATTAATTGGCTCAAATTACAATCTTTTACACATGTCATTATCGTTTGTTCAATATTTATCAATATTATTATTATATGAAAGTGATAAACTCTCTAAGAAATTTTTTTCTGAAAGACACTGATATTACTGTTAGACATTTAATTTAATTAATTTTCTAGTAATGTCTGTGATTAATATGTAGAAGAGAAACCACTCAGGCAATGGAAATTATAAGACTTAAAAGTACGAGGATGATTACACCATCACTCTTCAGTTTAACCATGTCATTTCTTTTGAATTTTATCCAGAAAATTCATAGCATTTTAAATAAGTATGAGGTTTCATCAACATAACATTTTGTGTATGTTTATGAAAAAAAAATATAATTATTTTTGCACACATTTTTATACCATAATAGTATAAATCTATTTAGAAAAAAAAAGTTGTAATAAAAAGTGAATAAATATTTTTACCACTTGAATACTAAAAATGAAAAATAAATCTATTTAGAGCCAGAATACATATCAAATTAATAAACTTATAATTTTTGAATATGTATGTGTATATTATTTTTTACATCTTAGGAATTTGAAAGAGATATGGGCATTAGAAATTTTAAAAAAAAATGGATTTAAAAGCGTTTAGATGCAACTCAAGTTGAATAAGATATTGACTAATATTTTTTTAGTTTAAAGCCATAATGCTATTAATACATTATTCACTTACAAATAATAACTGAATAACGAGATGAAAAGTATGTTGTGGTGTTGCAAAGCTGTTAAAATACAAATTATAGATATTTTAAAATTTAAGTTAAAATATTGATATTTTACAAAGTTAGAAAAAAAAATAGAATGTCATTGATTTGAATAAAAAGAGTTATCAAATATTTAATTAAAAATTGCTAGGCAGATAATAAAAATATAAATGTAATTAGTTAGCTATAATTAAAAAATAAAACAAAGTGTTTTGTAAAGTTTACAACAGAAAATTAAAGATGTGCAAAAAAAAAAAAAAATAAAATGGACAATTGAAAAATAATAAGAAAGAAAAAATCTCAAGATTAGAATTATTCTTTTTGGTATTGAAATGAAAAATATTTTATCAGTAAAAGAAAACATAAATATTCACATAAAGCAAAAACAAAGTGTATACATAATTTTTAGAAAAAAACAACAAACAAACTATATATAATAAAATCTGAAAAAGAAAGTCGATTAAACACTAAAAACATTAACTGAAATGACAGGCATCCTAAGTCAACAATAAAAATTCAATTAAACTATAAGTTTAAAATTTCAAAAAGCAAAAAGAAAACTAATCACTATAAATATATAAAAGAAGCAAAAAAAAAGGAATTATATAGTTTTGCAAAATTACAAGAAATATATAAAAAAATATGTGTTATTCAAAATATTACCTATAAACTAAAGCTAGTCCATTATTTATTATTGGGAAACTTCAAGATTTTACTTAAAATTTTATAATTTTTATCCAAAAACAATTTATTTAAGTTCTTAAAAATCTCATGTTGATGTCCAGTGTTACAAACATAAACGGGGTAAATGACAAAAATAGAGTCTAAAAATATATAATAAATAAACGGTTTTATTTATTATACAAGCTGTTTCATCAGAGTTAAAATTATCATGACTCCCTGAAATCATTTTAAAAAATATACTGCCTATAATTCAACAATCTTAGTGTTATTTTATAAACATCAGTTTAAAACAAAAACAGGAAAAACAATTAAAATCATCTTGTTCAAGTGCAATGTCGTTTACTCTTACAGAACCAACAACAAAAAATATGTATCCTCAAATATAACATATTTGTTCATTTTAGAGGAATTATTTTATAGACATATTTGCTTGTTTCGGATTATTTACGTTGTAATATTTTTTGTTTTTTTCTTATATTTAAGCCTGACAATAGGGAAAATATTTAGACTTTATATTATAAAATTATTTTTCTTTCATTTAATAGTACTGATTTAGAGTGTACTCAGAACTCTTATAAATTCTAAAGACTGTCCAAAACCACCGCTGACACATCAAAGCAAAAAATAACATGAAATAATTCAGCTTGAATATTATGTAATTAAAAAATGAAAACCCAAATTTCATACAACTGTTCAATATGCAAAGTATATATAACATATTGGAATAATGAATAAATTTCAAGATACTAAAAGCTTGTAATTTCTAAAATACGAATTTAAATTACTTAAACAGAAAAAGTAAAAGAGAAAAAAAAAAGGGACACATTATTTCTAAAACCACATTTTCGATAAGTGTGAAATTGATCAAACCAAGCTTATAATTTTGAAATACTCAAAGCTTATAAAATATGAATGTTATTACAATATTGGCCTATAACAACATTGAAATAATGTAAATGTTGAATAAACATAGAAACATTTGCCAAAGCATACTAATTCTTTAATTAATAATAAATTGCATTTTATCTTAATATTAGTCGAAAGAATAATTCTTTAAAGTAAATAATATTAGTTTTACAATTAATAAGAAAATAATAAACACATTTTTTTTTTCTTACCAGAGTGAGTAATGTTGTGCGCTTTATTTCTCACATGTTTTTATTTGCTAGCGGATGGATAAAAAGAATCTAAATGGATAGATTTCTTCATTACATTACTCAAAGATGATAATACTATCTACCTTGAAAGATTTAGTGTTTATCATTTAAAATCCAATACTTGTTTTTCTTTTGAAATAATCAACAAATTTCCATTAAAATATGTTAATGTTTTTAAGAATGTTTCTGTGTTCATTTGTTGATGGTAAAAGTCAGTTCAATATTAATAATAGAAAACTATGTAAATAATTATATAGATTTGTATTAATCTCCAGAACTCGTAAGGACCTCACATGATCAAGTGTATATCCGAAATCCACATCACTAGATCAAATTTGAACAACACTATTTTTTTATCCCCATTTTCTGTTCTAGCTACATGAAACAAAAGAATCATGCAACATTAAAGTTTCTTTCTGGTGAAAAAAAGCCTATTAATTGTAAAATTAATACTCTTTATTTAATGTGGTTGCGATTCATATTTTAGAACACATATGCTTTTAGTTTTTCAAAATCATAGGCTTGATATGATTAACTTTATATTATCTAAACATGTGCTTATGGACATATATTGTATTATAATTCGTATTTTAGAAGTTATAAATTTTTAGTATTTCAAAATTATAAGCTTGGTTTGATCTGACTTCTGTATCTTTTGTATGATACTTCATATTGTTAAAAACATTCTTTCCTTCCCCACATATTTCAGCACTCTGCACCATAATTATTGGAATATTTATATTTTAGAAGTTATGAGTTTTTAGTGTTTAGACTATACTCATCACCATTTTGAATTATAAGGATCATCCAAAACCACCACTGACATATTCAAGTGACCCCTGTGTGGATTATTACACTGTAATTTATCACTTGGATGTGTCTGTGGTCGATTTGGGTGGTCCTTAGAATTCAAAATGTTGGTAACACTCTATATCAACACCCATTTAGCAATAGTTCTTAGTCCAAAAAAAAAAAATAATGAAAAAAATAAGTTCGTTAAACATTCTGTGCTTGAGGAGATATTATTCTAAATTGTAGCACAAATTTAAATGTAATACAATTATTTTCAAAGGAAAAAATAAGTCATTAAGGGTTATTCACCTCTTAGATTCAGTTGAATATTGTAAATTTATTTAAAATGTTACAAAAAAAGACAACTAAATCATTAGCCTTGAGCTAAGACTAACATCAACAGAAATGGTTTAATATCAAAAAGAGTATCTACAAAACTCAAGAAAAGTTACAAATCAAATCAATGACAAGGGGCTGTCATTGGTATTAATTTGTTGGAGTAAATGTTTTCGAATATTAGTACAAAAACTTTCAATATCATTAATTCTAAAACGAGTATGTGTACATATTGTGAAGGAACCTATTTTATAAAACCTATAAACAATGCTAACGATGCAACATTGTTTCATGAAATCACAATATTTCCCTGTTGGATAAGCTAAATGTAAAAATAAAGACGGCCAAAATGTCAACTAAAATAAGTGTTCTCCACTGAATAGTTTGCATATATGGATAATCATGAATAT
The DNA here is from genome assembly GCA_028023455.1 of Epiperipatus broadwayi. Classification (NCBI taxonomy): domain Eukaryota; kingdom Metazoa; phylum Onychophora; class Udeonychophora; order Euonychophora; family Peripatidae; genus Epiperipatus; species Epiperipatus broadwayi. Next base: position 1,089,046 of record JAQFVV010006328.1, on the reverse strand, counting down.
AATAGAAAATATTATAATTGAGTATGGCTAGTTGGCCTTCAAGTTACTCATAGATTTGGGAAACCATGTATAATAAATAAAATCATGAATCAAGTGCTTCTCTCTACTTCTTCAATATTTAGACACTCTAAAATATATTATATGAATGTTGTACTTAGACAATTAAAATATATAACGAAAAATAGACAAATAAATATGTTGATTCACACAGGATCTGTGGCAGATTAAATTTATATTTAGAATGGACTCATGAATTTTGTAAGGCACCCATGGTCCAAGTAATGAGTATCTTGCCAGGCAATGAAGATAAAATTATATAAATGATGATATATTTGATGACAAAATATAATATGGGATGTAGAATGAATCATTTTAATTGTAAAATACATTGTGTAATAAAACAATTTTATAATGACTGATACAATAAAATAATTTAAAGAACTTAGGTTAATAATAATAATAATAATAATAATAATAATAATAATAATAATAATAATAATAATAATAATAATAATAATAATAATAATAATAATAATAATAATAATAATAATAATAATAATAATAATAATAATAATAATAATAATAATAATAATAATAATAATAATAATAATAATAATAATAATAATAATAATAATAATAATAATAATAATAATAATAATAATAATAATAATAATAATAATAATAATAATAATAATAATAATAATAATAATAATAATAATAATAATAATAATATGAAGTAGTAAAAAAAGAAAGAAATATGCACCAATTATAGTTCAACTAGACATTGAGGCAGCATTTGACTCAGTGCCTATAGACAAATTATTAGATGTGCTGAAAAAAAAAACAATACCGCCATCCCTACTATATATAATAGCCAACTGCTACTTGGCCGTGAAATTTGCATCACATTGAATGGGAAAAAATCACCAGTCTTCAGACCAAGTCAATCCATCCCACAAGGATCCCCCTCAGTGCCTTGCTCTTTACAATATATATAAATCCTCTATTAATTGAAATACAGAAAAAAATAAAAGGCATTCAAATGCTAAACACTGCTTTAAATATATCATGCATAGCCTATATGGACGATGTAACCATTTTTCTCCCCTATAAAAAGAACGTCACCATATTACAAGAGATAATCAAGAATTTTATCTCAAATTATAATTTAAAAATTAACACAAATAAACTGCTGCATGGTCAATATACACAGGCAAGCACTATACAGAGATGTTTAATAGTAAACCATCTGCTTTTCTTAGTTTCCCATTCTACCTTGGAACCAATGGAATGAGGCAAAAAAATTCAAAATAATTCAAAAGAAAGATGCTGAAAAAATCACAGCCTTACTTAAAAAGTCATACCTGTCAATATACGCAAAGCTAGCACTATTTAATCAACTTATAATTACAAAAATTACCTACTACACACCTATAATCAAATTTGCAAAAACATTCATATCTAAAATCTCACCAATCTGTAACAAACTAATATGGAAGAGAAAAACAGTGGCGATCTCTTTAAAAAATCTGAGCAGAACACCACATAGCAATGGGCTTGGACTCCATACAATCAATGTTTTTACACACAGAAATAAGTAAATCTAATAACAGCAACCATAAAAAGATTTCTAGACATGGAATGTGTGATCAGTATGATACCCGCAGACAGACCACCCCCTTTATATGGATATTTATCCACTTTGATTGAAGAACTCAAGCCAATATACAACAAAATATCACTCAATAATGACAAGTATACATACTGAGACATTTACTATACCCAAACCAGACACCTAATCTACATCTATCAGTTCTTGGGATAAACAACAGGCAACTACTGCAACAATTCAGAAAATGGTCACTAGAACCAAAATTATTTGATTTTCTACTTAAGCTTAATCTTAATGCTCTACCTACAATACATTTCCTTACATTTCGTAGATTCTATACAAATATAGACCCCATGTGTGGGCTATGTCATAGAGAAAAAGAGACACAATATCATTTCCTTCATTCCTGCAATGCCCTAGAAACAATACATTGCACAATGTTTACCACATACAAAAAGACTATCATTTCAATTGATGAAGTAATAAATACATTTAAAAAAGACAAGATCCCTGCTATTCATGCAGCAACATACAGCCTTTATGCCTACTGGTGTACCAGATGCACTTTTGCACTTGCTAATAACCCTCGATGCCACCCAGCAACATATTCAATAAAACTAGAACTGTTCAGAAAAAAAGACAGCATCCTAGCTCAACAAGATGTGTTTGCAGCCGTTATGGTCACACTTGAAACAAATATCCAATCTATTAAATATAAGTCCAAAATGATAGATGATGACATTTTCAATATCAGCATTTTTTTCCAATTTCAAAGAAATGCAAGCATAAACTGAACTAAATAGAAGACCAAATTTAAAAACAAGCAAAAAATATGCAGAAATGACAAAGACTTATATACTGAAAGTTGTTGTAATTTGTTTTGCATTTGTAACAAATCAATATACTACTAGATGTGACTCTGTAACTTTCAGACTCAATAAAGTTTTGCTTTCAAACATAATAATAATAATAATAATAATAATAATAATAATAATAATAATAATAATAATAATAATAATAATAATAATAACAACAACAACAACAATAATAATAATAATAATAATAATAATAATAATAATAATAATAATAATAATAATAATAATAATAATAATAATAATAATAATAATAATAATAATAATAATAATAATAATAATAATAATAATAATAATAATAATAATAATAATAATAATAATAATAATAATAATAATAATAATAATAATAATAATAATTTACTGAAATAAGCATTAACTAATTGAGATGGATAAAATAAAAATTATAATTCTAATTTATCAACTGCAATTTAACATTCTATATTTTATGATTTACCTCCCCTATTCTACCTGACTAATATTTGAGCTTGTCTATAATAGTTGAATTAAATTTTAAAATTGGTCAAAATATAATTTAAGATGGCATACCCAGAGCCCTCCCACCTTAGAGTTCCTATTACATCTCAGAATTCAAACTCAGTGAAAAAAATTTGCCTTTAACACTTTTCAAGGAAGGATTTAAAGAGGGTGGCAACAAAACGACCTCTATATAGGTCTCTAATGGTTTTTCTACTAATGAATATATTCTTAAGTCCTCACATATAAATATCATAACATATAAAAGATGTGTAAACATGTACAATAGATATCCTAGTGAGTTAAGTATGAATGATGCTTGATAATCTAGAGACTAGAGAAACAATATTTTCTTACTTCAAACAACAATTATTTATTAACAAAATATGGGTTCCAAATTATTAACAATTATAAATTAATAAAAAAATATAAATATAATAAAGTATAGGTATGTGTCTTTACTATAATATGCAACTAGAAGTAAGTTAAATATTAAACATATCAATTTAGAAACAAAATTACAAAGAACAATAATATATAATAATGTACCTATTATCCCGAAAATCAATCTATATTATTAGGTGTTTAATGTCTAATTGAATTGTGTCTGCCGAATGTATACCAAACTTATATCTGTAGCTTGCTAATTTATGTTTTATAGATAGAGGTCATTCAAAAGACAGTTAATCATAAAAACAGAAAAATTATTCATATATAATTAATTATTAGTAAGTAAAATGAATATTTAAATTTATATACTCAATGCCTAATTAAATGTAGATGTTTAAAAATCTTATCTTTGTCTTTTAAGTCAATGTCCAGATGTCAAGTATTATGCACCCAATTGTGATAAGATTTTATTAGAACCATATATAAATTATATATGTATACCTTGAAATGTGTAATTATATTTTTGTCCCTTTATTAAAATTTAAACATAATGGTTCTTTAAATTTTAGGATTTAGAAAAAAAATGTTTTCTGCAAATGAGTACAAAGGTGAGAAAAATCATAACTCATTTATCAGTATATACAAAAAATACAAATACAAAATATTCAAAAGCATCAAAATTAAACTTAGACTTCTTTAAAATAAAGGGTTAAAAGTTGTAAGAGTGGCAGCAGTGTCTTTCTTTTATTCGTGCATATTGAATGATTCCAATCTCCAACCACTTAGAACAATCTTCACGATGTAGTTCAACTCATAAAGCTCCTGATTTTGTAGCAATTTCTGCCCTGAATCCATGAGAACTTTCTTTTAAATCATTTCATGCTTGCTTGGACACTGGGCAAACCAATGGTTAGGCTTTATCACCATTTGATGACACGAGAAGGCACAAAGATCCTGCAACAATTAATTTGGCAAGATTGCATTATTATGTTATATATATATATATATATATATATATATATATATATATATATATATATATATATATTGTAACGGGATGGGGTTCAGGAAATGGTAGGAACAAGGAATTGAACTGGGGTGATGGCAAAACATCATCATCACTCCCAATTCATCAATATTTACATTAAAATAATTTAATATAAATAGTTTACAAAGTGTTTATAAGTAATGATATATTTAATCATAAAATGAGATTAATATATACACACCGCTGGACTACTCTAGGAGCTCAACATCCAGGTCTGGATAGTGCCGAGCATATACTTCAGAGCACCATAAATACACTGCATCCTCACAGCCTTGCTCAACTATACACCCACAATAAACATAAAAAGCACAAATTCATGCATCACTTTTAGAATGTCATTTTACTAAAGAAATTATTTAAAATTTGGTTATTATATATAACTCTACTCACCACAGCTGTATATATGTTTATTTGGGCTTCTTTGCCTTTAGATAATCAGCATATATATAATTATTTATTTAGCAAGCTGGTTCTTTTGGTCGATTAGAAAAATATAATCCATGTTTGTTTTCATCATCAGGTAAAAGTATGCAATCCATGTAAAATCTTGATTTGTAGTTGGTCACTTTCTATCTAGGATTATTCCAGGCAAGCAGCTGTTTTGATTTAATAAATTTTAGACAAGAAACTATCCTCTCTGTTTAAGGCTATGAATTACAGCACAAAGAAGTGGGTCATTTTCTCCAAGTGAATTCAAACTCCTGAAAAGGAAATATTAGTAGATTCTGAATCTACTGTTCTGCCTTCAGCTATATCAATTCATGATAACTATTTTGCCAACTCTATGGTCAGCTAAATCCAACTGCTGCAAACTTCAACAAGCTGCAACAAAATATTATAACCAACTCTGCAGCTGACCTGTTCTCTTCAAAAATCATTACCCAGACTAACTGATATATTTTTACTCAGTCTTTTATAAACTTGGTTAAGTCAGGTGACAAAAACACAGTGGCTGTTTTAAATTAACTTTAATCCATTTGAAAACAAGCTGGAAATTTCTATCAAAGTGTGATTTTCATGTTTTTACTTTAATCTTTGGAATTTGACCAAAGGTGTGATAATCCTTTTGAAAACATATACATGTTTTCATTTATACAATAAAAATTTACAAATTAATTAAAGATTTCAAAAATAGACATTTTTTTCAAAATTATCAAAAAAAAAAAACAAGCTTATATTTAAATTTCAAAATCAGAATTACAAATAATATTTATCAGACCTTTTAAAAGTTTAATTTATAAAACAATTTTTATTTTAAATCAGAGTTATTATTTAACCCTTTACATTTTATGATTTTATTTTAGGAAATATAAAAAAAAAATCTACAAAAATTTATTCTGTGTTTATTTCTACTTTTCCTTTATTTTACGTATACATTTATGCACACACACTATATTAGTGTATGCTATGTAAGCCAACTGGTTACAATATATATATATATATATAGTTTTTTTTCCAAAGTTCGCGTTATAATGTAAATAGAAATGCTAAAATTCTATTTCTTATTTTAATTAGTCTGCTCTTTTCTTGAAGCATTTTATAATAATTATGAAACTTTTGCAACTGATAAGCAAAATATAAATTTTTCAGGACTTATTCAAGGAAAGTTCATTAAACTTAAATACAGAATGTGTCTTTCCTTTTAAAAATGTTCTGCATTTTACCAAAACAATAGATAAAATGCAATTCAAGATATTAAACAGTTTTTTTAGGTAAATAAAATAGAATCATGATAATTAGTATAATATAAAAAAATAATGTTCTTATTCTAAAACTTTACTTTTAGTTGGATTCCATTTCTTACAACAACTACTGTTGTCTAGCTTTTTCAAGCTCAAAATGAATGAAATTATACTCTTTTCTTACTCTTTAAAAAACAAACTTGGTTTCTAAAATGACATGACCTCAAATTATTATTATTTCTGCCACATCATGATTTAAACTATTTAATTTCCAATGTATTAATGTGTATATGTAGATATTTTAAATTGGAATACTTATAATGCTTTTCAAAGCTAATATTTTATCAAATTTCATATATATAAAACCAAAAAAAAAATAGGAATGAAAATTAAAAATGAAAGTTTAAAATAATTTTCAGAGAGTTTTTCAACAAATAAATATTTAGATAAATATAATAGAAAAGACAAACAGCTATAATTATGCTAATAAAAGTCTTAATATATATAAATAATAATAAAAAACACACACATAAAGCTGCTTTAATATTTCAATCACCAAACCAGTGCTGGTTGAAATATTAAAGCAGCTTTATGTGTGCTTTTTATTAGCATTTTCATATTTTCTTAAGTTAGTTCATATATATATATACATATATATATAAACAAAAACAAAAAAAGACTTATAAATCCAATAAATAATATTATATTTCAACCGGAGGACTGGTTTTCATCAGAAAGAAAAAATATACAGTAAAATGGCGATAATCAAAAATTACAGATTTGGTAAAAGATTAAAAATTTAACAAAACCCCCCTGATTGGTCACAAAATCTAACACAGAATATCTACCCAATCAATGACAAAATTCAAACAAAAAAAAAAAAACAACTACATTCCCTCCTAATCAAGCTTAAATTCTATTTAAATTAAAATAAATATAAAAATAAAAAATCCAAAATTAAAAATTAAAATATACATAGAAAAATTAGACTATGCTCACATACAAAAAATAGCTGTGCTCACATTAACATTCATTAAAAACTAAAATACTTATACATTTTAATCAAAAATTATAGTTAGTGCAAAGTACAATAATTTATAATAACTAATTATTTATCTATAAACCAATTAAACACAGATATTAAACATCCATATAACCAATCTTTACATAAAAAACCTCATATAAGAAAATTTTCACATAAAAAACACACATATAGAAATCATTTAGGAGACCAGGTAACCCAGAGATGTAATAGTTCCAGTGTTCAAATTCAATCCATGTGGTTCTAAGGTCTTGAATTTAAAAATAAAAAATCTCTCCTTTTGTTTCCTCTCCCTTGTAGAAGAAAAACCTTCCTGAAGAATCACTACTTTTAAATCATCAATTGAATGATTCGGTAAGTTAAAATATTTTGAAACCGGTCTATCTTTATTCTTATGCAAAATGTCAAATTTATGATTAGTCACTCTGACATGCAAACTATTTGCTGACTCACCTATATACTGGTTTAAACATCTACTACACTCTATCAAATATATCAAATTAACACTTTTACATGTAACATAATTAGGAATATACCATTTAAAATTACGATTCTTAGTACTAAAGACCACTTTTGTCACAACAATATGTTTACATGTAAAACATCTTTTATCCTCACATGGAGAACATCCTTTTTCCTGTACAGAACTACTAATAAAATTTGTTTTGACAAGTATATCTCTAAGTGATCTATGTTTTCGATATACAACCTTAGGTGGATCAGAAAAAATAGATTTTAAATAATCTGTGGACTGTAATATGTTAAAATGTTTCGCCAATATCCGGTTAATATTAGGTAAATCTCTATTAAAAGTAAGAACCAATGGTGGAACATCTAATTGTTTTTTACTCTTTTCAGATAAAAGAAGTTTCTTTCTATCAATTAAAGAAGATCTCCTTACTGCATTATCCAACAATGTTTTAGGATACCTCATATTGAGCAATCTATTATATAAAATACTATTATTTTGTTGAAGAAATTTCTTATCATTACAAATCCTCTTCATCCTTAAAAATTGACTATAAGGAATATTAACCTTTAAATGTTTAGGATGGTTACTATAAAAATGTAGATAGCGGTTATTATCAGTTGGTTTCTTATATACAGTAGTAATAAGAACTCTATTAGTGTAAATAACTTCAACATCAAGAAAATGAGCAATTGATTTTGAAAAATTCATTGTGAAATTAATATGTTTATTAAAATTATTTAAATAACTTAAAAAATTATGAAGTTCAACTTCACTATGTGGCCATATTATGAAAATGTCATCTATATATCTAAGCCAAGTGTGAGGTTTCAGCTTAGCATTATCAAGTATAGAGGACTCTAGTTTTGACATAAAAATATTCGCATAACTTGGTGCCATCTTTGTACCCATTGCAGTACCTTGTTTCTGTAAATAGTATCTAGAATCAAAAGTAAAAAAATCATTTCTTAAAACCAAATATATTAATTCAACCATAGTAGTAATAAGACCATGATCATACTCTATCTTGTAAAGCACATTTAATAGCCTCAACTCCATCATCATGAGGTATATTTGTGTATAATGATACAATATCCAAAGTATCCAAAAAACAATCAACTGGTAATTCAGATTTAATATTTTCTAACACACAAAGAAAATGAGTAGTATCTTTAACATAAGAATTAAATGATGGTGGAATAAATTTAATAATATTATCAACATATGCTGAAATATTTTCTGTAGGACTACCAATACTAGCTACAATAGGTCTGCCTGAACAACCAGGTTTATGAATCTTTGGCAAAATATAAAAACTACTAGGATGAATTTTGGTTGGTACTAAAAAGTTATATACATTATTATTTATAAGACCCCTAGCTCCCACATCTTTTAAACTAAAAAGTATACCCTTGAATAATGAATTAATAGTGGTTAGTGAAATAGGCTCATAAAAAATTTATCATCTAAAAGCTCCAGAGCTTTTTTAACATAATCATCTTTATTCATAATTACTATTGATCCACCTTTGTCAGCTGGTTTTATAATAATATCCTGTCTTTTCACTAAATTGCGTAATGCATTCATCTCTCTCAATGTTAAATTACTCTTATACTTACTATGTTGTTTAAGTCTAATTTCATTAATAATATCCTGATATACATTATCAATGTACGTATCTAATAACACATTCCTTTGATGTGGTGGTGTCCAATCAGATCGTAATTTCCCAATAGTATCACATTCCTGGTTTCCAAAAAATTCTCTTAATCTAAGTCTTCTTGAAAAATTATCTAAATCCTGATGAATTTTAAATTCATTTTTTTGATAAAATGACTGAACTGTAGGGCAAAAAGATAAACCTTTATTTAACAGTGAACATTCTGCCTCACTAAGATTAATGTTAGTTAGATTAATCACATTGTTTTCCTTATTAGCTAAACATAAAAAGTCATTGCTATAAATATTTGAGTTAGATTTATTAGTATTTGTGTTTCCAGAAACTAAAATATTGTTAGTGCATTCAGAAGAATCTGTAACTCTATGAACCAATGCTAAACCAGCATCACTATTAAGAACAGATGGTAACATTTCAGCACAATCTAATGAATGTGAAGATGATATATATGATTGATCAGTATCAATTGGAATCATATCCGATGTAGAAATATCCGACACAGTATGATTATCAGAAGTCATACAATTAATTAGTGTTTGTGACTGATTAGTAACTAATTCAAATCCTGGCTCATTACCCATAACTTTGAACCAATGATACATTTTATTATGAAATTTCTTCACCAATAACTTCTCTCTCAAAAAAACCCATTCCTGTAATTCCTTCTGTTCATCTAAATTCATTAAATTACAACTACCAAAATGTATAATTTCTTTTTCAATTAATTTAAGTCTTAACAAAAATGCATCTTTCAAAATATGTATTATTGCAACAGATGCTTCTCTTATTGTATTAGCCCATTTAATTGCATGTTCCCTAGGAAATTGGTCTATGTTAGCAATAATTTTTATTCTGAGGCCTTTAAGAATTATGTTATTGTTAATAAAATATGCAAAATTACTAATATGTTGTCTATATCTAACTAATTTATCATATAATTTTCTAAGTTTAAGAAACGATGTACTATGTAATGTTTGTCAATTACTTATAACCTGCTTATTATTTAGACGTCTAGAAAAACGTTTAGGGATTGCCCCTGTATTGATTAATGATAGACCCTGTAAATGTTGTTTACTAGAATAATCCCTATTAATATCAAACTCTGTATCTACGCTAGATATTGTATTAAAATCAGTGCCAATTATCAATCCATTATCTATTTGGTTAACTACACCCACCTCTAAATTACCCAGTTCTCCTTTACAAAACCATCAATCTGTTGAACATCAGAAATAGTCATTGTTAAAAAGTTCTTCTGTTTGGAAATGTTACAAATTATATCATCCAATGAAAGATCTAAAGAATCATCTTTACGTTGAGTATGATCTTCTTTAAAAACTTTTGGAGATCTATCCCATAATGATTCCTCCAAAACGTTCCCTGGCAAGCAAGATTGTTCAACATCTACTAGGATCCCGTTAGTATCACGCGGTATAATAATTTGTGATTTCTGACAATTACATATCTCAGTCTGCGTCCCCATTTCACATGTCAACACAGCTTCCATTTGAGTTCCAACATTAGCAAAACTATATTCTCTCGCACTCAACATTGAATTTACATTATAAACTCTGTTACATCCCATCAATGACATTATGTATTTAAAACCGTCCGCTAAACATCTAGCTCCATACATGTTCAAATGACGGCCATCACGGGCTAAAAATCTAAAAAAGATTCTCTCTTTTTATAAATTCCGTATGCTGTAAGAAAAATACATTATGATGCGTATATACATGGTAAAAAATCAAGGCAGGAGTCACATGACTTAATTTAATAATCCTTGTATGTACAAATGTTATATACAGAGGTTTCTGCTTCTGGCGTCATCAGTGAGGTGCCAGGATATTCAAGCATTAGATTAAAAATACTAGGACAAGCCCAGCAAATTATCTCATGTATATTATCTATTGAGTAGAAAATCTGAAATTGTCAGGCTTCCATATGTCTTCCAATCCAACTATCTAACTTAAATAGCCATGTGGGACTGAACTAAGTTCAGATATACCACATATTAGTAGCTTTATCAATATAAAATCACCAAAGCCTTAATATCCAAAAATAAAATGATAAAAAAATCAAGTCAGATGTCACAAGACATAATTTAGTAAAGCTTGTATTTACAAATGTTATATATAGAGCTCACAAAATAAGCTCTTAACAAGATTTGAGGATATCCTCAACTCCACACTGGTTTGTGCTTTTGGCATCGTTAGTGAAGTGCCAGGATATTCAAGCATGACATTAAAAATACTGGGACAAGTCCAGCACTTTATCTAATGTATAATTATTGAATAGAAAATATCTGAAATTGTCAGACATCCATACGTCTTTCAATCCAGATTTCTAATGCCAATGGCCATATGGGACTGAACTATGTTCAGATATATCATATATTAATAGATTTAGCAATATAAAATCGCCAAAGCCTTAATAGAAAAAAATAACGTGATAAAAAAATCAAGTCAGTTGTCACATGCCTTAATTTATTTTGCGAGCTCTATATTTAACATTTATAAATGCAAGTGTTATTAAATTAAGTAATGTGACATCTGATTTTATATATATATATATATATATATATATATATATATATAAATATCATATATATATATATATATATATATATATATAGTAACAGAACAGGCTTTTACCTGGTATGAGAATAGGTTAGCTAGGTTGCCACAATGAATAAAAAAGTCTATTCTTGATCCTTGTGCCTATATACCTACCTATATACTACACATTAATATCATTCTTAGGAGAGGAGAGATTAGTGATAAAAATATAAATATATATATTTAAATTCAACTCATCTTTACCCTCTTTCATTTCCTTGTTCCCAAATTTTTTCTTAGTTTGCTTTATATGATCCTTTGGGTATGTTTTTATTATACCCACCTTTCATTTGAATTTGTTTGCTACTGGGTGTTATATTACTAGGGCTTGATGACTGGTCGTCAACTGTTTTATTCTCAATGATAACAACCTTTTTATTGCTTTACTTGCCCACGGTTAGTGTTATTATTATTCTTTCTCCTTTTGTAATTAATAGCATTTATGTGTATTTCCTGTTTTTTACCGAATATTTATACATTTTATTCTAATTATTGGTATCAATGTTATTCAATAAATCAGCAATATGTTCTATATTTTGTATATTTGCGCATAATAAGGATTGTTCTGGCTAAGATGATATGTATTGAAAGTTTTTTAATTTAACCATTCGCCTTCTAAAAAACTTAGTAAGTGTTTCACCAGGATCACTCCTATATTCTTCCTGCAAGATTTGGTATAACAAAGCTTCTTGGTAATCGATATTCCAAAAGTTTTATTAGCAATTTTTGGTAGTCATTAAATGTCTTGGGACTTGGAATAACGATTCCTACCAACATAGAGCATTTCCTAGTATATGGCTGTACCAGTATTAATTTGTTACATTTTGAAAGATTATTGTTGACTGAAAAATACAATTTTAATTTTTTTAAATATTCAGTTGGAGCTTCATTGGTCAGACCTTTAAATACTTTTAATTTCAAGAATTGATTTATCGTGATCGATTGAAGAGTATGGTTATGAGTGTTACTATATTATTTTTGGACATTGATTGGTGATTGAGCATTGGGTGTATTTAAACATTCTTCCATGTAGTATTATTCTGTGTTATGCATGGTATTGCTCTCATTTCCCATTTCATATTGATCTCCAATCTTATTTTTATTTTCTTCAATTCTATTAATAAATTCCAAAATACGATATATTTTCTCTGTTGTTGTTTCTACTTCATCTTCGAAAGATTTAACATTCTGAGAAATTTGACTACGTTTTTTTTTTTCATTTTCTCCAAAAATTTTATCGTATTCATCTTTCAAACTTTTTATTGTTAATTCTACTGAAGTAATTCTGTTTTCTAATTGATTTAATATACTAGTACGATTTTCTAATAAAATTTCAATGCTATCTTTATTTTGTTTTATTTCTGTGTCCATTAAATTTTGTTCAATATTAAGATATTGATAATCATTTTCTATTGATTGAAATTGTTTTTATGATTATCAACTTTAGTTTCTTGGTTTTTTTTGTAACGATGGATTTCTATATGGATGCTCTTCATTTTTTCAGTGATATATTTTTTGATTCTTGTTGATCTTAATGAATTTTATTTTCAAAATTGTCATATTTTTTTATATTTCCATATACATCATTTCCATTTTATATTCTAATTTTCCTTCAAATTCAATAAATCTTTTCTGACAAATAAGGTATTTTCCTTCTATAACCTTTTTAATCTGTTGCATCCTGTTATTAATGTCGATCTGTATTTGGGATACTTCAGCTTTCAATTCAATTTTTAAATTATCTATTTTTCTTGATGTTATCCAACATTTGCTTTTGATCTGTTTTTATATCTGCCTTCATATTATCCATATTGGTAGACATTTGTTATTGATCTACTTTCATATCTGCTCTCATTTGTTGTTGATTTGCTTTCATATCTGCCTTTAGATTGGTGAACATTTGTTGAATCATCAACAGTATTTGTTAAATTGATTCATTAGCATTTCCTTTCGCTTCCCATAGTTCTTCTGGAGTTTTATTGGTTTCTGGAAATCGGGCATTCAATACTGGGGTCACCCCATATAAACCTATGTCCTATTCATTTTTATACCTTCTAAATTATTATCCTCTATTTCTTCTCTATTCACTTTACTTTGTATTTCAACTTCGAATACTTTTTGAATAAGTATATCTTATCGCAACATTTTGATTTGTCGTTTAGTAATCATGATTTTTTTTTTACTATTTTATTTTACTTTTTTATACTACTTTTTATTTCAACTTATATTATACTGACATTGTGGAAATATTCATCGTAGCTATCGCTTTTGCTATTGTTGTCAAAACACAATTTTATGTTCATAAGCATTGTTATTTTATTTGACAGTTATTTTTTACTATATATTTTTTTCCAGTTCAAAACAGTTTCAATAGTTGACTATCATCTCTTTTATTTGAGTTTGAATTATTGGGCACTTTCTATATTCAAGTTCAATTTGTCATATCAAAAAATGTTTATAATGAAATATATTTTGTTTTATTGTTTTACTATTGAAATTATAGAATTATATATTAATATAAAATTAGATTAATATGCTATTGGATACAAAAGAACAAGCTGGATTTAAAAGTGGTTTTAGTACAATAGATCATATCCAGGTATTGAGAGAAGTCATAGAAAGGACAAACGAATATGAGTTGTCATTATGTTTTGGATTTGTAGATTATGAAAAGGCATTCGATTCTATACACATTTCTTCAGTGATTAAAGCATTGGATCATCAAGGTATAGATCCAGGATATTGTCATATTTTAAAGAATATTTATAAAAATGCAACAGCAACAATTAGATTACATAATGATACTGGAAAAATCAACATTGAGAAAGGTGTAAGACAAGGTGACTCCATATCTCCAAAACTCTTTACAGCAGTACTGCAAGAAGTATTTTGTGGATTAAAATGGGAAACTAAAGGAGTGAAAGTAAATGGAGAGTATTTAAGTAATTTAGATTTCGCAGATGATGTAGTTGTTTTTGCAAATAATGCTTCAGAGCTGCAGAAAATGTTTCAGGAGTTAGCAGATGAAAGTAGAAAAGTAGGACTAAAGATAAATGTTAAAAAAACTAAAGTAATGTTTAATCGATTTGCTCAAAATATGAAAATAAAGATTGATTATGAAGAATTAGAAAAAGTTAACTGTTACAAATACCTAGGTCAGATTATTAATACAGATGGAAACATAATGGAGGAAATTAATCATAGAATTAAACTTGGTTAGTGCTTTTGGTAGAAATAACTTGATACTAAAAGGAAATATGCCTATGTGTTTGAAAATAATGGTTTTTAACAAATGTGTTTTACCAGTTCTTACTTATGGATCTGAGACTTGGACACTTAATAGAAGAGCAATACAGAGACTTCAGACCACTCAAAGGAGTATGGAGAGATGTATGTTGTGAGTAACAAGAAGAGATCGAAAACGCAATGTATGGGTAAGACAACAAACAGGTGTTACTGATCTTATTGAAAAAATTAAAAGATTGAAATGGAGTTGGGCTGGACATATTTCTTGAAGAGATGATAATAGATGGGCAATTGAAATTTTAAACTGGATTCCAAGAGATTGTAAAAGACCTATAAAGAGACCACGTGTGAGATGGATGGATGGATGAAATAAGAAAATGTGCAGGGGTATTGTGGAGAAGAGAAGCTAAAGATCAGAGAAGATGGATTAAACTTGGAGAGACCTTCATCCTGCAGTGGATTGATAATGGTTGATGATATATATATATATATATATATATATATATATATATATATATATATATATATATATATATATATATATATATATATATATATATATATATATATATATATATGAAACCATTTACACCGTCATCAGTGTATGTTGAAACCATTTACACCGTCATCAGTGTATGTTTACGTTTAAAATATTTTAAATCAGCTGAATTCAAACCTTTATCTTATCAAACAAATTTTTCTACAGTTATTCTTTCTTTCCGAGGGTGAATTTTTACAGTGACGCATGTATTACTAACAGCCCTTCCCATACGAAGTTTTCCCAAAAACAAATCGAGTCATTCACCCCTTATAAGAAGTTTTCTCAAACTTAGGGTCATTCAAAGGGGTAAGTGAAGTAACCGACAGCAGAACACATACATATCAGGTAATGAAATTGAACCCTCCCAGCTTTAACATAACTTTTAATTAGACCTCTACGTTTATGGACAACATATTTTTTTTTGTTTGTTGCCAAGTGCCAATCTCATTATATACAAGAATTGTAGGGCCTATTAAATATTTATTTGATTCAGCCTTTTAATTAGTTGCCTGTCTTAATGCTCAGGGGCGGTAGCGCCTTGCGCCGGAGAAGAAACGAAGGTGAACGAAATTTCAGATCAATTCTATCTATATCTTTCTATTCTCTTTTATTCCCATTAAAGTTTAAACTAAATCTTTTTACACTCCTCATATACCTTACTATCTAATCTGCCTCACTATAAATTATCATTCAATTCACACCAGCACGCACGTGTATAAGATTTTGGAACTTATAAATTATATTACATGTATCGCACTAAACCAATAATTTAATTACAGATCTACTATTACTTATTCAAAAAACATAATCAATAAATGGCACACATATACATATAATAAATATTTTTAATGAATTATTATTAAGGAGAAGACAATAAAAAAACTAATAATATAAGTATATTACAAAATATTCTCGCAATTAGGTTGGATTAACTTTAAAAATTTAAAATGGCATAATAAGTATATATTTACTGGTATAGTATAATTTGAATAACTGGCGTCTGTGTTTCCGAGTGCACTCGCAAAACGATTCCGGGGATCCTACATAGGCAAATATTTCATCCATCGCTTCCACTTCACATTTCTTTCCTTTAGTCCCTCTAAAATGGCATCTTTAATCTTCTGTTCCTTGTTCTTTCGGCTTAATTCCAGAATGGCATATGATCAACACTGGATTCAAATAGCTTTAGTTATGTAGGGCAGTTGGAGATGTTGACTGTGGAATATATATTTACGTGGCATATTAAAATGGCTGGAGTCCGAACACTGACCAAGCATGATGGTGATTTACCCCATGCGATCCAGGAGGTCACTCATATATGTAGTTCAGTTCGCACTATTTACTTCTCCAACTTTCTACTTTTCAGTTAATGTAACAGCTTTTCCTAATAAATTTTCTTCAATAAAAATTTAGAATATCTGCACTCCTTACATGTCAGACTAGCAGAGCTCAACTGTCCATTTTTTTTTCAAATTAATTAATCAATCCCAGTTGCCTTTCTCATTATCACTGGTATTCCTTTGTTTCAAAAATAGATTTTTTTATAAAATGTCAAACAAAAGGAAAACCACTTAGATCTTGACTTTTACTTATCTCTCTTTTTTCTTTTAAATTCCTGAACTTTTAATTACAAATCCTTTTGTCAACTTTAACCAAACAAAAGAGATCGAAAATAGTTCAATAACTAATGGCATTCCATGTTTATATTTTTTCTTTTTGATTTTTAATCAAAATTATTTCTGAAAAATCTATTTAATTAAAACAAACACACACACAAAAAAAATATCCATTGAAGCAGTTGGATTTTGCTTTCATTATTTTTCTTTCTTTTTTATTGAACAATGCGATCCGTTTGGCCAATTCATTCAGGAAGTTTATACTTACAAAATAAATTTTTCTTTTACCTGCTTTAAAGTCTTCTAAATTTTTATTTTCTTTTTCTCAACAATAATATTTACCTACATATATGTAAGCCACTCATAATATATGCCCACACCCCTCGTTCCAGCAAATACACGTGCGCTAGGTATGTGCGACTTTTACAAATAATTATATAATACTAATAATATATAAATAAATAAAAAAATTATCTACAAACTACATTTTCATTCCTTTTGTAACAGGGTTTGAACCCAGTTCCTGTTACCATATATATATATATATATATATAGGGTGAACCCAGTATCACCCTATATATATATATATATATATATATATATATAGGGTGATACCAATATATTATTCTAGGCCCCGTGATTGGTAATGTCATAATTTACTTGGTATGAAAATAGGTTATCTAGATTACCACAATGAGTAAACGAGTATATCTTTGATTCTTCTATCTATGTATACCACATAGACTCTAATTTCGTTCATAGTAGAAAAAAAGTTAAGAATCAACTAAATATTAAATATATATCTAAACTCACCTCATCCATTCTGTCTTTCATTTTCATCATGTCCTTGTTTCAAAATCATGGAGAATCTGCATAATCATCTAGTTCAAGGTATATTAGTATCACTTAAAATACAGACAGCTGTAAATATGTGTAGGTGTTTAATGGTAAGTGTGAATATAAAGTTTTATATAAATGAGTAAAAATATTTATTTAATATGTGAGAAAATGTGACTAATTGAAAAGTGAATTTAAAAAATTAAACCAATAGTTTTTTTTTATTTAACATTTGAACATATTTAACAACTATATTTACAATGATCGATATTTTTAACAAAGAACATTTATAACAAAATTATAAAACCTTTAAATTGACATTTATGCTTACTTTTTGCTTGTAATTGATTCTAAAGATTATTCCAACCATTTAAAAAAAGCATGGAGCTATCTTAGTCTAATTTATAAAGAATAGAATAAGTAATTAAAGGAATAATCCATCTTCATCTTTAATACCTTTTACTGAGGAGATAAAGAAGATATATCTTTACATTTCTCCAATATCAATCACATATTGTGGCCTAATTCAAATCCAAGAACCATGATAGTAATGTTCTTTATTAATCACTACATGAATAAAAATTAAAGCACTATAGTTGTCAAATCATTAAATGCATAAAATTTTGCGATACACATTTAAATCCCAACTTAATCATACTATAAATGCATATCTCCATTAAATTATAAGAAACATATATGACAATTAACATTTAGTAATTATTAATTTGTTAAGTGTGACATAACTGCAGCACATTACAACAATACATGATAAATATGACTGGATAACATGAAAGCAATCAAAAAATGAGAATATATATTAAAGTAAAGAAATAGCAAATAAAAACTTTATTGTTGTTAACACATTACATATAATAATAATCACTAATGACAACAACAATGGACCTAAATAATAGTAATGGACTTTCTGTTTTCAACAACAATCTTCTTCTTCAAAGGGAGGTAAAATTTCTCATCTGCTGAATAACCTACAAAATTTTAAGTAAAGAATTCAAATTTACAATTCAAATAGAAACGCCAGCCATTTTTGAGATGAAATAATATTAAAAACCAATATCTGAAGATGCAAAATATCAAGAACAAACATATAGAATTAAAGTCAGTGAACAGAAGAATTCGAAATTTAAATTTTCGAAAGTAAATTCAGAACATTTGAATTTCTAAAATGTCTATAATTCTAAGTATATATAAAGTGAAGTATCTAGAATTGAGGATATCTAATAATACAAAAAATATTGTTATTAATTCACTTAAAATAATTAATTAAAGAAATATGTAAATAATGATATAGACAAATATGCATTGCTAAGTGCAAACACAACTTTGGGGGAAAAAAGTCGTAACTCTTGGAGTTATAACTGTCAGAACTGATATGGAATTGACCTAGCACTTTACACCTGTGCTACAAAACATCAAGTCGATTCTTAATAAATGGATCTAATAACTCTCCACTTCAGAGCAGAAATTCCAAAGATATAAAGAATAAGTGATTTAATGAAGGTTGTAGAACACTCACCCCTAATCATCTATACCTGAGATGGATTAATAAGAATTATCAGAGTGATTCTCTAAGACATTTTTCCTTATGAACTTTAAAACTAAATTTAGATTGATGTCATTAAATTTATTTATTTGTATATTTTATATAAATATTTTGGTCACATCTTTAATTAAATATGGATGCAAAAAGGGAATACATGTGTTTGTACATAACATAATGGAAAATATTATCTTTACTGTAAGTAAAATAAAATATAGTTTACTTTGAATGTATGCTTGCATACAAATCTGTTATCTAATATATATTTAGTCTAAACATGTATACAATGGCACCACATATATTTTTCTTTGTTTGTCTATACAAATAGTTGTGTTAAATGTTTTCAATATACTTAACTAACTATTTCTGCCATAAATGGTTTTTCTTGTCTATATCATGACTACAGAATATAACAGGGAGATCTCATATCTCCACTATAGTCAGGAATCTAATATATCAAGTTAATTAAAATAAACTATAGTAAGCAAAGATGATTGAGATAATCATAAACATAATATACATTTTATTTATGTTAATATGGACATCAAATGACTATTCTTTATGGGAAATAAGGGTTGGAATAATCATTGGAATCAATTACATGCAATGAGTAACCACAAATGTCAATTAAAAATTTTATAATTTCGTTATAAATTATCTTTGTCAAAAATATCGATTATTGTTAATACAGTTAATAAAGTTAATTAATAATATAATACTTATAGTTTTATATTAGTAAATAATTATTAGTATTTGGCAATGTAATACTAAAATAATAATTTCACTTATAAAAATCAATATATAAGTCTTAACAGTTTAATTTAAATAATTCTTATTTAATTATTTTCAATTAAATTAATTAGCAATGCCATAAGTAAAGTATTCAATGTGTGTTCATCTGTGCACACACCTATTCTTGGCACATTGATTAATTTTAGTTCCTTGTTGCTAAAATTAATTTTATTAGATGTATTGATTTTATGTGTCAAGTTATTTTGTATCAATTTAATTTAAAAGTGTATCAAAAGTAATGTTATAATTGAATAAATAATAGTTTTATATTTCAAATTTAAGTTAATAAAATGTTTTAATATTAAAATATATTTAAATACAATATTAAAGTATCAAATATATTATTTACTATGAATTATTAAATAAATTATTTAAATAAATCATTTTTTTATAGCGCGATGTTTGTAAACTGTAATATTTAACACAGCATTACGCTGTTGCACATGAGCTTTGAAGATTTTAACTATAAATGAATGAATACTAACACTCAACCACAGTGTTAGTATTCATTCATTTATAGTTAAAATCTTCAAAGCGCATGTACAACAACGTAATGCTGTGTTAACCCTTTAACTGTCCAATTGTTCATTCGCTGCAGGTGGTATCACTCAAAGCTTTTAATTGGCCGATGCACAAAATAATGTATCAATTTTTCAAAAGTTATTGACCGTTTTTTTAAATATATTCACTTTAGTTTCGTTTTTAAAAAGTATATTAGTAATTTCTAACATTATAAAAATAAACGAAAGTTTGTTCAAAAATAAATTTTGATTTTTAATTTTAAAAATATTTGTTACGGTTGACATGAAAAGAAACGGCAATCGTAATTTCACGTTATGATTTTTTTTTCCCGACTTTGCAATAAATAAATAATTCTTGCTAAAATCGTAACTATTTTTGTAAAATAATATTTATTTTTGACATATTATATGAAAATAATTTGTATTTTATTTGTATTTCATCAAAAAATATTTTTAAAATGCTCTAAAACATTCGTTTATCATTTTCAAAATAAAACAAAAGCGTTCGTAAATTTTTAATTTTTGGCAGCCATATAAAAATTTTAACAGCCAATAAGATTCAAGAAAAGATGATGAGAAGGCGGAGCTTTTCCATTTTCTTTTGTTTACAAAATTTCAACAGCCAATAAGATTCAAGAAAAGATGTGAAAAGGCAGTGCTTAGTTTTTGTTTAACATAAATCATCAATTAATTGATTTTTTACTTGTAAAATAATTCAATAGATGGCAGTATATTATAAAACTTTTTGCGTTCTAAAAAATGACGTTTAAACCGTAAACGTAGTCCAAAAACTAAGCAATTTACAGCGATGTCAAATTTACTCGATTAAAACGAATATGTATCAAAAAGTGCCTCGATTAAGAACGAGTCAAACAGTCAAAAGGTTAAATATTAAATAAATTATTGTAAGAAAAAAAAAGCCAGACAAAAATTAATTGCTATGTTATTTTTTCTTGGCGGAGAATAAATTAAACAATCATATTAGGGTTAATTAAAGCTATAAATAAAGGTGATGATTAAGAAAATCAGTAATTGTCTATTAATATTTTATTTCCAATCAATCAATCAAAAAAACATTTAAGTTATAATTTTTTTAATTTTTATTTGGTTAGTAAAGTGTTAAAAGTTAATTGTCATTTACGAAGTTTAATCTGAGTCATTTTAAAATGGAGTGAGATCCATTAATATTCCTTGTCAGTGCTACATAAGAAACTAACTGAAAACTATGATTATTAGTGGCAAAAATATAAGTTATCTAACAGATATGCTGATAGTCAGTAAACTATGCTCGAGAGGGTATTGTCCTGACTGAAGAGTAACATTAAGGAGTCATAAGAAATTTCTTTTTATTTATTGATATATTTGATATGAAAAGAGAATCTTATTTCATTTTAATAATTAACCATAAAGAGTATAGACTTTTATAGGATACAAATATCAATTTTTGCTTCTGGAAAGCTATTACAAACTGTTTCAGAATTTATATTTCCTTTAAAGAGAAGGACGAATGCTAGCTAATATATCTGCGGAAATGAATTTATTATCTACTTCTCTATTATATTTGTCTAAATTGCATGTTGTTATTAAATTAGGAATAAATTGAAAGGTTTCTAGTCTTTCAATGTTTTTAACATGAACTGCCTATTAGTTTTAAAAAAAGTGAATGATTATATAATATTTCTCAAGTCTTGTGCAAGTTAAGTATAAGAATTAATATGAACTATTATAAAAAGCACTTTATAAGTTATGAATTGTAAGTTATACGTCAAATAGAATTATTTATAAATAAATATTAACAGACAAAAAATATTTTTAAATGCATAAGGTAATTAAATATTACAATTTATTAATCTCTTTCTCTCACGTGCCAAAGATATTGTTTTTCTAAAATGTAATATATCATGCATTTCAGTTATAGATTTTACTTTTGAAATTAGAAAACAGGGCATTTTTGTACACAATTATAAAAATTGAATTAGTTTTCAAAATAGTATTAATACTGAAAATGATTTGCAATTTATTTGAAGTTTAGGTCAGTTTTCATAAATGTCTTATCATAATTATATATGTAAATCATAGACATCTTAAGCTATTGTGCAATATATTTCTTTGAGTGCAAGATCTGTAGGGTAGAGCTTCAATTATTCAAGGTCTTTTCATTTCTTTAAGTGTATCATGCCTTTGTTTGGCCAGTAAGCTAATATATAACCACTTGTTCAAACTTATAATGTGGCCATACATGATTAGCTTTGGTAATTTTTAATTTCAGGCCTGCATAGTTAAGAGATATTTATCATTCTTCATTTTTAATTAAATTTGCATTGTTGGGTTATTTAATTTTATTCATTTGTATATTTTGTTCTTCAAGCAGACGTTTATTCCTGCTTTGGAAAAATGGATTTGCCAGATATTCCTAGAAATGATCATGAAAAAGTTGAGCTTATCTCTCAGAATTTCATACCTGGAGAATTCCTGGCTGATAGTAATAGTGTCACTCTAGATATAGGAGTGGGCATTCATCCCTGCTTTGTATGATCTTCTAATATGCTGGAATTCTTGGGTAATGTCTTGCCAAGTGGACATGCTCTATATCTTCATCATCAGATATATTGTTTTGTTGTTTATAATCTAACATGCTTTAATCTATTTTACAGTCTGAGATTTTAAGAGTGAAATCTGACATAATTCTGAGTATATGGCAGTCATCTATTTGATACAGTTTAAGTAGATACTCCCATCTTAACTCTGCTTAATTATTCATCAATTTATTGCTAAACCATTATAGAATGTCTACCTTAGATATTTTATGATATTATATATATATATATATATATATATATATATATATATATATATATATATTGTAACCTCTGCTCTCTTCACTTGTTCACTTTATTATATTTATAAATGCCCAGGTGCCAATTCTATACAAGATAAAATAAAATTTATAATTGTAAATTGCTCTATGGATTACCTCAGTTGAGGTTATAGGATATGATCTTCATATAGGATGCAAATAAGAGTAATAAAACATTTATTAATAACAATTCTGTAACACTAATTTAATTATATGCCACACATTTATTTAATTATAAAACTATTGCAAAATTATCAATTATCATATTTAATATAGGATAGATAATGATGAGGATCAGGTATCTTTATATCCATATCACTATCTATTCTAAGCAAAGTAAAATATAATATTGGAACTGTAATATGGTGATTTATCATCTCCAGACAGATTAAATGAATTGACTTCTACTGGCAAATCTATATATTTTAGGGCTATGCTATGTTAACCATATATATGTGTAAGTGGAAATGAAGAATTGAACTTATATACTCAAGCAATTCATTTGGGTTTTTAATTCATTAAAACATTTATTAAAAACTAAAAGACAAAATAAATAATGAATAAACAAAAAAAATATTATTTTATGCACTTTGCTAACTAATTACATTGCTCTTATAGCAAAACCAAAACCGACTAATATTTAATATACGAATCATATATTTTCGAATATGTGTGCTTTTATAATATCTTAAATATGATGTATTTTTAAAACATACTTTTTATTAGCTTATTTATAAAACTTGGATGATGCCATAAATCAATCATCTTTTATACATATTATAAAAATTTATACAACACTTATCTGTTATAATCAGTGTAAATCATCTAACACTAACTATACAAGAACAAAGAAAGGCAGGGAAAAACAATAACCAAACACTTATATTTATACTTATACTTATATACGTGAGGGTTAAATAATATCTCCAAACTCAATCTAAATAATCTAATAGTCCCTTGACCATTTCTACCTTCAACTCACATTGAATATACTTCCTATATAACGAACTTATAACAGACAAGGTTTTAATTCTTTATTTTTTTTTAAATAAACTTCATTAACAAATTGAAGCATAATAAATACAATTTTTTAAAATAATAATTTATAGCATCATGAACACATCCGAATATCTATAATCACCTATAATATAATTTCTAGATCATACAAAATAATAAATTATCATATTATAATGATATGAAATTACATTGTTTTGTTTTTATTTTAAAAGAAAACAAAAAAAATAAATAAAATAAAAAATTGGTTATACATCTGTTGTAATCAATAATGAAAATACTTATCAATATCCCATCATTACATGTTAAGTTTTTTTAAACAAAATTGAAAGTTGAAAGAAACATACATATTAGTTTCAAAGACAACAGTAAATTATAACATAAAAAAAAGTCTCTCTGATTGTTAAATCATAATTTGTTAAGAATGACAATAGTTTTTTTTTTCATTCTAGAATTTTGTGATAAGCATTATAATAACATTTGCATGCATTGGAATTATTTTGTTATATGCATGAATAGCAAAGTTATACAGTATAAAATTATCTTCTTGATATAAGATTAAATAGATAAACTTTTTCATTTTAAATTTTATTTTGTAGAATATTGATAGAAAATTCTTAAAATTGAAAATCAAGCATTTAATTATAGCGTCTAATAAGAAAATTTTAGCTAGCTTTATTTTACACAATTTTGTCATTTTAATATTATTTAGCTTTGGTAATACTTTAAAATAAATCATAATAATTTAGCTTACATATCATCCAGGCATTTTAAAGGTAATGAATATGGACCATCATTTGGCAGAAATTTGGAGGCTGGTATCCTGCTAGGGGGGTGTTTATCTCCTCATTTTTATATCATTCCAGTAGTATAATAACAAAAATTCTCCACAGGTATATTATTAGAATCCTTGCAATGTTTTTTTATATATATATTTGTTCTAATACTCTTAGAGAGTTATTGATTCTTTTAAGTTTTTTTTTTTACATCTTCTTTCCTGGAACTTTTTTTTTTACTTTTCCTTCAAGTTTTAAACTCTATGTTTTTCTCCACTCATGCCCTCTGTGTTTTTTTTTATTATTACAATCAACTTTGGAAGTGTGCCAGAATTTTACTTATAAAATTTTAACAATACAATATTTGAATGGAATAAACATAATAATAAAAAAAAATATTAAATATCAAATATTAATTTATAAATGTTATTCACTAATATACAAATAATCTTTATCATTTTTAAATATAAGATTATGAACAATACATAATTAGTAAATAATAAATAAAATATAGGAAATAAAATTCTAATTAATAATATATCTATGTATCTGCTTATTATGACATGTAAATTTTTCTACTACATACAAACATCCCTAATATTGGTCATCCTCCTCTTCTACTACCAAACATATATAATCCAAAACTCTACCAATCAGTACACCCAATTAAAGTTTTAATTTTTTAAATCCTAATTTTAACTAGCAAATTACATCTCAATTCATTTTTCTCAGATAATTAACTTTAGCCATTGTTAGCACAAATGTGAACTTCCCACATTTCTTCCTGGTGCCAACCTGGAAGGTCACAGTCCTTCCCCCTTATGAAAGAAAAATGAATTGGATAAACAACAATCAATATTAATAGCACATCAAATTTTACATTAAGATCATTCCTCAATTAGAAAATTATGTTTGTCAAATAAACATAAAACAATAAAAACATTTAATGCTTTTACAAACACTTGTTTCTATTATATTTTAGCAACATTAAATAAGCAAGAAAAAAATAATTAAATTCTATATTGAACAATATGTATAACTTTTATTAATCATGTCTTGCAGGATACAGAATCAAACTGCGAGCATTATAGGTTTCTCATATTCCTTCAGGTATAGAAACTAAAAATGCATTTTCTCCCACCTGTTTCATTATCTCATAAGGACCTTTATAGAGATTAAGAAATTTTCGGAAAGTGTGCTTCTTAAGATTACTAACATGGGAAGTTCTGATCATTACACGGTCATGAATTTTGCAACAATGTGAACTAGTCCTATGATGGCAAATACGCTTATCACCCATCTTTTTAAGATTGGCTCAGGCTAGTGTCAAATCATGTGAGACATCAATGTTCTCTTGAACAGGGGCAAAGGGGTTTTAATTAATAAGGGTTCCACTTTACCAAAATGTAAACGAATTGGTGACATTTTTGTGGATTCATTAATTGTAACATTAATATAATGTATAATCTGTGGCAATTGACACACCCATTGCCTGTGGTCTCCACCTACATACACCTGGAATAATTGACTGAGTTCTCACATGACCCTTTCACTAGGATTGGACTGTGGGTTGCGTATGGAACACATGATGTGCTGAATATTCTTCTTTTGACACCATTTTTTCCAATAGTCTGAAATAAAAGCAGTGGCATGATCAGTGAGAATAGAGATAGACTTACCTATTACAATAAATTGTGATGTCTTCAGGTGTTTCACAACATTCTTGGTGTCAGCCTTTGGGACTGTAAAAGCTGAAACAAATTTTGAGAATACATCGTAAGTTACAAGTATAAACCTTTGGCGGTTAGGAGGAAGGGGACCATAAAAGTCCAGGGCTAGTAATTCATTCAGTTGATTAGGAAAAATGGGGTGTAGGGTTCCCACATAGGTTTTTTTCTGGTATTTAATCTTTAAGCAGATCTCACAATCCTTCAATCTAGTCATGATATGTTCCGTCATGTTCTGGAAGTAAAAATGTTCTTTGATAATTGGCTGTATTTTTTGTACCCCAAAATGACCATAATGACAATGAACATAATATATTAATTTGTCAACTAAGCATGCTGGAATCATCACCCTCCATGAATTACCTTCAGTCCCATCTAATTTTCTCAGTAAAATCCCATCATTCATTTTGTATTTAACCTTAATCCTTTTAACATATCTTTTCCTTCCATTCATACTGGCAGAGTTTACAAACACACCAATTATTCTCTTTAATTCATTGTCCTGTACTTGTAATGTTGGTAAGTCCTTATAACTCTTAGTTATTTCATCCGCCAGTAAAGTAATCAAATTACAAAAATAATATTTTCAGTACATGGATTCTGATATATTATAGTAATGGGATGGTGACTTAAGATGTCAGCAACAGTGTTATTATGGCCAGAATAATAAATGATCCGATAAGAAAACTGCTGAAGGTATAAGCTCCAATGAATCAGTCTGTCATTATGTAAGTAACTCCTATTTAAGAATTCTAGGCTTCTATGGTCTGATAGTACAGTTACTTGAGATCTTAATAGGACCTGCCTCAGTTTTTGGAACCCCCAGACAATGGCCAGAGCCTCCCATTCAGTCATAGTGTAGTTTAGTTCTGGTCCCTTCAAGTGTCAGCTCAAAAAATAAAGAACCTGTGGTTTCCAGTCATTATCTAGTTGGTATAGTATGACCCCTAGTCCAAACCCACTACTGTCAGATTGAAGGTAAAATTCCTTATGAAAGTCTGGATATGCAAGTATAACTGTCTTCAAAAAATTATCCTTAATAACTTGAAGTTCTCCATCATGGTCTTTAGTCCAAACCCAGGGCTCAGATTTCTTTAATAATATAGATAAATGGAGGGTATCATAAGAGAAATTCTTGTAAAAATGATGGTAATAATTACACAGTCCCAAAAATGACCTCAAGTGTTTCTTAGATTTGGGTGTAGGAAATTGTTGAATTGCAGATATTTTATCGGGATGAGGTTTTATTCCCTGACTATTAATTACATGGCCAAGGAAAGATATTTCTCCAGCCACTAGGGTGCATTTCTCAAGATTGACCTTAATGTTATGAAGTGAGCATTCTGAAAAAAATAAATTCAAGTGTTCCAAATGTTGGGTTAGATCATCCGATGCGATAACAATGTCATCAATGTAGATGACTATCAATTCTTTGAGTTTCTGAGAAAAGATTGCATTCAAACATCTGATCAGGCCTGCCCCACTATTAATCAGGCCAAATGGCATCCTCTGAAACATATACGAATGGCCTTGATGATGAAAAGCCATATATTGCTGATCCTCGAGATGTAATGGAATCTGCCAATAGCTTGCAGTTAGATCAAATGTTGAAAAGACTCTCCTTCCCCAAAACCCAAGCAACAATTCTTGTACTGGCATTGGAATATCACATTCAGGTATAGTATGTTTATTAAGGGTATGTGCATCCAAGCATACTCGAAGAGAACCATCTTTCTTTTTCACCACAACAAGAGGATTTACATATGGTGAAGGGCCAATCTTAATAATTTCCCAATCGAGCATCTTTTGGATCTGTCATTGGACCTCTGTCTGGTATTGGTGCGGGATAGGATAGGTGCGTTGTTGGAAAGGTTCATTATCCTTGAGCTTAATCCTATGAATATATCCCTTGATAATGCCAGGTACTTTAGAAAAGATAAATTTATACTGAAGCAACAATTGAAAGAAGGGTTCATAGTATTCTGATCCTATGATACCAGAACTGTCTAACTTCATCTTTATATTTACATCAACTGATGTCTCCAGCATAGCTATCAATTGACTACCCTGACTAATGAAATCTTTTATGAGAGGGCAAATCTCCTCTCAGCACATAAAAGTGTGGTTGCCATAATTAATTGAACAATGATTAAGGGTCATAAAGTCTGAGCTGATTATGACCTCATGAACCAGTCCGGGCATGATCAAGAACACATGCGTAAGCTCTAAGTTATTAACCATAACAGTAATGAAAATCTGTTTATTTGTCAATTTCACCTTCCTTCCATTTGCAAGAGTTACCTGAAGAGATTTAAGTGGTAAGGTAGGAATAGAATGATCAACTTGCATAATTTTCACATACATTTCCTCTGAAATTACAGAATCTTGGCTACCAGAATCAACCAAAGCATCCACAACTAACCCCAAAATGGTAATCCTAATTATTGGACAGCTATATGAAATGGGAGGTTCAAGAAAATCTTCATATTCCCAGTGCTCAACATCAAAATCCAAGATCATTAATTAACCAGCCTATGGTGTACCCCAAATCTCTATGAATAGGGCCCCAAAGTGAGGAACATACCATTGAGGTCCCTATTGGTTTAATGCTCCAGGTTTCTTGATAGTGGTTTCATCCCTTTTAAGGATTCTTATCCCACTTGTGGATGGTATATTACCATCATCTTTCCTCCCCATACGTGGGTAAGGATTATAATATGGCCTACCCTGAATTGGAGGCCTACCTCTATATCTACTCCTACTTCACATATCTCTGCCTTGATTCCACCGTGGTCATTCTAGGATACTAATGCCATTCACATTTGGACTATGTTCTTTATTAATCTTGGCCCTAGCATCTCCTCCCCGATCACTAATCTCCATTGAGTCT
Organism: Epiperipatus broadwayi; assembly: GCA_028023455.1. Lineage (NCBI taxonomy): Eukaryota > Metazoa > Onychophora > Udeonychophora > Euonychophora > Peripatidae > Epiperipatus > Epiperipatus broadwayi. The sequence continues at coordinate 1,058,786 of JAQFVV010006328.1, read as the reverse complement.
AACACATTAATTACTTCTTCAATTGTTTGTCGGTCCGATGCTATCAGGACTTGTTCAACATGTTTTGGCATAATATGGTGCAATATCCTAACTATTTGTCATTTGGATAAAGTGTATGCAGTAAGAGTTCTCTATTTGACAACCTGCTTTCTAAAAAATTGAGTATAACTACCCTTCATATGACTATACCTTTCCTGCGAGACTTGATACCTCAAGTTGTCTTGCTTATCCTCCCCCAAAAACTATCTAATAATAGATATTTAATATCCCCATAATTATATGGCCTCTCAAATAATGACTGCCACCAGTCCTTGGATGAAGAGTATAGATGATTGCTAGCAATAGCAATCTTTTCCTCTTCTGACAAAGGGCATAACACAAACAACTTCTCTAGGTTCTGCAAAAACTCATGTGGATTTTCCATATGATCACCCTTAAAAGGTTTAACAGACAAAAATTTAAGGGCCATGGAATCCCGTGAATCCTTTCCATAATTCATTTTTTCTCTATTTAAACCTAAATTCTTTGAATATGCCTTATTAAGCCTAGAATCTTTTAATAACTCCTCAGAACAATGGTATGTCAGGTAACCACAGACCTCTTTAACCTCAGTAACATCTGTTTCCCTAATCTCTGGAATCCTTATTTCTGTCTTTGCATTCTGCTCCTGAATTATTTTTTCTTGCATAAAATTTTCTAATTTTAATTGGTGATTCTGTAACTCACAATTAAACTCATTTAGCTTTTCTTCAACCTTGTCTGAGATACCCTGCTTACCTACATCACTCCTTACACTATCTACCTCTTTTCTTAAATTTTGACATTTTTCATCTATTTCAACTAGCTTTAGCCCCATGGCTCATACAGCTTCTTCTTCTATTGTCAAACTATCTATTTTTTTTAACCATTTGAACAACCTGATCATTTATATTTTGACCAACACTATACTGGCCTTGAGTTTTTAAAATATTGTCATCAACTTTATCCTGACACCTTTCCACAACTTGTTTAATGACCCCAAATTCTTCCTGAAATTGTTCAAATTTCTGTTGAATATACTCAAATTCCTTATCTTTTACCATGCTTTCGGTTTTATTAAAATTTTCTTTAATCTCCTCTCGAATTTGTGCCACTGCACTATCACTTTCTAATTTTATTTGATGCAATTGAGCATAGACATTTATTTCTACAGTTTCAAATTTAGATGCTTGATCTTTAATAGTGTCTTTAACCTCCTTTATCTCTAATATCTGACTTTCTACTTTCTCTTCCAAAGCTTGCATCTGGCTAACTGTATTAGCTCTTATTTCTACCATGTCTGACTTTATTCCTAACATTTCCAATTTTATTTCAGCTATCCTTCCCTCTGACTTATCTTGACCTGACTTTAGTTCTGCAAACATCTCTTCTGACCTTTCTCTATCTTCTACTTGTCCAGACTTTAGTTCCCTTAGTTCTGATTTCAATTCTGTTAACATCTCTTTTACCTTTCTCTATCTTCTACTCGTCCAGACTCTAATTTTGCAAAAAAATGATTTGGCCCACATCGGCATATCATCATCCGTGGTTTTACAAATATTATCTCTCATCTTACTAGACTCTCCATAGGACATATCTATAGCTTCATTTCCTGATTCAAGGTCAGGAGACAATGCAGCCATGTCTGGAGATGGTGTCTCTTGAGACCCACCCAAACTATCGTATAAACTAAACTCTTCCATTTTATAATCTCTTAAAAATTTATTAATACTACTTAAGAAAATAAGGTTTACCAGCTCCAACCTCCACCAAATCAACAATTCAAATTCACCATCACTACCTAAAATGACATAAAATTTCCACAATTTTATTTTCCCATATAATGTTCGATTTTCCACACACACATAGATAAGAAGACATTAAGTTTTAACTAGATCACATTAATCTAAACATAGCTGAAATTATTAATTAAATTTTACATGATCCACTATAGTTATATTACAAACTACACCAATTCAAATAACTGATAAAAGACCAAAATAATTTAAACATATTCATTTATCTTTATGCTGTATTGGGTGCATCCAAATATTATAACCAGCATTTATAACCCAAAAGAAAAAAATTTATAACCAAAATCCAATTAATGATGACATGCATTTACTATGACAACTGATATACAATTTTTACTTAAATATGGTAAATGCCAACCTTTGCATAAGAATATAGAAAATAGCCTTTTAAGAATGAGCTATATATTCAAGTTATATATTCATCCATTCTTCTAAAGATCCAACAGATACTGACAGCCAAAAAGAATTATTAGCAGTTCACAATCTTGAAATAGATAAAAGAATTCCATCACTGCTCTCAAAACATACAATGCTCCATGAACACTCTGATGATCATCCCACTTTAACCACTCTAAGCTACCACAACCCATAATATTTTACTACAAACACTATCACAATGCCCTGCTTACATCCAAGTCTTAGGGGCTACTACTTATAAAATATTGTCTTGCTCATCTTTGGGAGTCTTAGAGACAAATATTACATATATATTAGAAAGAACTATGCCTTGCTCTCTCTGGAGTCTTAGAGGCAAAATCATGGCAGGACTACTGTTAACTGCTTCATGATAACTAACAACTGATATCATAATTTGGGTTGGAGCAGTGAATGAGAACAATCAGTCATCAGTGACATGAATACACCATATACTTAAGAGAATAACAGAAACTCTCCATCCATCACCAAAACTTGCTACACAACCAACAAAACTCCAACAATCAAGCATTCTATTTAACCTTCAAAATTATAGACTTTCTATAACAGAAATGTTCCGAATATGAACAACATTATTACTTTATAATTTAACATCATCAATAATTCTATGCTTATCTGGCATCAATGCTATATTTAATTGACAAGCAAAAGATATATATATATATTATTTTTTTTTATATATATAATGTTATCAACTTTAACATTTACTATAAGTTGTGATATTTATATAGCTTTAAAATTTGAAACTAAGCTGTTTCATGGCTGTATTTATTTATTTCACATAAACAAAAAAAAATGTTTTTTTTTAAACTATACATCTGACATTCATATATCTACTACACATCTTTCAGGTATTGGCTTATTTCAAACTCTAATTGGCTTATTTCAAACCTTAGTTAATGCTCCATTTACCCCTAGTTCCATTTTATCAAACATTTCTATTAATCTTCCAGATTGATATAAAAAAAATCCTTGAATAAGAAAACTGCCAACTTGATTCTATTTTGGAACCAATTTTGCAATAACTGTATATTTAAAACAGGAATAAAGTAATTCTAATGGCACTGGATTACTTCTCATCTCAGGTATATGCCAATATATATCAACAAAAATATAAACACTCTACAAGATATGAGACTTAAGTAATCAAGATCCCACAATTGGACATCCATTTAAACCCTTGGCAGCTGTGGCCTCTATGTATATATCAAGCCATCCACATTAGTCACCACTTAAAATAGAATGTATAATATATAATCACCCATAAAGAACAAAATACATATATGAACAAAGATGAATCGATCACCAATCATTGTGCAACCATTTAACACATAAATATATCGAGCATTTAACCCATAAGGCAAGCCACTTAACCCTATTAACCAACAAAAGATAAATATTCTACAGGATATGAGACTTAATTAAACAGGGCCCCATGATTGGGCAGCCACTTAACCAATTTTTAATTTTAACCCACCCTGTAACCTCTGCTCTCTTCACTTGTTCACTTTATTATATTTATAAATGCCCAGGCACCAATTCTATACAAGATAGAATAAAATTTATAATTGTAAATTGCTTTTTTTTTCTATGGCTTAGCTCAGTTGAGGTTATAGGATATGGTCTTCATATAGGATGCAAATAAGAGTAATAAAACATTTATTAATAACAATTCTGTAACACTAATTTAATCATATGCCACACATTTATTTAATTATAAAACTATTGCAAAATTATCAATTATCATATTTAATATAAGATAGATAATGATGAGGATCGGGTATCTTTTTATCCACATCACTATCTATTCTAAGCAAAGTAGAATATATTATTAGCACTGTAATATGGTGATTTATCATCTCCAGACAGATTAAATAAATTGACTTCTACTGGCAAATCTATATATTTTAGGGCTATGCTATGTTAACCATATATATGTGTGTGTGGAAATGGAGAATCGAACGTATATAATCAAGCAATTCATTTGGGTTTTTAATTCATTAAAACATTTATTAAAAATTAAAAGACAAAATAAATAATGAATAAACAAAAAAAATATTATTTTATGCACTTTGCTAACCAATTACATTGCTCTTATAGCAAAACCAAAATTGACTAATATTTAATATACGAATCATATATTTTCGAATATGTGTGCTTTTATAATATCTTAAATATGATGTATTTTTAAAACATACTTTTTATTAGCTTATTTATAAAACTTGGATGATGCCATAAATCAATCATCTTTTATACATATTATAAAAATTTATACAACACTTATCTGTTATAATCAGTGTAAATCATCTAACACTAACTATACAAAATAAAGAAAGGCAGGGAAAAACAATAACCAAACACTTATACTTATACTTATATACGTGAGGGTTAAATAATATCTCCAAACTCAATCTAAATAATCTAATCATCCCTTGACCATTTCTACCTTCAACTCACATTCAATATACTTCCTATATAACGAACTTATAACAGACAAGGTTTTAATTCTTTATTTTTTTTTAAATAAACTTCATTAACAAATTGAAGCATAATAAATACAATTTTTTAAAATAATAATTTATAGCATCATGCACACATCCGAATATCTATAATCACCTATAATATAATTTCTAGATCATACAAAATAATAAATTATCATATTATAATGATATGAAGTTACATTGTTTTGTTTTTTTTTAAAAGAAAACAAAAAAAAAATAAAAAATTGGTTATACATCTGTTGTAATCAATAACGAAAATACTTATCAATATCCCATCATTACATGTTAAGTTTTTTTTAAACAAAATTGAAAGTTGAAAGAAACATACATATCAATTTTAAAGACAACAGTAAATTATAACATAAAAAAAATGTCTATCCGATTGTTAAAGCATAATTTGTTAAGAATGACAATAGTCTTTTTTTTATCCTAGAATTCCATTATAGGCGTAATAAATGACATTTGCATGCATTGGAATTATTTTGTTATATATGCGCGAATAGCAAAGTTATACAGTATAAAATTATCTTCTTGATATAAGATTAAATAGATAAACTTTTTCATTTTAAATTTTATTTTGTAGAATATTGATAGAAAATTCTTAAAATTGAAAATCAAGCGTTTAATTATAGCGTCTAATAAGAAAATTTTAGCTAGCTTTATTTTACACAATTTTGTCATTTTAATATTATTTAGCTTTGGTAATACTTTAAAATAAATCATAATAATTTAGCTTACATATCATCCAGGCATTTTAAAGGTAGTGAATATGGACCATCGTTTGGCAGAAATTTGGAGGCTGGTATCCCTCTGGGGGGGGGTGTGTTTATCTCCTCATTTTTATATCATTCCAGTAGTATAATAACAAAAATTCTCCACAGGTATATTATTAGAATCCTTGCGATGTTTTTTTTTATATTTGTTCTAATACTCTTAGAGAGTTATTGATTCTTTTAAGTTTTTTTTTTTACATCTTCTTCCTTGGAACTTTTTTTTTTTACTTTCCTTCAAGTTTTAAACTCTATGTCTTTCTTCACTCACGCCCTCTGTGTTTTTTTATTATTACAATCAACTTTGGAAGTGTGCCAGAATTTTACTTATAAAATTTTAACAATACAATATTTGAATAGAATAAAACATAATAATAATAATAATAATAATATTATATTTTTTAAAAATATTAAATATCAAATATTAATTTAATAAATGTTATTCACTAATATACAAATAATCTTTATCATTTTTAGATATAAGATTATGAACAATATATAATTAGTAAATAATAAATAAAATATAGGAAAGAAAATTCTAATTAATAATATATCTATGTATCTGCTTATTATGACATGTAAATTTTTCTACTACATACAAACATCCCTAATATTGGTCATCCTCCTCTTCTACTACCAAACATATATAATCCAAAACTCTACCAATCAGTACACCCAATTAAAGTTTTAATTTTTTTAAATCCTAATTTTAACTAGCAAATTACATCTCAATTCATTTTTCTCAGATAATTAACTTTAGCCATTGTTAGCACAAATGTGAACTTCCCACATTTCTTCCTGGTGCCAACCTGGAAGGTCACAATATATATATATATATATATATATATATATATATATAATACCAGTCAACCACTTATTCCATTAATATAAGCATGTGCCCAAATTGAACATGAAAAGAAATATGGCAACATGCCAAAATAAGGAGAAATTTAAATAGTTCACCATAATATTATTACAGACACAAAAGATACTTATAAAAAGATTCTTACACTTCTTTGGGGGATGACTCTAAACCAATGCCTCACACCACTTCCAGAAGAAAAATTAATTCCCCTCCTGAAAGGATATGCTAGTTCAAATATCATTGGGCATATATTAATATAAATAATTATTCAAACAAAATTAATAAACAAGGATTCTCATGAGAAATGAAGATTTAAGATCCGGTAAGATGATGTCCCATTTGCTAGCTCAGTGTACTCTATTCTCTGTTAAAACAATGGGGATTGGAAAACTCACACAATTAATTAATAACATGGTAATAGAATGTAAATGACAAATAGAATAAAAATGTATGGCAGTAGTCACTTTAGAATTATAATATAAATCTTTTATTAGCCTATTATCCCAAACCATTTATAATATGAATACAAAATTAACATCCCCAGTTTGATTAAATATACAAACGAATATTACACTACATAAATCATTTTAATAAGACAAAATTATAATCATAAAAAATACTTGACAAAGCAATCATTAGACTAAATAAAGGAAAATTTCTTTCTTAATAAGAAAAATGGATTAAATAACTAATATGTGAGAGATAGTGATCTGTGGATTATAAACTCACACATGTGCATTAAGCAAACAAGGAAAATTTAACAAAGTACATAAAAGGTGTGGTTATGTATGTATGTACATGAGATATATATTTACGAAATGTGTATTAAATTTAAAATAAAATAAACACAAAAAATAGTGTACCCGATAAAGTTTATAAGCTTCACCCTTCTATGTGTTTTGAGTGGGCTATACATCTATTCATCTACTGTGGTAAGGGCTGGACTTGACAGTGGCATAAGTTCATGAAATTTATCATCATCACTTGGTGTTTGAATCTCAGTGTTTACATTCTTTTGGATGGCAGGAGTAGAGCTGGATGGATGTGTTGATGTGGGCTTTTACCCCATAATCATTCTAAATACAGGAAAGTGCTTGATTTGCATCTTTAGTCTGGACAATGGATATTATGCATTATAAACAGTCTTTTCTTGTTTTACCAACTCTAGGTTAATTACTGGCTTCACTGGTGTGTTGCAATTGAACTTCCATCTGCATTAACTGAGTACATGGTGGAATAATCATCTGCTCATTATTTAGCATTCCAAAAGTTGGCTAGATAACTGACATTTACTCTACACCACTTAATTGTCCAATGTATTAATCATTGACTACTGACTGGTTAACTGCTTGAATGATTATTTGAGTGACTTGATGAATTAGTGTCCATTGGTTCAGAATGACTGAATGGATTTTTAATTAGAGTAAATCACATGGATTAGAATGAATCAGAATCAGCATGCTTAATCAAAAGGTTGCAAAACTTTGTGTGGTTCCAAAAACAGCATTAACTTAACATTAAATTTAGAATTAGGCTCCAATAAGATTTGCCTTTGAAAAACAAAAATGAACTGTCTTCTCGCAACTTCAGACAGATATATATCTTCAATATACCCTCATTTCAGGTACCCCTTCAAGAAAGAAAAAAAATAATTAATTCTTTTTTTGTTTTTCCAATTGGTTTAGACGATTCATGAAACATTCCAATGCAATTGCCTAAATGTTCTCAAGAATTTTATTTCCAATTAGTTTTTTTATCTCCATTCAGATCACAATATCATTAATGAAAATTTTAATGAATGATAACATCTTTTTTCTTTTTAGTAATTAGCTTATCATAATCGAAGTTAAAAAAAATATTTCACTTAAATTGGACATTCCTCTCCCCCTGCATTATCACAAGTTTAATCAGGTTCTTTTTATCCCGTTGAAATTATTTTAGAATGTACAGGAAATCAGAATGCTTTTAGGCTTTTCTTAAATTTAAGACAATGACCCCCCTCTCTTGCTCAAATGCAACTGAAGAGAAAAACAATCATTTAAACTTCAATCTTGAAATTATTTTTTTAAACTTATTTTTAAATAGTAATATTTCAATTTTTTCTTTTTACATTGGTTGTAAACACTCAAAAAAAAAAAAATACAGAATCACAGATTGTAAATAAATGTCTTAGCGTTTCTTTAAGAAACAAAAAAATTTAAAATTATAAATACATTTTGGCGTTACTTATTCTTTTTTTTTTAAAAAAAAAAAAACAAAAATCAAAATTACAAATACATATTTCTAAGCCTTTAAATATTGGCTTTAGTCATATATGTGTGTGAGTTTATGTTATAGCCACAGTTCTCTCTCTTAATTTATAATAAGTTTGATTATATAACTCGTATACCCCCCCCCTTTAATGGCTTTTTACATATTTTTGGCCATTAATTAATTGGGTAACATTATCATGTGCTTGGCCACTTCAAACATGCCTGGCACAATATATATATATATATATATATATATATATATATATATATATATATATATATATATATATATATATGTATGTGTGTGTGTGTGTGTGTGTGTGTGTGTGTGTGTGTGTAAATTAGCAATAGTTAATCTGCTTAGTCACAAATTGATTTCATTCTAAGTTGTAAAAAAATTCAAATGAAATTTGGTTTAAATCTAGGCATATAAATTTTACTTTGCTTCAGTTTTTCTTTATTATCATTAACAATAAATCTTCTTTACACATTATCTCTCTAATTTTCTATCATTTTTATCACAATTAATTAACTTATGTAATATAGTTTTAAGAGTTTCTTATATCTTTCTGATCTAGTGGGATATAAGAAAGGGTATACATGCTGACATCAGATGTATTGGTCATGTGGCAATAGTCCTGAGGCATAAATAACGAGGTTTAACATTGTATTGTTTGCAATAATGTTTATATCGATGTTACACACATACATATGAGTTAGTGGTCATTTCTTGTTTCTAGGATTGGTTTAGCTGCCTATATGTATATGATCACTACAATAAATGATCTATATTTAGATGATGCAGTTATGACTTTGTAAGATTTCAGCTAAACTTATCAGCCACTATATAATATTTTCCGTTAGGTAGTGTATGTTTTAATCAAATTGTTACAAACATAAACTCCATCTTATCATAATTTATTGTTCAGTTATCTAAGATAAAAACTTTTAAAATTTTATCATCAGTTATAATAAAGGCTTCAGACTACAATGAAAATTAATGCAGTTTCTGGAAGGGCCACATATCTGCTATAGCTTCCTTTTTATTAGTGTAATATTGCAATTTGCATCCCTTTAAAGGTCTAATTAAAATATAATACTTATGACCTTTGTTGATAATTTAATTAATTTCTAATTCATAACCACTACTATCTGTTTGTATGTAAAAAGGCTGTCTAAAATTTGGATATGATGACATAATTTCATTTAAAAATGTAATTGTAATAGTTTTATTCTCATCTGTGTGTTCATCAGACCACTTCCTTTTGTTTTCCATTAATAAGTGAGATAAATGCACTCTATCATAAGCAAAATGCTGTAAAGCCTGATGATAAAATTTGCAGATAGCAAATAAACTGCATAGTTGCTTTCTATTTTCTGGCATAGGGAAATTTGGAATCACAGCAATCTTATTTGGATGAGATTTACTCATTGAACTTCCAACAATGTGTTTCAAAGAAAACAATTTATTTTGCCACAGTAGTTCTATTTTTCTACAGAATAGTTAAATTTATTTCACAGTAGTCTGCAAAGAAAGTATTCAAATGTTGTAAATGTTCCGTCATCTCATTAGAAATAATTAGTGTGTCTACTATAATATTTTTCATTTCGTCAGATAGAAATTGATCCAAATAACTACTTAGGCCTGCATTACTATTTATTATATGAAAGGGCATTGTTTGAAAAACATAAAAATGGTTCCCATAATGAAAATCAGTGTATTTGTGGTCATCAGATTTCTTTTTTTAAGACTTAGTATGCAATTTTTATATAGTAAGAAGGATATTGCAGATGGTGTTATGATTTTAAAATCTTGCATCCAAACAAACGGTATTGATCCATTTTTTTGTATAGCCACTATAGAGTTATTTATACTGAAATGACTGACATTCTTTTAAATAAATACAATGTCTGTACCTTTTGATATTCCCAGGTCATTTTGAAAAAAAATGTCCTTAAATTCATATAATACGTATTTGGTATAATTTCTTTTTATTTTTCATATTTAGATTAGAAATTTCCCTAATTTTAATTTAATTTCAAATTTATGACACAGTTATACTGATTCATAAAATCAGAGCCCAAAACTAATTTATGGATAAGTCATGACATAATAAGAAAAACATGTCCAATGAACAATGCATTAAATTGTATTTTTTTCTATACTGTTTATTATATAATTCACCTTTTTTATTTGCCAATGAAACTTGTAATTGCTTAAGTGACATGATAGGAATGGATGGATTTGAACTATTAATTTTATTAAATAAAATTTCTGCAATAATTGACACTTGACTCCCTGTGTCAAATAATGGTTTGACCCCAATTTTTTTAAATATAATATAAATTTCAAAACAACAATTTACAGAAAATGATTATCAAGTGTGACAAGCTCAAATTATTATGAATTAAAATACAGAGTTTAATTTTATTAATTAATTCCTTCCTATGTTGTCCCCCCCCCCACAGTGAGACTATTCCAATGAGATCCCTATTAGTTTAATGATGGATTATTATTTAGCTCTGGGTGTTTTAATAAATAATTCATTCTTATCTTGTATTAATTTTATATATTGAAATGATATACATTTACATTATTTTACAACTAAAATAAAAGGGCAAAATAAATCTCAAATAAAATTGTTTTAAAAGAAAAAAAACTAAAAGCCAAAATTAAAACAGTTATGATAACATATATATTGTCGCACAGATGGAAAATTTTAAAAGTATTTTTTTTTTTAAAAAAAAAAGGGATTTGAATGTACTTTTTTATATAAAAAAGTACAAAATCTAAAGATAAAATATTTTTGTTAAAAGATTCCATTGTAATGTCAGTAAATGGAAATGATTGTTTTATTAATTAAACGAAAAGCAAACGAGAATTTGGGGCTCTTATATAATTAAAAAGTCAGATAAGAAAATGAAAAAAATTAGAATGTCCAATAGAAGCAGCAACCACTGCTCAGACCTTAATGAAAATCATTGGAACAGAAAACCATGTTCAGTGAATCCAGAGGATTAAAATAAAAAGAAAAAAAATTCCAATCAAACTTAGTTCCAGCTTGATTTTTTGAGAAGGCTTGAAATGATGCACTTTTCACCCTCTCTCTTATTTCAAAGGAAGTGACTGTTAATTTATGAGTGGCACTATTGTAGACCTAAATCATCTGGGTCATACAATAAAATAGTTCTAGGATTGAACCAGCTAAGTCAGCCTCCGGATTAACTATGGTATAAACAACAGATTCGGGCTTCCATGAAAGTATGACTAATAAAGTCTTCATGGGAATTAGCTGAAAGACCCATGAGCTCCTCTACTATAAAGTATGAACTATAAAAATTTAAAAAGTAATTAAGAACTTCCGTCAATATTTAACAAACTTTTACTAAATTTTAAAAATGAACTTTATCTGACTTATTAAGATTTCAAATTTTATATATTTAAGTTTGCTAGTTTAATTAAATCATTTCCATTTTTTATTAATATTTATTGACTAAATTATTTAAATGTATTAAATTTAAGTTGGTTGGAGATAGCTGCATAGATTCATTAACGTTTAGTTATTTTTTTTTGCATATGATTAAAATATATAGATATCGGTAAATATTACACCTCATGCTGAATGTCCACATATTTATTCATATATCTTTTAAGTTAATGGGGTCAATGTGGCACCTTATGATGAGTGCCATTGGGTTCATTGTAAATTTTCCTCTGCAATTCCATCAATAACTTTATATTTTAATCGTTTATGTTTATTTTGAAAGGTTTTAATTTTGGTCTATTTGTTTCATTGTTAGGTCAATGCTGGTGGAGGGATATATGGGTGTTTATATTAATGTAATCTGAAGTGTGTTTAGCATACAAGGCAAAGCCCAATCGAATGTATGACCCAAATATGTATTCATTGTGTTGCAATGGATGCAGACATATTTTCTGTGCCACTGACCCCTTTTTAGCTCTATGGATAGGGACTATAAGTTGGCAGATAGACTGTTTTTCTCCATATGTTGAATTTATCTTTAATTATTTTATATACATGATTTATTTGCCAGACAGATGCACATTTCTGTACTGGATAAGGATCATGACCTTCAAATAATATCACATTGTCAGATGCACTTTCCTGTCAGCATGGTTTTATGCTAGCATCTTCATATTGCATTGGTTGCATCTACGTATCTGGAAGCAGGTGTATGTTTGGCTATGAACTTTTAGTGTGAGATTGAATGATTGTTTTTAAAAGTTTTTAGCTGAGAAATCTATGTATTCTATCTATACTCAACATTGTAAAGTAAAAATATTATTAAACTGTCCATCTGTGCAGACTTTCCTAATAATTTAAATTTAAAAAATAATAACCAACTTAAAATTAATATTAAATTCTATGCAAAATAAATTTAATTCTTCAATTTTAAATATTTATATATGTGCGTTAATAAATGTTTTTTTATGTGTTATTACTGGCAGTGGCTTATTTTATTTTATTTTTTTTTTAAATATTTTTTTTAGTATTTAAAATACATGTCTGTGTTTCCATGAGCTAATGGCATGAGCTATCGCTCATAATAAAATAATATAAAATTAGATCTTAACACTACATATCTGCCTACTATATAAATTTTCCAGCTTCCAATAGCCTGGTGGGGCCTTGTACAGCAGATATGGTAAGACACCAACTATCAAATCACTCTGACCATTATAATATATATTCATAAAAGTTAGTCACATGTCACATGACTTATATAGCTTGCATTACCTATATATATATATATATATATATATATATATATATATATATATATATATATATATATATATATATATATATATATATATAACCAAAACTGCCTAAGAACACAATCATGGTCTCATCTACTACAAATAAATCTTCTCAAGTAAAAATCAAACTAAAGGAACAAACACACACACACATATATATATATATATATATATATATATACTAACCAAAGGAAATACATATAAAGACTTAGAAATCCAAGAAATAATATTATATTTCAACCAGAGGACTGGTTTTCAGCAGAAAGAAAAAAAATACACTGTAAAGTGACGATAATTAAAAATTACAGATTTGATAAAAGATTATAAATTTAACAAAACCCACCCTGATTGGTCACAAAATCTAACACAGAATATCTACCCAATCAATGACAAAATTCAAACAAAACAAAAAAAAAAATACATTTTCTCCTAATCAAGCTTAAATTCTATTTAAATTTAAATAAAAAAATAAATAAATAATCCAAAATTAAAATATACTTATGATCATACATACAAAAATTAGACTATGCTGACATACAAAAAATAGCTGTGCTAACATTAATGTTAATTAAAAACTAAAATACTTATACATTTTAATCAAAAATTATAGTTAGTGCAAAGTAAAATAATTTATAATAATTTAATTATTTATTTATATACCAATTAAGCATAGATATTAAACATCCATATAACCAATATTTACATAAAAAAATCTCATATAAGAAAATTATCACATAAAAAACTCACATATAAAAATCATTTAGCAGACCAGGTAACCTAGAGATGTAATAGTTCCAATGTTTAAATTCAATCCATGTGGTTCTAAAGTCTTGAATTTAAAAATAAAAAAAACTTTCCCTTTGTTTCCTCTCCCTTGTAGAAGAAAAACCTTGCCGAAGAATTACTACTCTTAAATCATCAACTGAATGAAGTTGAACTTCATAATTTTTTAAGTTATTTAAATAATTTTAATAAAAATATTAAATTCACAATGAACAAAATCAATTGCTCATTTTCTTGATGTTGAAGTTATTTACACTAATAGAGTTCTTACTACTACTGTATATAGGAAACCAACTGATAATAACTGCTATGTACATTTTTATAGTAACCCTCCTAAACATTTAAAGGCTAATATTCCTTATAGTTAATTTTTAAGAAGAAGAGGATTTGTAATGATGAGAAATTTCTTCAACAAAATAATAGTATTTTATATAATAGATTGGTCAATACGAAGTATCCTAAGACATTGTTGGATAATGCAGTAAGGAGATCTTTTTTAATTGATAGAAAGAAACTTCTTTTATCTAAAAAGAGTAAAAAACAATTAGATGTTCCACCATTGGTTCTTAATTTTAATAGAGATTTTCCTAATATTAACTGGATATTGGCGAAAAACATATTACACTCCACAGATTATTTAAAATTTATTTTTTCTGATCCACCTAAGGTTGTACATCGTAAACATAGATCACTTAGAGATATACTTGTCAAAACAAATTTTATTAGTAGTTCTGTACAGGAAAAAGGATGTTCTCCAGGTGAGGATAAAAAATGTTTTACATGTAAACATATTGTTGTGACAAAAGTGGTCTTTAGTACTAAGAATTGTAATTTTAAATGGTATCCAATACACGTGTAAGCTCACATAAGAAAGACAGAAAAAATATTTAGAGTTTAGCGAATACTAAAATTGAATTTAACATTATAATTAATAAATAATTACATTTGAAATATTTACTTTATGTTAATTTTTGGACAGCAAATATTTTTTATTACTATTTGAAAGCAGGAAATGTTGTGTCCTATTTTTCCACATCGATTTTAAAGAGGTAAAAGTATTTTAAAAATGTCAGAATTTACATTTGTCCATGTGATATCAAAGTAGAAAAAAATTAAAAGTTTAGACATAGTCCTTGATTTTATTTTGTTACTATTTATAATTAAAAATACTAGTAAATATTTTATATGCCCTCACACCTAAAGTACCTGTCTAATATATAATATATGTATTGATACCTGACTGTTGCATTTTTTTTTTTTTGATAATTTACCGAAATCATAGAATTATACTATAACCTAAAAAAAATATTGCATGTTTTATATTTAAAATAACCCTTTTCAGAATATTAATTACAAGTTATAAAGATTTGTTTTCTAGATTTTCTTTACCCAAGGTTAAATATTAAAATAAACTATAATGCAATTCTAATGACTAGTTTTCAATGATTTATAACACAAAAATTTATTTCCCCTTCATATATATATATATTTAAAAGCCTTAAGCTAAACTAGTCAATATATAATCAAAACTACCCCAAATCCAAAATTCAAACAGACCAGCATAAAAATAATATTAAAACACAACCAAAGGTTTTACTGTTACATTATTGATTTTGATGAAGCTAAGGTTGTCTTCTTTGAGAGAAATGAAATCAAAAGAAGAATTAAATAATCTTTATTATTGAAAATTTATTATTCTGAAGCAATTAACTTATTTAAGAGTTCTTGTAATATTAAGGGTGAATGGGAAGTGAATAGATTTGTGGGTAATTTTTAAGTGTATGAAGAAAGGAAAGGCTCCAGGAAATGATGGAATTATAATTGATATATTAAAAGAAGTAGGTGAAGAAATAGAAACAATTTTAGCAAAGTTGTATACCAAATGTCTAAATGATAAAGATGTACCGGAAGATTGGAAGAATGTAGTAATAATATTAATATTGAAAAAAGGTGATAAAGAAGATATTAGAAAATACAGACCTATCAGCCTTTTATCAGTTTTATATAAAAAATTTTACCAAGATAATTACAACTCGTCTACAGAGAACTTTGGATTTCCACCAACCAAGAGAACAAGCTGGATTTAAAAGTGGTTTTAGTACAATAGATCATATCCAGGTACTGAGAGAAGTCATAGAAAGGACAAACGAATATGAGTTGTCATTATGTTTTGGATTTGTAGATTATGAAAAGGCATTCGATTCTATACACATTTCTTCAGTGATTAAAGCATTGGATCATCAAGGTCTAGATCCAGGATATTGTCATATTTTAAAGAATATTTATAAAAATGCAACAGCATCAATTAGATTACATAAAGATACTGGAAAAATCAACATTGAGAAAGGTGTAAGACAAGGTGACTCCATATCTCCAAAACTTTTTACAGCAGTGCTGCAAGAAGTATTTTGTGGATTAAAATGGGAAACTAAAGGAGTGAAAGTAAATGGAGAGTATTTAAGTCATTTAGATTTCGCAGATGATGTAGTTGTTTTTGCAAATAATGCTTCAGAGCTGCAGGAAATGTTGCAGGAGATAGCAGATGAAAGTAGAAAAGTAGGACTAAAGATAAATGTTAAAAAGACTAAAGTAATGTTTAATCAATTTGCTCAAAATATGAAAATAAAGATTGATTATGAAGAATTAGAAGAAGTTAACAGTTACAAATACCTTGGTCAGATTATTAATACAGATGGAAACATTATGGAGGAAATTAATCATAGAATTAAACTTGGTTGGAGTGCTTTTGGTAGAAATAACTTGATACTACAAGGAAATATGCCTATGTGTTTGAAAAGGATGGTTTTTAACAAATGTGTTTTACCAGTTCTTACTTATGGATCTGAGACTTGGACACTTAATAGAAGAGCAATGCAGAGACTTCAGACCACTCAAAGGAGTATGGAGAGATGTATGTTGGGAGTAACAAGAAGAGATCGAAAATGCAATGTATGGGTAAGACAACAAACAGGTGTTACTGACCTTATTGAAAAAATTAAAAGATTGAAATGGAATTGGGCTGGACATATTGCTAGAAGAGATGATAATAGATGGACAATTGAAATTTTAAACTGGATTCCAAGAGATTGTAAAAGACCCAGAAAGAGACCACATGTGAGACGGATGAAATAATAAAATGTGCAGGGGTGTTGTGGAGAAGAGAAGCTAAAGATTGGAGAAGATGGATTAAACTTGGAGAGACCTTCATCCTGCAGTGGATTGATAATGGTTGATGATGATGATGATGATGATATATATATATATATATATATATATATATATATATATATATATATATATATATATATATATATATATATATATATATATGTGTGTGTGTGTAGTTTTTGTAGTTTTTTACACTTGAGAAGTCTGCTTGTAGCAGTGAAACCTTTGGTTGTATTTTAATATTATTTTTATGCTGGTCTGGTTGAATTTTGGATTTGGGGTAGTTTTGATTATATATATATATATATATATATATATATATATATATATATATATATATATATATATATATATATATATATATATATATACTTATTAGCCAATATCAAGCTTCATTTCCTACAATATAGAGCAGCAGGTAGGAAAGCTTTAGGTATTTCTTTAACCTCTTGGGTGAACAACTGTAGAACTTATTGAGTTCGGTAGTTGCATATATATATATATATATATATATATATATATATATATATATATATATATATATATATATATATATATATATATATATATATATATATATATATAACGAAAACATTTAAAGTATATTTAGTGTTAATAATTGAATAAACATATTTAAACTATAATTTAGTATTTTTTTTTATATTAGTATATATAATAGAAAGTTATATAACATTATAATACTAGCCAAAACAAAAAAAAAATGTTAAAATTCTTTTTCAACCTTGGTTTGATCTATTAATAGAAAGACCTTTTCAAGTAAAAGTGAAATTCAATAACATACATACAACATATATGCACAAAACATAATAGACTTTCCATCACTCATTCCATAAACCAACTTCCTTTAACAACAAAAGATGCCTTAATGAGATTGAGAACTTCAAATTTATTATTTTTTAAACTTTTTTTTACATAAAAAATAACCTCTGCATTGTCAATAATATTTTATAACCTGCATTTAGTTCATGAATATTCAAAGATGAGTTATAATAACTATTTTTAATTCTATACATAAACTTTTAAATCTAAAAAACTAAATTTACATTGGTCTATATAAATTTTATGATAATTGCAAGAAATCATGCAATCAATTGATTGTTTTGAGTTATATAATAATGAATTTGAATCAGGCCTTTTGTTCAGGCTACATTCATATCACCCAATCCAAAATTATTCGGACAAATTATATTATAAACTGATGGCTTAAATGGTAAAAAAATAAGCTCTGTTTTCACTAACAATCAAATCTTTATTATTAACAGTCTTATAAATATTTTTATTAAGTATAACATTTTTAATAAATTCATGATTATAATCTGAATCAATATAGTCAGGAACAAATTGATTCATTTGAATATAACAATTATTTTCAAAATTATTAAGCCTTCTATTTCTAAACAAAAATTTAATAAACTATACTTCTCATGAGTAAAAGATTAATAAATACCTGGCCTTATCATATTTTTTATATTTTATTTTGTTCAAGAAAATGATGGGAAAAGAAAAAATTATCAACCCTATCAATAGTTAAATCCAGAAATTGTAAGTTAACAAATTCAAAAGGAGCTCACTCAATAGTAAATTTAATATTAAAATCAAAATCATCCAATCTATTAAAAATTCTTCAATTTATATTCCTGAATAATAATCATCAACAAACCTAACAAATAATTTTAAAGAAACAGAAAAGTCAATATATACAGAGCACATTAAAAGAGAATTAACACAACCAATAACTCATTCTTCTTTATATAAACACATTATTACAGATAAAATTCATAGAATCCTTTATTAACCATATCATCAATAACCTTAATCTTATCTGCAAAAATATTAATGTCTTTTAAAACAGAAAGAAACACATGAATACTTTTAATTTTATCCACTGATTTACCTAAACTACCAAAACACACTCATTTTTTAAAATAAATCTATTAAGTTTCACTTGATCACCATTTCTTATACTAGCACATAATTGTTTATAAACAAGGCAAAACTCTCCATATAGTAGTGCCACTCTGTGCCAACCAGAGTAATCAATGGATGCCAGAAGGCTTGTGCATAAAATCCCTATCCAATGCCTACTCATACAATATCACCAGACTAGTTTCTGGCATGTGGCCTTTGTCAGTGAGGAGATTTGGATCTGAGAGCACTGCACCTAGATCTTAGGATCTAATGCAATCCTCCATCACAGAGTGGCGCTAGTGTATGGAGAGTTTTGCCTTGTATATAAACAATTATGTGCTAGTATAAGAGATGGTGATCATGTGATGCTTAATGGTTTAACACAATTCCTGCTTAATAGGATAGTGGTGGCTATGGTTGTTAAAGAGATACAGACACCAAAATGTATGTGTGCTGAACTGAGTTTAGACTCATATGACTATATAAGCTATTGACCTTATATTGAAAATATCTGTGTGTTTTCAATTTCATTCTCATAGTTTTATAGTTATGTAGAGATAAAAGGTGGTTGCTAGAGGGTTGCATTAGATCCTAAGATCTAGGTGCAGTGCTCTCAGATCCAAAGCTCCTCACTGACGAAGGCCACAAACCAGAAACTAGTCTGGGGATATTGTATGACTAGGCATTAGATAGGAATTTTATGCACAAGCCTTCTGGCATCCATTTATTACTCTGCTTGGCACAGGGTGGCACTACTGTATGGAGAGTTTTTCCAAATCTATTAATTTTATCAAATGTTTTAAGATACACAAAATCACCACAGAAAAATCAAAATTAGACCTTAAAGGAAAATTATCTTTATGAGATTTTAAATTAAAGAAAACCTTAGGAACCAAATAATCACTAGGATAACTAAATAAATAGATCTGTCAAAAATATTTTTTATAATTTTCATAATTTTAATCAAAGTAGATTTTACTTTCTTATTATGATCAGAATTTAAAATAGAATAGTACCCATTATTTAATTCTAGAGAAACTTTATTTAAAATCACTATTTATTTACAATGCAAAATGGTTAAATTTATCTCCTTTTAATAAGGTAACACCATTCGCCTTCAATATTTTTTTAAAATTTTATTTGCTTCAGGGCAGAAATATTTTTCCCCTCTGAAGTAAATGTCAATTTCAAATTATTTGTAGAGACATATTATTATTATATGAATATTTTTACAACTTTCAGTAGCAAAAATAAAGTACATAAGCATGATTCTATTGCTAAAAGGAACATATGTTTCATAATTTAATTGACATATTTAAGATATTTGAAAGAAGTTTAGATGTTATAACTAATTTTAATTATTCTATTTTCAATGTCTTAAGATGACTTAAATTATAATGTCAATTTGTTTATAATGAAATATATATTAACAAGTTTAATAAGTTGTTAAAAAGTTTGGAAAATGGAATGTCGTTAACATAATAAATTTAAGTATAGGGTATTATAATAAAATACATGATGCTTTTTCTGTTTTAAATTTGCTTAATTTTGTTTCAGATAATTTTGTTTTAGCAATTTTAGTAAAGACCCTTCCTTTGTTCCTTTTAGCAAGAAAAATGTGCTTGTTGACTTTATTTTTTGCTACTGAAAGTTGTAGAAATATTTCAGATAATAATAAATTGTCTCTACAATCAATTTTAAATAGGAATTACTTGAGGAAAAATGGTGTTGCCACAAAGTTAATATATCTTAAAAAATATTGACGGCCAATAATGCTACCCTATTAAAAAAAAGACAAAGTTGGCTGTTTTGCCTTCTTAAATAAGAGGGATTTTAAAAATAAATTTTCTTTATAATTAGATAATGAAACATATTCTATTTTTAATTCTGCTACTGGTAAGAAAATAAAATCTAAGTTAATTGAAATTATGAAAAATATTATTTTTTGATAGATCTACTTATTTAAGCTGTTATTCTAATTATTATTTGGAAACTTTTTTAACTTAAAATCTCATAAATATAATTTTTCTTTAAGATACATTTTTCATTTTATGGACAAGTTGTTAATAAAATTTCAATTTTTTTATAAGCTTTTTTAAGAATTATATGAGTTTAGGTCAATTTTGTATATATTCTTTTTTTAAAGTATTTGATAAAATTAATGAATTTATTTTAGAAAATGATGTTGTTTTTTTGTAATTTAGATATTGTAAATGTGTATCAACTTACTGACATGATTAAAAGTATTAATGAGTTTCTGTTCTAAAGAAACATGAATATTTTTCTGCAGATAAAATTAAAATTATTCATAATTTGCCTCTGCTATTAGCAAATTCTATGTATTTTATAGGTAATGTTTTTTTTTTTAAGATTAAAAAGGAATGGGTTATTGGTATGTGTGATGTCTCCTTTAATTTGTTTCATATTAATAATCAATTTTGTTTCCTTAAAACTATTTGTTAAGTACATGGATGATTGGGTAATTGTTCTGACTGTGTGATGTGGTCACAAGGCGATGCTGCAGTATCATCAACAACCCACAAGAAGCATGCAAGTGATAAACTTCTACACAAAAATGGCTGAAATCATCGATGTAAAAAAATAAATAAATAAAAATGCTGCAATCATTGATGGACAAAAAAAAACAAAAATAAATCACTGAAATCATCGATGGACAAAAAAAAAAAAAAGGCGAAATCATTGATAGACAAAAAAAAATTGTCCGAAATGATCAATGGACAAAAAAAGTTTGCTGAAATCAAAATGCTATCTAACTAACAGATATAATAATAATTCACAAAACCTTAAATACAGACTAATGCATAGTAAGTAATTAAATATAGATCTACCCTCCCCACTCCTGCATGAAGCATTAAAATAAAAATGGTGGTAATACAGTACATTTTTTTAAAAAATTACTCTGACTTTCATCACTATAACGACTGAAGAGTATAATATTATACTTCAAATGCAGCACCCTCTCTCCAAGAATAAACAATTCTTTACTGAAATGGACAAAGGGGAATGCCTAAAGCAAAATATATGGAAACAAAATCTTCTAAACTACAAATAAAAAAAACCAAGAAAATGCTATAAAATTCCAATTACAACAAAAAGAGAAACACTTTAATGCTAAATGTCAATGAAGCTCCAATAATGCCTGATGGGTGGGAATTATAAAAACAGAATTTCATCAATATTTAGCTTGCAACATTTACAAATATGCTTTGAATTTATGGTAAATCATAAAAAGTAAGTACTTTTCAAATAGAATCCAAAGGAGTGCTTTTTATACCCCCTCTCCAGGTTCAATTTATCAAATTAATATTTCACTGTTTTGAAATTATGGCATATCATTTAAATTCATCAATATTTAAAAAATAAAAAGCAGTAAGAACATTAGCGAAAAATATATATATACCAATTTATTTCCATGCATTTGTAGGAGGCACTTGGATAGGTTCAAATTTTAAAGCTTTGGGTGCAAAATTATTCATAGAAACATTCAGATTTTGAAGATTATTAGAGAAAAATTATTTAGAATAGGTTTTCTTCAAACAGATTGAAGCAAAGTTGAATAATCACTGCAGAAAACAGATTTTAACACACTTGAATAGTAACAGCAGATTAAATGATGATAGTTTAAGAAATACGACAAAGGTGGCATAAATTAACAGCAGATTACAATCAGCAATCAATTATAGTACTGCAGAAAATAGGCAAAAAAGATTCAAATTTTTACGCTTTGGGTTTAAAATTCTTTAGAGAACAGCAGAAGATAGCAATTTAGAAATTTTAAAATTACACTGATGGTATAGTAATGGCTTGTAATATTGCATCGAATATATCTTCATCAGGATAAGTCAATGCCACATGAATTCAATTAAGTTGTGACTCCAGGTGACATCAAGCAGTCCCCCTCTCTCTTTTATTGCACCATTTCAATAGCCCTAAAGCCTTTGTATGTTCAGCATATGTGCTCCAGTAGAAGGATCAATAAAATTATAAGTGTTATTTACTTTGAAATGCTGATAAGCTGCAGAATTCAAGTTCTCACTCTTGTAGGCCTTCCAAATGTCAGAATAGATGGAGGATCCTGGAGCTATATGTTCTTTAATAGAATCTAAAAGAACAGATGTTGTTCAACATAAAATAGTGACAATGAAACACTCTTTCATTTCTCTACATAAATGACCAAATAACCACTGTTGTGGAAGAATTATTCCCTGTTGGTTTTTATGTTTTGTAAATAGAGTTTCATCTACTTCTACAAATTTTTTTGGAGCTCCAATTTTGCAGGATGGGTGACATAGCAGACTTTTTTTACAGGCTTCTCTCGAATATTGCTTCCATGCAGTGACACTCATCTTCTTCAAATCCAAATCATTTCCCCCTGATTGTATGGTTAATAGGTTTCTACTCCAATAATAAATTATTCATATGTATGTGACAAATGACAATTAACAGCTTTCAAACCAGGTTCCTTTCTGAAGTGCTATGTGACTTTAACATGCATGAATGTTGCACCTCCATTGTGCCCTTGTACTCACATAAAGTTTCACTTCATGGCCATTGAAGCACACTTTTTGAGAGGGCAGAACACTTTTATTTTGATGGAACTTCACTGCCTCATGTTCCTTCTTTGGGATATTCCAAATTTTTATCATTTTGAATATAAAAAGAAAATGACTGAAACGATGGATACTCTAATATTTCAGTGTCAGAGTTTGAAATGTTGCCTAAAAGTTTGTGCATGTTATAGTGTTGAATTCTTCTGCATAAAAAAAAATTCATATTAACCCTATAAAAAATAAAAATAATTCCAACAACTTCTATTTCTAGCAGTAAAAAATAATTAGTATGTCATGTTCAGTTACATTTTGGTTAAATTTGTCAGTTTTGGAAATTATATTTTTCATGCGAAAAGTCTATTATGTCACATTTTATTTTGAAAGTACAAACTGTGACTTTTAATATTTTAGGATGTAATTATATATATATATTTTAAATCTTTAATTGCTATATAAAGGGACTTTTAATATTTTAGGATGTAATTATATATATATATTTTAAATCTTTAATTGCTATATAAAGGGTATTTATGTGTATGGGTTCATATTTTATGTTAGGGTATATAGTAATAATTATATCCATATGTTTAAAGCACATATAAAATAAATTTAAAATGTAGAATTAAAATATGTTGTGTGGACATTGCTGTAATGCAATAGATTTAAATCATCTTTAGTTAAAAAACTTTTCTTTATTTGCCTTGGCATATAAATTTCAACTTCTGAACGGCTCTCTTACACGTGTTAAAATCTGATTTAAAAATAAATTGAAATTTTTATAAAGACCTTGGTCAGCAATTAAACCACAGCTTAAAATCTGCTTTGTAAACACATTACTTCTTTTTAATTGGAAACATTTTAAATCTACATTTTAGATTTATTTTAATATGTGTGCTTTAAACATACCCATATAACTTAAAATATGTTATCTGTAGTGATTATTCAATCCTGCTTTAATCAATTTGAAGAAAAACTGCTCTAAATAATTTTGCTCCAATAATCTTCAAAATTGGAATGTTTCTATGAATAATTTTTCACCCAAAGCCTAAAAATTTGAATCTTCTTTTTTGCCTATTATATGCTGAACTATAATTGTTTGCTGATTGTAATCTGCTGTTAATTTGTGCCACCTTTGTCATATTTCTTAAACCACCAAATAACCATCATCATTTAATCTGTTGTTACTATTCAAGTGTGTTGAAATCTGTTCTCTGCAGTGATTATTCAACTCTACTTCAATCTGTTGAAGAAAAACTACTCTAAATAATTTTGCTCCAATAATCTTCAAAATCTGAATGTTTCTATGAATAATTTTGCACCCAAATCATACAAATGTGAATCTATCCTAGTGCCTACTACAAATGTGTGAAAAGAAATTGGAAATTATATTTTTTGCTGTAATGTTTGTACTGCTTTTATTTTTTAAATATTGATGAATTTAAATGATATGCCATAATTTCAAAACAGCAAAATATTAATGTGATAAATTGAACCCAGGTGGGGGGAGTTCAAAGCATATTTGTAAATATTAAAAGCTAAATAATGATGAAATTCTGTTTTTATAATTCCTGCCCATCGGGCATTAATGGAGCTTCA
This sequence comes from Epiperipatus broadwayi, assembly GCA_028023455.1. NCBI lineage: Eukaryota > Metazoa > Onychophora > Udeonychophora > Euonychophora > Peripatidae > Epiperipatus > Epiperipatus broadwayi. The sequence goes on along the minus strand of JAQFVV010006328.1, from coordinate 1,033,301 downwards.
TTGACATTTAGCATTAAAGTGTTTCTGTTTTTGTTGTAATTGGAATTTTATAGCATTTTCTTGGTTTTTTTTTAAAATTTGTATTTAAGAAGATTATGTGTGATTTATTTTGCTTTTGGCATTTCACTTTGTCCATTTCAGCAAGGAATTGTTTATTCTGGGTGGAGGGGGGGCAGGGTCTGCATTTGACATATAATTATTATACTCTTCAATCGTTATAGTGTTGAAAGTCAGAGTAATTTTTTTTAAAAAATGCACTATATTACCATAATTTTTTGTTTTAATGCTCCATGCAGGAAAGGCGAGGGTAGATCTATATTTAATTACTTACTATGTATTACTCTGTATTTAAGGTTTTGTAAATTATTATTATTATATCTGTTAGTTAAATAGCATTTTGATTTCAGCGTTTTTTTTGCCCATCGATCATTTCAGCGATTTTTTTTTATTTTTTATTTCCATTGATGATTTCAGCATTTTTCTTTTTTTTTTTTTGGCCATCGATGGTTTTGGCATTTTTATTTATTTATTTTTTTTACATCGATGTTTTCAGCATTTTTCTTTTTTTTTTTGTCCATCAATGATTTCAGGTTTTTATTTATTTTTTTACATCGATGTTTTCAGCCATTTTTGTGTAGAAGTTTATTATTTGCATGCTTCATGTGGGTTGTTGATGGTACAGTGTTACCTCAAGACCACATGACATGAGGAAAAATTACAGATAAAAATTTATTATTCAGGAAGATAAATTGAAGGATTTTTTTGAAAGAATGAATGGTTTTGATTTTAATATTAAATTTAATATTGAGAGGGTAATTTTCTAAGTTAAAATATCTGAATTTAATTATTGATAGGCTTGATAATATTTTATTTTGCAGCCATTTTATCAAATAAAAAAATTACAAAATATATTAAAGTCAGACAGTTATCAACAACTTACTCCTACAAAACTTAATTGAATTTTTTGTTATAGAAATAGAAGGCTGAAAATTTTTGAAAATAATAGTTATATTCAGAGGAGTCAATTTGCTTTTGACTATTATTTAATAAAATATTCTATAAATCTGCCAATAATAAAGATTTAATTGTTAGTGAGAATAATAAATTCATTTTTTTTACTATTTATGTCATCACATTATAAATTGATTTATAAGAATACTTTTTTACTTGGTGATATGGAAGTGACCTAAAAGAAAGACCTTGATTTAAATTCATTATTAAATTGTTCAAAACAATCAATTGGTTGCAAACTATTCCTGGTATAGTTTACAAGCTTCCTTGCAACTTTCATAAAATTTATATAGGTCAATGTAAATTTATTTTTATGAAAGAGTTAAAGTTCATATGAGTACAGTTAAAAATAGATATTATTACTCAGCTTTGAATATTCATGAACTAAATGCAGATCATAAAATATTATTTGATAATGCAGAGGTTATCTTTTATGAAGAAAAGTAAAAAAAAATTGATGATAAATTTTATATTTTATTTATAAATATTTGAATAGCAGTTGGTACTATTATATATATAATTTAATTTCCATGGATGGTTATTAACATAAATAATATAAATCTGAAGATTATATCTATATAAATAAAAACCACCTTTAACCTTTAATGTTACTAAGAAACTATCAATTACTACTAATTGACAATTCCTGAGGCTAAACAAGTTCTTTCATTAATATATACAATATGCACTTTTACTTCAACAAAACTCCAAAAAAGAGGTATTGTATAGGTTAATGAAAAAACTTGTTTAACCTCAGGCATTATCAATTAGCAGTGATTAATAATTTCTTTGTGACATCAAATGTTAAAGGTTATTTTTATTTGCTTGGTTATTATCTTCTTTTTCTCTCTATATATTTCAATTATTCATTATTATTTTTTAATATGAAATACATATATATTTAATTTATAATATTAATTATACAAATGTACTCATTTATGAGCAGAAAACAAAAATATTTTAAAGTTGTTAAAATTAATATATATATATATATTAAAACAAAATAAATGTCGCTAATATCAATAATACAATAACGAAACTTAAATATGTTCCAAACAACGGTAAACAATTTATAATACAATATAAATAAAAACTCAATAAAAACTCATAAAGAAATATTTTCGATTATATTCATAATCATTTTCAACTCAACTTTCAAAATGGAATCATCTATTACCAACCGGAAACACATGTCGATTTAAATATCCCACAATTCATTAATCCTAACATTTGCTGACTGTCTGTTTATTATCGTATTTTTATACCTACTAATAAAAACTGCCTCTTTAATATTTTTTTTTCATTATCTCTCTCTTGGCCTAAAATTTTTATTTTATTTATATCAAAATTAAACTTAAAATTACAATTTCTATCATGATCATAAAAAACAGATTCAGTAGATTCAGTATATAACTTGACTTCATTACTATTATCATTACATATCTGTACATTTTTCAAAACTCTTTTATATAACAATTTATGTTCTTTAATTCTTTTCTCCATATTACATCTAGATTTCCCTACATATGATAAGTTACACCCACAAAAAATTCTATAAATTATATTACTCACGTTATTTTTTTCTAACTTATTTTTTGAATTATTAACCATTCTATTTAAATTACCTGATCCATAAAAAGAAACATTATATAAACCATTATAAACTTTTTTCATAAATTTTACTTGATTATTATTATAAAAAGGCAAAGAAATCCACTTTTTACTCTTAATTTCTTCATCATCAGTATTTCTATTAATTTTCTTATTAAGTTGCCAAACCACTTGATAAATTTCTTTTATATTATAACCTACACTTAATAATTCACTTACATAATTTTCAATTTTTTTTATCACATGCATATTTACACAAAATATCATTTCTATACAAAAAAGACCTAAAACCAACCATTTTATAATTATATGGCACTTTATATAAATAGGGAATTTACTCTCTAGTTTCAATAGGTTTAATAAACAATTTATAGTCAATCATATTATTGTTGTTCCTTGAAATAATCAAATCTAAATATTTAATACTGTTATTATATTCTTTCTCCATAGTCCAAATAAGACCTTTTAATTTATTATATTCATCAAAAATTTTATCAATCATTTCTGAAGAAGCACATATAAAAACATCATCCACATTTCTCATATATATCTTAATATTTCCCATAAATATAAATTTGTTTAAAATTTTCTCTTCATAATATGACAAAACAAAACTGCATAACTGTACCACCATTGGTAATCCCATTGGCCAGCCTGTACTCATCTTATAAAATTTACCATTAAAGAATGCAACAATATTTTGTTCTATAAAATTTAAAGCCTTCATCAGAAAACATATTAATTGATTATCCACTTTCTTTTCCAATAAAGCTTGATAAATTATCTTAATTGAATCAAGTCTATCAATAGATCCATACATCTCAGAAACATCCAATGACACTAAAACATCATCACAGTCCAAATTTAAATCTTTAATTTTTTCAACAAAATCAAATGATGTCGTTACAGAATATTTTCCAAATCCAAGTAAATCTAAAATTTTACAAGATTTACTTGGATTTGGAAAATATTCTGTAACGTCATCATTTGATTTTGTTGAAAAAATTAAAGATTTAAGTTTGGACTGTGATGATGTTTTAGTGTCATTGGATGTTTCTGAGATGTATGGATCTATTGATAGACTTGATTCAATTAAGATAATTCATCAAACTTTATTGGAAAAGAAAGTGGATAATCAATTAATATGTTTTCTGATTAAGGCTTTACATTTTATTGAACAAAATATTGTTGCATCCTTTAATGGTAAATTTTAAGTCTGGCCAATGGGATTACCAATGGTAGCACAGTTATGCAGTTTTGTTTTGTCATATTATGAAGAGAAAATTTTAAACAAATATATATTTATGGGAAATATTAAGATATATACGAGATATGTGGATGATGTTTTTATATGTGCTTCTTCAGAAATGATTGATAAAATTTTTGATGAATATAATAAATTAAAAGGTCTTATTTGGACTATGGAGAAAGAATATAATAACAGTATTAAATATTTAGATTTGATAATTTCAAGGAACAATAATATGATTGACTATAAATTGTTTATTAAACCTATTGAAACTAGAGGGTATATTCCCTAATTATCTAAAGTGCCACATAATTATAAAATGGCTGGTGTTAGGTCTTTTTTGTATAGAAATAATATTTTGTGTAAATATGCATGTAATAAAAAGAAAAATATTGAAAATTATGTAAGTGAATTATTTAGTGTAGATTATAATATAAAAGAAATTTATCAAGTGGTTTATCAATTTAGTAAGAAAATTAATAGAAATACTGGTGATGAAGAAATTAAAAGTAAGAAGTGGATTTCTTTGCCTTTTTATAATAATAATCAAGTAAAATTTATGAAAAAAGTTTATAATGGTATATATAATGTTTCTTTTTATGGATCAGGTAATTTAAATAGAATGGTTAATAATTCAAAAGATAAGTTAGAAAAAAATAACATAATATAATTTATAGAATTTTTTGTGGGTGTAACTTATCATATGTAGGGGAATCTAGATGTAATATAGAGAAAAGAATTAAAGAACATAAATTGTTATATAAAAGAGTTTTGAAAAATGTACAGATATGTAATGATAATAGTAATGAAGTCAAGTTATATACTGAATCTGCTTTTATGATCATGATAAAAATTGTAATTTTAAGTTTAATTTTGATATAAATAAAATAAAAATTTTAGGCCAAGAGAGAGATAATGAAAAAATAAAAATTAAAGAGGCAGTTTTTATTAGTAGGTATAAAAATACGATAATAAACAGACAGTCAGCAAATGTTAGGATTAATTAATTGTGGGATATTTAAATCGACATGTGTTTCCGGTTGGTAATAGATGATTCCATTTTGAAAGTTGAGTTGAAAATGATTATGAATATAATCAAAAATATTTCTTTATGAGTTTTTATTGAGTTTTTATTTATATTGTATTATAAATTGTTTACCGTTGTTTGGAATATATATATATATTTATATATATATATATATATATATATATATATATATATATATATATATATAAAAATGCAAACATTTTTAACAGATATGTAAAGAATATGTTGAATCATATAACTTATATTCCTAACAAAAATAATACATGGTTTGTAACCAAAAATATTATATATATATATATATATTAGTAAAAAATCAGTCATATATCATATGACCTATATAGGTTGTATTACTAATATGTAATATATAAAGAGACTGCTAATAGCTCTAATCAAGCTTATTTATTTTATTTTTTTATAATAAATACTACAAGAGAAAATACCTGAAGCCTTTATCTATGATGGTCCCCATCCCCAGACCGGTTTCAAACTATGGCTCTCATCAGTGTAGCATTTATCATAAAAAAATAAAATAAATAAGCTTGTTTAGAGCTATTAGCCGGTTCTTTATATATATATAAAGACTTATAAATCTAAGAAATAATATTATATTTTAACCAGAGGACTGGTTTTCATCAGAAAGAAAAAAATACACAGTAAAATGGTGATAATCAAAAATTACAGATTTGATAAAAGATTATAAATTTAACAAAACCCACCCTGATTGGTTACAAAATCTAACACAGAATATCTCCCCAATCAATGACAAAATTCAAACAAAACAAAAAAAAAACTACATTTCCTCCTAATCAAGTTTAAATTCTATTTAAATTTAAATAAAAAAATAAATAAATAATCCAAAATTAAAATATACATATGTGTATACATACAAAAATTAAACTATGCTCACATACAAAAAATAGCTGTGCTCACATTAATGTTAATTAAAAACTAAAATACTTATACATTTTAATCAAAAATTATAGTTAGTGCAAAGTACAATAATTTATAATAATTTAATTATTTATTTATATATCAATTAAGCATAGATATTAAACATCCATATAACCAATATTTACATAAAAAAAATTTCATATAAGAAATTTTTCCCATAAAAAACTCACATATAAAAATCATTTAGGAGACCAGGTAACCTAGAGATGTAATAGTTCCAATGTTTAAATTCAATCCATGTGGTTCTAAGGTCTTGAATTTAAAAATAAAAAAGTCTACTTTTGTTTCCTCTCCCTTGTAGAAGAAAAACATTCCTGAAGTATTACTACTCTTAAATAATCAATTGAATGATTCGGTAAATTAAAGTGTTTTGAAACCGGTCTATCTTTATTCTTATGCAAAATGTCAAATCTATGATTAGTCATTCTGACATGTAAACTATTTGCTGACTCACCTATATACTGGTTTAAACATCTACTGCAATCTATCAAATATATCAAATTAACACTTTTATGTAATATCGTATTATTAATTTCTTATACAAGTAAATAACTGGACTGAACTTAGGATTTTTTAATCTATATTATCCTCCACTTCATGTCAAGCAACTGACACACTTTACCACATACTTACCTATTTCATAAAGAAACAGCACTCATCAGTTGAAAGGGTGAGAAGATTAAAACGTGCAGTAACCCAACTAATGAGTGCTGGTTCTGCACGAAATATGTATATTTTTAGAATTATCTACCTTTTTCACACGTATGTGGTCATGTGTAGCGATTGATTGAGATGGCGTATAGGACAAATATAGATTAAAAAATTCTAAGGTAATATAATACATAATTACTGAGTGAAAATGAACATTATAAAATAAATATTTCTCATGTATTTTTTTATTAAATTTGTAATCAAATTTTCATTTAAGCACGTTTTTTATTCATCCTTCTATTATTTTAATCATGTATTTAATGTTTTAATTGTATTAATTTTTTAACCATGTTCTTTTAATTGCAAAATTAATTTTAAATTTGTCAACATTTAAATATTTTTGTAATGTAATATGCAATCATGTTTAATCATTCTTTATGATAGTTTAGGCATATAATTACCATTATATGTGTGATTTTTTTTTTATATATCATGCAAACGTTTTTGAATTTATTTTTCGCAATTCCCGAAATGTTGTATTATATTTTTTTTCCCACTTGTATTTCTCCATATACTTGCACGGGGTCGAGTTTGACTTTTTTCCCATTTGCCATAGTTATTTCCGATTTCTTTAATGGTAATGTATGCAGTGATCCCTTCTGACTTCTGATTTGATTGAGCATTTTGTTCGAGATTATGGAGACCTGACTTCCCGAGTCCAACAGAGCTTGTACTTCAATCCCCTGTAATTTTACTGCAATTACAGGGCACGTTTGCTCCGCCATTGTCTGAATTTTTTCTTCTTCTTCTATAATAACGTTTAATAATTTGAGATGCGTTTCTTCTCCCTCTTCTTGTTGCTGCATGTTTTCCTCATCCGTTAGTGCTTCCAAGACTTCTTCTAACCCTTCGTGTATGCACGTCTTTAACCTATTCTGTATATTTCTTGGCATATTTCTGCTTATTATATTCATAATCTGGCATTCTGGAATCGGATATTCAATTACTCTTCTTAACTTCGTCATTTGTCTCAAGAAAAATTGTCTATACCCCATCCCCTTTTCTTTTGAATATTTTTCCGTTTCTACGTCCCTTTGTAATCTTTCTTGCCTTTCTATGTTCCAAAATCTTCGTATCAGAGCTTTAGTGTACTGTTTAAAACTATCGGGCTTCTCATATATAGTTCTCCACCATTCTCTTGCTGTGCCTTCCAGATAGCTACTTGCTATGATTATTTTTACCTTCTCTCCTACTTTGTATATATCAAAACACTCTTCTAAACTTTCTATGTGTTCGAATAATGTTTCCTCATTTTTCCCTTCGAAAATTATTATCTCCATTCCGTCTTGCATTTTTACTCGAGTTATATTTTCAATTATTTCCTATAGTACTAACTCCCCCCGATGGAGTCCTGACCCCGTAATCCCATCTGAAATCCACCCCCTTACTAAAAAATTTACTCTCTCTTTTAACTCTAATCTCTGGGTGTTTCTCTTGTTAACGAGCCCGACACGTTGGAAGCGCCATTTTCTAACTTTCCCCCCTCACTCCTCTGTCACACGACAACTTTATTTCTTCCCCTACTAACTGAATTTTAGTTATTAGAATCATCGTCGAGGGCGCCACCAAGGATTTCTCTCTTGGAACCTGGTCACGTAACTTTACATAAACCTGGTCTTTATTTATTTTCGAATGATGATTCACTGATTATAAACTTTGATTATAATCTCCCAGGGGTTTTCCTTTAAGAACACTAACTAATTATTATAAATAATTCGAGAATTCAAGAATACGTTGGACAAAAAAAAACTTTTAATTTCTTTTACTACTATTTATTATTAATAACCTTATAATTCTATCCAATCCAGAAAGAACTGACTTACAATTTCTGATTTTCCCTCTGTTTACTTTCTAATTATGCTTCCCAAATATTTACCATAGATTTACTCGCGCCTACACTAATACTGCGAATTCTAGCAGACGTGTATATAAGACGACTTATAGTATTTTTAATCTTTCCTGAAGTTTATTTTTAAACTCCACTTTCTTTGGTAAATAAATAAATTGCAAAAATCTTACAATGAACGTATAAGTGTCTTTCGTTTTCTTATACTTTCAATTCTTTCCTTATTTTCTACTAACAAACGAGTAACGCCCCAAGGTTCTCTGTTACTTGGCGATGCACTTTTATACCCCCACCCTGTTGTTACTCTCTAGATCGAATAGATATTAATTAATTTAAAATACAGTTATTCCAATATTTCATAAAAAATATTGAACGAAAGTTAACATTAATAGATTACAATATTAAACAAATTTATTTCCCCCCTCTATTGTTGAAACATTCGTAATAAACATAATAAATGAAAATTAAATTAAAGATAAAGTTCTATTACGCTTTACTTAGAGTTCTCATTAATTAAAAGTTTATAATTACCCTGATCGATCAGAGCAGAGTGGCCTGATTTTCATAGGTTTTACATTCCATTGGTCGTGCCTTTGTCCTTGTATATGCGAATTCCATGAGTGTTCCTTTGATTGTCCAACTAGCAATATCCGTTTCTTCCATTCCATAACTCTCTCGATAGCTTCATTCAGATGGAGTGGCGGTCAATTCCCCAAAGGGGAAGGTTGTGATAACTTTAGCCGCTATACATTTGACAAGAGTCCGCAAAATTAAATTTCAATAATAATAATTGTTATTGTTCGAAACACAGCTGCTTTCTTTATTGTCCTTGCTGGTCTCTAAAGTCAAGTCAACTGATCACTCTAAAAGCGATCTTATCTCCACTCTTTCTTATCTTTTTTTTTAATTAGCGTAATAGCAATTACTAACCAAATATTTTTACTTTGTGAAAGTTTCAACAATAGAGTATAATTACTACCAAGAATCTAATTTTGTTTTCTTTTCCCCACCCTTTTATCTCTCGAATTTTTCTCCCTTTTAATTAAACACTTTTAACATTTTTTTTTTTTTTTTTAATAAATTATATTCAATTTTATTTGTTTATTTCAAAATAAAAGTTCAAAATTTTTACCCTTTCCATTAAATCAAAACCATTTGTTAATTTTTTTTTTTTTTTTCATTTTACAAACTATTTAACTTCAAAAATATTTATGACAAATTATAAATATGTGAGCTTATATATATATATATATATATATATATTAGATACAATATATATATATATATATATATATATATATATATATATATATATATATATATATATATATATATATATATATATATATATATATATATTGGAACAATTGCTTTAATTATTTATTTTATTAATATGTTTCAACATTTGATCCATTTGTTTAATAAAGTTTGCTTTTCTCTATTTGAATTTTTCAGAGAAAAGCAAAATGCATAAAATGATATATACTGAAAATATACAAAACAATAAAAATAAAATACAAAAATTACATCAGATAAATTGGTGTCTGTGGGTATTTTAATGCTCAGACCCAACTTTCATTACTAATGTAGCACATTTATGTATGTGTTGTGCTTAATATATACATATTTATATGTTTATCTGCTGTAATGTTTTTTACAGCAGATTTTGTGCATGGACATTTGATAATGCCTGGCACACTTGATAAGATAATATCACCATAATAGTCATAAAATGAAGAAAAACTATATTTAGAAGAAATGACAAACTCCTGAAATTTTCTTATTATATATATTATTTATATAGATGTTAATGATTTGAATTAAAAATGTACTTATTAAAAGTGTTTTACCTATTAATAAATATTTTTATCAGTTATAAGCTTTTTTTGTTTGATGAATTTAACATTAATTATTATCATTATTATTATAATTTGAATCTGTGATAGCAAGTAAACTTTATGTCATAGAAATACTTTTTAAGACAAATTTATGATTTAAAAGATTTTTGAGGAATTAATTGCACATCTTGATTGGCAAAATGCTGACTGAATTTCAATTCCTAAATGAAAGCATGAAAAAAAGCATTGAAGTATAAAAAAATAAGCTGCATAGAGTTTTTGAAATTCGTTTGTAATATACAAAATCATTGAAGAAGAAAAAACATTTTAAAAAGATTTTTAGATTTTTATAAAAGATATCATTTAACAGCTTAATGTAGGAAGAGATAAAAATCTGTTGTAGAATTTTTTTAAGAAAATTACTTTGATTGCTAAATAAAAATCAGGACATAAAAATAGAAAAGATTAATTAATAAAACTAAACTATGTTAAAAATTATTAATGTTTATATGTTATATCCAAATATAGAAGTAATCTTACATTTTATTTTAAAGTTTTAAACTATTTGTAATAAATTAAATTAACATATAGAATATTTATGTGCACACTCACCACACACACACACTACATATATTTACATGAAAGCAGTCTATATCTAAACAATACCAATATCAAAACAATTAACAATCTCAAAATGATGTCAAGACCATATTCATGTGACAATTACTAAATACATATATAGATATCTTAATATTCATTCTCATCATCACCCTGCTCAAATATTTTCTGTAGCAAAAAATATTTTGACTAGAGCTCATAGTTTGTCTGGTAAAGACCATATTGCTCAAGAAAGAGAACTTACAAAAATATTCTACTTTCTAATGATTATAATAGAAACATCATATGTAAGGCTTTCCATAGCATTGATAATAAAGGGATAATAGAGGATAGAATTGATAATTCATCTTACAATAGAGTATTATATTAAAGTAGTTACTGATAAGATCATTAAAAGACTCTCTAGTTTTAATTTAAAGACAACTTTTTCTACTGGCAAAAAAAAAATTGGTGATTTTTTACACAAACCTAAAGACATAGTATTTTTGGAACACCAGGAAATTTATGAAATTCCATGTTTACAATGCTCAAGAAGCTATGTAGGGCAGACTAATAAATGAATAAATGTCAGTATTAAGAAACATAAATGTTTTTAATCAAAAAATTAAGACATCAGTTTTTACTTCCCATTTTTTAGAAATTGGTCACAAACCTGATTTTGACAATACAAAAATACTTACTAATTTTGAAAGGTGTGATTTAAGAACCATGAAAGAGTCAATTGAATAATTAAAGAGACTTCTACCAGTTTAAATAGGGCTGATCAACCACAATGTATTCCAGCTATGTGGAAACCTCATTTTATTTCTGCCTTCTAATATTAACTTAAAATTAATAGGTGAAAAAACTGAGGGAAATAAACATTTTGATAAGCCTCGTGTTGTAAATGCTGAACTACTTCAAGTTGAATCTCATTCCTCATCTTGCACTCAGTCATGTTACTGTTTGAGATCTAATGATTTTTCTTTCAAAAGTTAACCTTGACAATGGCAGATGCTAGTTCATTGAAATATCAATATGTAATGCAAAAATAACACACGGTTTAGTCCCAAGAAACAACTACACCATATATATAATATTAAACATTACCCATAAATCCATTTACTTTCTATCTATCCTTAATATTAAATGAACTCTTAAATAAGCTAATTGTTTCAGAATAATAAATTTTCAATAACAAAGTTTCTTTAATTCTTCTTTTAATTTTATTTCTCTCAAAGGAGACAACCTTAGCACCATCAAAGTCAATAGTGTTGCCTGTATCTTTTTATGGACATACAAAGCAGCACTAAGATATCTATTTTGAACTCCACTTTTATAACCTTTATTTTTTCATTTAAACTCAAACTACTCTGACCTATATAGACCCTTTTTTACAGAAACAACAAGTGATAAAATATACCACACAAGGAATAGTCCTCCTATCAAAAATTTTCTTTGTATTATTTAATAAATTATTCAATGTAATATCACTTTTCCAAGCAATTTTCTTATTTCCAAAAAAATTGCTATTCTTACATACAATTTTATAAGAAGACAATTTAAATTGCAAAGAAATAAAATCATATTTTTCTTTACAAATATTACTATTAAATAAAATATTTTTAACAAATTTGACCTTTCTGAAACAAATCTACACCACTAGAATTATTTAATTTTCTATTCCTATAACAACTCTTTCAGCTCTTTGAGCGCTGCGAGCGCGCATCAGATGATGTTCAGATGATGTTTTGTTTTCTTTCTTTACTGACGTAAAAGGTATAAATGTGACATAGATGAAAATATGATTGTTAGAAAGCTTCATGATGTAACTTTCAGAAAATGTTTATTTGAAAAAAAATCAGTTAAAATTTAAATTTTTGGCAGCAGTTTTAATCAACCACAGTATTTAATTCTTTTGTCTTTTTTAATAATTTTTGTACTTATCACGGAGCGATAAAAGACAAAAATAATTTATGGGGTTACAGATGACATATCTCCGGTACTATTAAAAAATGGCTGACAGAAGCAGTTGAATGTAATTTTGTAAGTAACATTTATTTTTTTTTTTTGTTAGTAAAAGCATAATATATTTTTATATAAATTATAATTTTTATTAATTATTTTTAGTTTGTAATTTGTGTGTGTTAGTTATTTACGTTCGTATATAATTAATATCTAACATAACTTTTAACGTTCTATACTTATAAAAATAATGTTTTTCAAAAAGCATAATTTATTACGAAAATCATTAATTATGTTTATATATATATATATAATATAATATGGTTTATAAGTAATATGTTATAATTCCAATTCTTGTTTACGTTTTTCAAGTCTATAGCTAACAAATGAACTGTATGCAAATAAATTATATATACATGATTCACGCTTTCGTTTTGGTATATGTTTCATAACATTATTTTTAAGTTAATAGCTAACAAATACACTATATGCAAATAAATTATATTTATGTAGTACAATAAATATAATAAGATAGTATCACTTCTGTGCATAAAGAATATAAACATCACTTCTGTGCATAAATAATATAAGAATCACTTGTGTGCATAAAGAATATAAACATAACTGGTGTCTATAAAGAATATAAACATCACTGATGTACACAAAAATATAAAATGAAGAGATGAAACTCATTTTATCATAGTGATATAGACAGTAGCCTACAATTTCTAGTTTTAGACAGACAAGAAGCCAATTGCTATGATGATATCTTTTGTATCTTTTATTAGGATGAATCTTTTTTCTTTATAGACACCTTTGACATTTAGAACATTTGGGGTACAAGATAAAAATGAAGAAGTCATATCCAACTTCTTTTGGAGATTGTGAAGCTGTGGATTATCTCAGGTAAGACATGTTATACACGTTTAGAAAGATAGTTTTGTGAGGAATGCAATGTATTTTCAATTTTAGTTAATGTTACTTATCATATTATGAACAAACAATAAAATAATAAGTATTTTGGATGTGAAAATTTCTTTTTTTTAATTTTTTATATAGTTATCACTATTTATTTTATGTCTATTGTTTTCCTTAATGTTTCTAGTTTCTAGCAATGTAATTATTTTTGCTCTAACATAATTAAAACTGAAGTTATTGTGAAAAATTGTGTGTCAGGCCAGTATTTTAAAAAGTTCAATATGGCAGCTTGAAGCTGAATCAGTTATTAAAGTAGCTACTTTATGAGATACAGACTGATAGCCATCAGGTTTAATTATAGACCATAATTCTCTACTTTTAACAAAATGACTGCATAGTAAATAATTAGTCTCTACATTTCTAATCACCAAAAGATCTAAAAATTTTAACTTAACAAAATCTAACCCCCTCCTTTTAACACATATCTTAAAGAAGGATCAAAACAATTAAACTAATTTACAAATTCCTTAACCTTGCTTAACCAACATAGACATAAGAACATAAATACTGCTTAACCTATTAAAAGACTGATACATATTCTCAATATCTAAACTACCAAATACCCAATTACTTTCCATCTTAAAATTACTAAACTTATCAAAAGTCTCAAAAGAAGAAAAAACTGTGTAATGACCAAAATAAACAAATTGTTTTAAAAAAATTATTCAAGAATCTACAAATACTGTCTACAACACTCTCTGTAAAATCAAAAATAAATCTTAAAAAGAAAAACCATCTTTATGAGTCTTAATATTCACAAACATCTTAGCTGATATGAAATCATTTGGATAACATTTTAAATAATCTACTCTATTAAAAAATTTTAAATGTACCATTTTCTTTATAATATCTATCAACTTTTTTAATCACAATACCTGGATCTGTATCTAAAAACATATATTTACCATTATTTAATTCTCTATCCATTTTGTCTCTAAACTTGTATCTTTTTTATAATGACAAATTGACCAGCTTTGTCTTCATGAGAAATGATCACATCATTAGCAATTAACCTATCCTTAAGATGTCTAACCTCAGCAGAATTAACAACATTTTTTTTTCCTTTTTAAGCTTTTATTTAAAATCAATTGAATAACAACTTTCTGATTATCACTCAAATTTCTAGATTCAATAGATGAAATTGTGTCAACAATTATATTTTTTGAATGATTAGAAATATACAGTCTAATTATTTACTATGCTGTCATTTTGGTAAAAGTAGAAAATTAATGTCTACCTGATAGTTCTCAGTCTGTATCTCATAATGTAGCCACTTTATAGAATTATTGTTATAGGAATAAAAAATTAAATAATTCGAATGGTGAAGCTTTGTTTCAGAGAGATCAATTCTATAAAGATTATTTGAGTAGTAGCTACTCTAATAAATTTTTTTAAAGTATTTTATTTAATAGTAATATTTGTAAGCATGTAAAGGATAAAAAAAAATATGATTTTATTTCTTTGCCATTTAAAGTATGTTCTTATAAAATTGTATGTAGGAATAGCAATTTGTTTGGAAATAAGAAAATTGCTTGGAAAAGGGGTATTGCATTGAATATTTTATTAAATAATACAAAGGAAATTTTTGATAGAAGAACTATTCCTGGTGTAGTAAATTTTATCTTTTGTTTTCTTTGTAAGAAGGTCTACATAGGTCAGAATAGTTTAAAGTTTAAATGAAAGAATAAAGGTTCATAAAAGTAGAGTTAGAATTAGATATCTTAGTACTGCTTTGTATGTCCATAAAAAGTTACAGGCCACATTATTAACTTTGATGGAGCTAAGGTTGTTTTCTTTGAGAGAAATGAAATCCAAAGAAGTAATTAAAGAATCTTTGTTATTTAAAATTTATTATTCTGAAGCAATTAACTTATGTAAGAATTATTTTAATATTAAGGGTGGTTGTGAAATAAATTGACTTGTGGATAATGTTATATATATATATATATATATATATATATATATATATATATATATATATATATATATATATATATATATATTTTGATGCTCTTTAATATATTGTACCAGTTGTTTTTGTCTGTTCATATAATAAGATCTAGGCAAAAGTACCTCGAATCCAATCAGGCACAAAATACATAAGTCAGGAACACTCATGAACTCTGCTCTATTTGCCTATTTTCCAGATCTACCAACTTATCAGCAACAATCCCGATGATACCGATCTAATTTTCTCTCTCCACTGACATCGCAAAGCAGAGACACAAAAAGACTCTAATTTAAAACTATCTAACAAAATATTTTAGCATAAAATAGAAGTTTTACTCATTAAAATGTTGTGACCTTTCATATTAATTAATTATATATATATATATATATATATATATATATATATATATATATATATATATATATATATATATATATATATATATATATATATATATATATATATATATATATTATAAGATTACCAGAAGATCATCTAGTCAGGGCAAGCATAATTTAATAACTAAGATATTGATAATTAAATAAAAGAAAACAATGATTCTGCAAGTTTATGATATATATATTGTTACCACCCGCGACTGTGGCAACCACCACTACCTTCGCTACTCCTTGCTTGACGATTCCTTTTTTTGTTGGCACCCACTGTGTTCTTCCGTCCGGGGATTACATGATGTTCTGTGACGATAATTTCTAACACCTATACACGTACGCTTTATTTATTTTATACATAGATTCGAATCGAATCCCAGTAATAGGCGCCAGGAGAACTTTTAGAAGAGTCCGCCACGTATGTGCATAAGCCCACTCAATTATATCACAAAACATGCCCGTGCCTCGCTCCAGTCGGAAACATGAAACGAACACAGCCACAATTACCCTTCACACTACCTCCGTTATTATAATCATAGAAAGGCCCGCCCTACATCCCACAGAACAAATTAATCCAACTTAACTTTAGTCAAAAAAACATCACGACATAAGCATAAAATCAATAAAATCCCACCCCCAAAATATCAACTACATTCATTTCCATACAAACAAATTTACGCTAAAGCATTCATTCCGATATATATAAATTTATGTTGAAATTCCAAGCAATTAAATAACAAAAAAAATTAGCTACATAAATATTTATTTAATCTGTTTAATAATGATTAACGCAGGTATGTGATCGGCAAGCCGAGACAATTAACGGTAAACTTCAAATTACTTTGCACATATTATTTCAGACTGTTGATCAGTCGGCAAATTTATTAGGTAAAAAAAATTCTCGAACTGTTCATAAATGATTAATATTAATTATACTGTTTTAGATTAATGTCTTTCTAATAGTTCTGGATATAAAAGTTATTTCTTTAAGTGCACAATTGAATATAACAAATTTTACGATAGCTACCTGTGAAATGTAGAACGACTGTAATGGGATCCTGAGCGAAGATTATTCTTTAATGATGTATTCCGGCGATTTGCGCGGTCTCCAAGCGAGCGTGGTCCTAATATGAGGTTCTCCGGTGGTATGAGCATCTTGATGGCAATCAGCTGGACTGGACGCGGAGGTCCGGCGGTCAAGCCGCGAATTCTATATTCAGCAACGCATGGCAGTTAGATTCATAACGTCTAATAAAATCAAGTCTCTTAATAATCTCTCAAAAGAAGAGCACAAACTGTCCTCTGAAAACGCTGTTCGGCCTTTTTGATCTTTGCCTTCACGCCCTCACACCTTGAATTTTTCTCCTCCAATCAATCCCATGCACCTGTGAGTCCCTTTATTTGATAAGTCCATCGCGTGTCAGCTCAACTCCGAGATTTCTGGGATTGTTGACATTAGTTTGGAATTTAACCGTTTTTCTTAGGTATTGTTTCTCTGGGGACAGAAATCTGAGTCGTACAATAGCGGTGTACACTTTCTCACACCTCTGTTTCTAATTTTGGCTTGTTTTATCTCGGCGTACCAGCACATATCCTGCCTATTGTTTCAATTTCTAATTTTACATTTACTAATTACGTTTGTACAAATTAATCTGAGATTGCTTGGAATTTCAGAACATATTGCTAATTAATTTAAATTATTTTATAAAAGTTAAACTTGCATTCAATCATTCTTCTTTAATTGATCAAAAATAAATAACAAAAAAAACTACAACGACGGATTATAGATTTATTCTTAGCACACACACACAAAATAATAAAATAACAACAATTTTTACTCTTTTTTTCAATAAATCTGACAGGTACTCTTATATAGCTGCGATCGGCTTTTAGAAACGGCTGTTCTTCGCTTATTATTAAAGCAAGACCGCTTTTATAAAAGTTTTGTCCCTGTCAGTTATTTCGTCAATTGATTATAGTTGAATATACCCCCATACGCCTGGGTTTGAATACCATGTAACGCTATTCCGTTACATATCTCCCCGCCCGGTGTAGAGTAAAATCCGATGTTGCGGGTTTTAGCTCTGAGAAGGAGCGAAGTTATTCGGCCCTCTTCAGTGCCCTGGCATTGAATGTTCCCTTCCCTTAATCATTTTTTTTCTTTTTGTGCAGCGTCCAACGAATCGCCCCCACGTCCTCCTTTCCTTTGTGCGATACGGGTCCCATTATGGCGGCTTTCCCGTCCGTTCGTCTGCGGCTCCGCCTTCCCTTAAAATTTGGATCCGGTGCTCTGCAGTCAGACTTCCCTTTACAACGACTATTAACGGAGAAAAGACAATAAAACTATTTGGTAATCTAGGGTCTGTCACGATTGACGACAATGGCCAATTGGTTCCGTGCATCCCTGACAGGAGGTATGGGGATGGACCTTTCCGAAGTCCCCGATACAGAACATGATCGATCTCGATCTACGATTTTGGAAAGTCTGGACCGCCCAGCAATAACAACGTTTGGGAAGTGAGCTAGCACGAACTCTAACGAAATGTTTTACATGATTCTCCGCACTTAGGTTGGGCCCGTCATGTGCCAGCCGTCTCCCGGACTTACAAGGTACTCTCAGGTCGACCCACCAACACGTTGGCTCTATAGGCTATAGGCTGCTTTGGAGCGTTTGATCTGTTTGTTTTTCTATGTTATACCCCAGGCTGGGGTTGGTCATCCCCCTTTTCCCCTCCGTTTTTTTTCCCTTTCCAATATCATATTCCGATTCTTGTCATAGGTCATACCCGGTTCGTGGCATCTATTTCCCATTCTTCCCTTTAACATTTGTCCTTCTGATATCCCTAGTCGTAAACTAATTTTCCCTCCGTCCTATGGGTTAGTATCGGTCCGGTGGTACTCGTTTTCTGGGTTGTTCATTCTTGTACCCCTCCATCTCCCTCCTGTTCCCTCTTCTAGTTCAAATTTTGCGACCATTTCCCCCATTTCATGATCCCTTTGCATCCTTCCAGCATCATGTGTCTGAGGGTGTGCATATTGTGTCTTATTATGGAGATGATCTGCATCTCTGTCATAGGTCAGGCATGTTGAAGGCTCGCCACCTGCCTATAATAAAATTAGTGGCCTCTCATTGGGCCTTCCCCCATATTTCTCCCGGGTGATTCGAAAATACGTCCCCTCCTGGCGTGCCGTGTTCCAGAAACACCGTAAGACTTCTTCCTTGTACTCCTCATATGACTGGGGTTTAAACTCCAGCGTCCTCCACCAGTCCACGACCTCCCCTTGGATGTGGCTGCATGCAATCGCTATCTTTGACTCTTCACTAAACTGCCCGCACGAGAACAACCTCTTTAGACTTTCCACATGTCGACACGGGCTTTCGTCTCCCTTTCCTGTAAAATGTTCCAGCTTAATCCACTTTCCCTCCATTCTGTTTAATATTTAGTTTATCTTTGGCTATAATAATCCACGACTCGTCACCTACTACTCCGCGGGTCCCCCTGACTGTCTTATCCTATCCTTCGATGCTCATTGCCCTTCAAAATTCCCACAGCTCCTATCCTTCCATCAATTTGGTTCCTCACGCTCAGATTATCCCAGGTCCCACTGTTCCCTTCATTTATATACGGTAGCCCTCGGTTATATTCACGGTTATACTTTACTTAACTTTTATATATATATATATATTTTTTGTGGTTATCTACATATCCGTGTTGTTTATACGCAACGTCCCTTTTATTTTTTAAGTAACACGAAAACTAACAAGATCCCAGATACAGTTCGTTCCCTTTTCAAGAATACACTAATATTAAAATGATTTTCCTTTCCTTTTTTTTTTTTTTTGCGATTAAAATTATTTGCAGTTGTCTTATTAGTATAGAAATTAATTTACGAGTTGCTTCCTTTGATACACGATATTTCCTCCACGGAATCCCGCTATTCCACAGCTTTCTACAAATATCAGTTATATCCGGCCGCTTGATTATTTTGTTAATACTACAAGAACTAAATCCCCTTCCCACTCTCTCAAGCAATATTTACTAGTTTTTTTTTTTTTCACGATAATTCCGAAAATTTTCCCCCTGCTTTAGTAGACAATTTGTTCCGTTATTTCGAGCGCCCTCTTTTTAGATTTGCTTTCGTTGTTATTAACGTCAGCTGTACTCACGTCGGTTCTGCCCTTTGAAACAACAGTTTCGCCGCACGTTGACGCGCCAAATGTAACCGCCCGCGACCGTGGCAACCACCACTACCTTCGCTACTCCTTGCTTGACGATTCCTTTTTTTGTTGGCACCCGCTGTGTTCTTCCGTCCGGGGATTACATGATGTTCTGTGACGATAATTTCTAACACCTATACACGTACGCTTTATTTATTTTATACATAGATTCGAATCGAATCCCAGTAATAGGCGCCAGGAGAACTTTTAGAAGAGTCCGCCACGTATGTGCATAAGCCCACTCAATTATATCACAAAACATGCCCGTGCCTCGCTCCAGTCGGAAACATGAAACGAACACAGCCACAATTACCCTTCACACTACCTCCGTTATTATAATCATAGAAAGGCCCGCCCTACATCCCACAGAACAAATTAATCCAACTTAACTTTAGTCAAAAAAAACATCACGACATAAGCATAAAATCAATAAAATCCCACCCCCAAAATATCAACTACATTCATTTCCATACAAACAAATTTACGCTAAAGCATTCATTCCGATATATATAAATTTATGTTGAAATTCCAAGCAATTAAATAACAAAAAAAAATTAGCTACATAAATATTTATTTAATCTGTTTAATAATGATTAACGCAGGTATGTGATCGGCAAGCCGAGACAATTAACGGTAAACTTCAAATTACTTTGCACATATTATTTCAGACTGTTGATCAGTCGGCAAATTTATTAGGTAAAAAAATTCTCGAACTGTTCATAAATGATTAATATTAATTATACTGTTTTAGATTAATGTCTTTCTAATAGTTCTGGATATAAAAGTTATTTCTTTAAGTGCACAATTGAATATAACAAATTTTACGATAGCTACCTGTGAAATGTAGAACGACTGTAATGGGATCCTGAGCGAAGATTATTCTTTAATGATGTATTCCGGCGATTTGCGCGGTCTCCAAGCGAGCGTGGTCCTAATATGAGGTTCTCCGGTGGTATGAGCATCTTGATGGCAATCAGCTGGACTGGACGCGGAGGTCCGGCGGTCAAGCCGCGAATTCTATATTCAGCAACGCATGGCAGTTAGATTCATAACGTCTAATAAAATCAAGTCTCTTAATAATCTCTCAAAAGAAGAGCACAAACTGTCCTCTGAAAACGCTGTTCGGCCTTTTTGATCTTTGCCTTCACGCCCTCACACCTTGAATTTTTCTCCTCCAATCAATCCCATGCACCTGTGAGTCCCTTTATTTGATAAGTCCATCGCGTGTCAGCTCAACTCCGAGATTTCTGGGATTGTTGACATTAGTTTGGAATTTAACCGTTTTTCTTAGGTATTGTTTCTCTGGGGACAGAAATCTGAGTCGTACAATAGCGGTGTACACTTTCTCACACCTCTGTTTCTAATTTTGGCTTGTTTTATCTCGGCGTACCAGCACATATCCTGCCTATTGTTTCAATTTCTAATTTTACATTTACTAATTACGTTTGTACAAATTAATCTGAGATTGCTTGGAATTTCAGAACATATTGCTAATTAATTTAAATTATTTTATAAAAGTTAAACTTGCATTCAATCATTCTTCTTTAATTGATCAAAAATAAATAACAAAAAAAACTACAACGACGGATTATAGATTTATTCTTAGCACACACACACAAAATAATAAAATAACAACAATTTTTACTCTTTTTTTCAATAAATCTGACAGGTACTCTTATATAGCTGCGATCGGCTTTTAGAAACGGCTGTTCTTCGCTTATTATTAAAGCAAGACCGCTTTTATAAAAGTTTTGTCCCTGTCAGTTATTTCGTCAATTGATTATAGTTGAATATACCCCCATACGCCTGGGTTTGAATACCATGTAACGCTATTCCGTTACAATATATATATATATTTGATTTATTAATTTAAAGAAATATGAATAAATAATTGTTTTATTATTTTAATAATGATTGGCCTCTTAACATACATATATTTTGAATGACATTTATTTATAAAATGACAGATTTGGTGGATTACTTTATTTGATTTATTATTGTGGCTAGTTCATATGCCAATATTTGATAAAAATACTGATGAACAGTGGATTTAGCACAGGAAATATATTTTGATAGATACCAATCCACCTCCAGAAAGAACAAAATATATAGCACTTAACCGATTTAGATTACAAACATTATTTTATGATTGAAATATTAATTTTATTAGAAAAATACATTTTTACTAATAAGGAAAAAGATCTTAATTTTACTGAGTGATAAACATGTGTGGAATAGTTCTTTAAAATATATAATAACATTGCAAAAAGGCACGCATATGAAAATATTAATAAATATAATAAGTAGATCTAATTAGTAGAGTCATAATATTATGGTTTATGGACATTCATAGGTTTGAGTTATGGTGAGAACTTTAAAAGAGTGGTGTATGCATGATGGCAGAATTAGATGATCCAATCTCTGATCCGAAATTGTTCTATCCAAACTGAAGGATGAAGAATTGTGACCGAATGTCTTCTGCTGGTTTGGTTCACAGACGAAGGTATCGGCTATTAATAACAATAGGCCAGGTGTTTTCATGGAGCAAACCTTATGTCAATAGCTCATACAACAAAATAAGTCCCACAGGGGGTTTGCTAGCCATGTTCTTGGACTTCTAGTGAATATACAGTTGTGGATTACTGAAAATCCCAGGAAATTAAGCACAAAGACATGCATAGGTGTATTTGAACATGGAATCCTATTGGCATACAATGCTTGAAACGAGATATATATATAATATTTTAACACTAAGAATGAATGAATTATAACCTATACATATAGGGAATGTTCAACATAATAGTATGACTTAAATACTAAACAGTAATGGGTTATTTAAACTTATTATTAGAATACTTAATCATTAGAGTAGAGACCACTTTTCCACTTATTTTAATTGATCTATAAACTTCCCACAATGATAAATAAATATAAGAATTCAGTTATAAATGCTGTTAATTATACTAAACATAATTTAAACATATAAGAATGGGGTGGTGGTTATATATTTCATAATAAATAGATTTGATTTCATAAAGTTGTTAAGATTAGCACTTATTATTTAAATAAAATTAAAAAAAAAACATTTCTTAGAAAAAACTGATTTTTTTACTCTGTTTTTCAATATTAATATTATAGAATAATTTATTTTCCCAACTTTGCAAGTGTTCACTTTCATCAAAACAACAAACTTGTTTGAATTAAAACTAAACTGACCTCCCCATGAAAAGAAGGGGGGAAAAAGAAAAGAAAAAGATGAGCTAAATTCTTGCAACTTTAGACAATTATTGGCATATTTAAATATATAAATCGCAATAATTATAAAATATTATTGTCACATGAAGGTGAAAGAAAAGATTACATTTATTTAAGAGAGGCTCAATGATAGAAATTTAAGAAAGTTATATAGAATTATACAAGTAAGTAAATTATGAATCATTTTAGCATAATATTAATTTTCTTATAGAACAATATCTTAAGTTATAGACAGGGTTATTATAAATAATTACAAAATCTGAATTTAAGAGTTTATACATTAGGCAGTGGCTAAGGACTGGTGAACTAGATCTAGATTTGGTCAGTCAGATAGGTAACATTTAATCATTTTGTCTCTAAGCATTTTAAAGTTCATGGGTATTCAAACCAGAGTTATGATTGTGGGAAACAACATGTTTGAATGGAGAGAAAGGTAAAATTTCCTCTACTCACAATACATTGTATTGTTGTTACCATGAGCATGGATTAGATCTGCCATTGCTGTTTGAATATAATGCCTCTTCTCTCTGTATTCAAATCTAGCAATATTTATACTATTTTTCTGATGAGATTGGATAGCACTTAGATGCTAGACCTGAGGCACTTTATACACTTAGTGGATCTGGAATTTGCTGACCAGATGCATCTTTTGTCTAACTAAATTTTAAAACAATGCAACTCTGTTAGAATTTCTATAATATATAGTCTATGATTTTAAAACAAATTTGAAAGTGGATAAAATTTCCACTAATGAATTTTTACATTATTCTGTAAAATTATCATATATTTTAGATGGGCTAATTGGGTTTCTGGGAAATTGTCTTAATTATATTGGAGAATATTCTTAGAAGGATTACATAATTTTCTGACCACCATGATTAAAATAACTAACAAATTATACATATACTTTTAAAATATACACTAATATATAAATTTTTATTTGAAATATGTTTTAAAAATAATCTCCTGTAACCTATAATATGTACGTATCCCTTATACACACGTATACAAATTTAAAAAAAAAACAAATATTTATTTATTAAAATTTGTTACATTAAGATATCTCTTTATATCTACATCAGTTATTTTAATAGTTAAGAAAGAAAAAAAATATGTATTAGTAAATACGTAAGGATGGAGTGTTTTGTTGGTGGAAGATTCTGAATGGGCTGTGAAGCTCAATCTGAGTATCATATTGACTTCTTCAATATATATATATATATATATATATATATATATATATATATATATATATATATATATATATATATATATATATATATATATATATATATATATATATGGTGTAGTTTTGTAGTTCTTTACACTTGACAAGTCTGCCTGTAGCAATGAAACTCTTGGTTGTGTTTTATTATTTTTTGGCTGGTCTGTTTGAATTTTGGATTTGGGGTAATTTTAATCATATGTTGACTAGTTTAGCTTTATGCTTGAAATGTTTATATATATATATATATATATATATATATATATATCACAATATATATATATATATATATATATATATATATATATATATATTGTGAGAGTATGTCAAACTATCACATAAGGATATATGATTAATATATACAAATTAAAAATAATTATTTTTCATTCATTTATATAAAACTATTGTTTAAACTAATACAATTCATCAACTAAGACATTGACATATTGATAACCTTAAGGTCAAGTTGCAGCCTAGTAATTAATACAAAGGAAATTAAATTCAATTATTTATTATTAATATATTTAAAAATTATAGAATATAAAAATCATAAAAACCACATGATGTATGCAATACATACCACCAGAAATTGATTCTACTATAAATACTGAATTACATATTTTATTAAGGAATTCTATCTTTTGCAGGATGTATGAGTCAGACTGTGTTCGAATGTAGAATACTTTTAAAAGATAGATTAATAATTTGAACGATTTGCTTATTGATAAAAGGTTTATTAGAAAAAAAAATTCTAATATCATTTAAATAGAAGAGTAAATAAATTTCTCTTTATTAACATTATTCATATTTTCAAAATCAATTTATATATATATATTATAACTTATAAGAGCTTATAAAATCATTCTAATTTGGAATTCTGAAAGATTAATTTCTTGAGAAAACAGTTATATACTTAAACTGAAATTAATTTAAGAAGATTATACCTATAGAAAAATGCATCATGAGTAAATGCCATTTGTCATATGATATATTTCTATTGTTTTAACTGAAGATAAATGTAATTACTTATCCTTATTGATTTTCCTAAAGATATATAAATTCCATTTATATAATTTAAATGAAACTCCAATTGGTAGTGAAATCATTTGTGGAAGATGTCAACATCATGAAAGAAGAATGTTTTGGAACAACTGGATATTTTGATTGCCTCTGTAATGGTCAATGACCAAAAAATAAAAATAAAAACTTTATTTTTACTGAATATTACATTGCAAATATGGAAATCAATATGGCATTAATATAAACTTTTACAAAATACACATCATCTTCATGAATCATCGTTTAAGATATTTAATTTAATTGTCTTTGTTAAATAAAATCTGTTTCCATTGGAGTAATTCATTTTATGTAAGTCTAAGTGAAGTTAAATATTTTTGTTTATTATTACTTTTGACTGAAGAATGTACTGGGATATAAGTGTAAACTTAATGTGAAGATAATATTTTATCACTCTTCATATTGGATTTATTTATGACATAATAGAACTGTGTTGTTATTAACTTAATTAATGTAATAATGATTGTCTGTTATTAGTTGTGTAAATGACTAATATCTTGTATGAAAGATTTTATATTTCTTAATGATAACTATGCATAGGAATGATTTCATGAAGTTAAAATTCTCTCATATAGATTATATAATATAATACTACTATTTATTTGTATATGAATTAAATCAAGATTAAATACTTTAGCATTTTTATATTTTTTTGTTTGCAAATTATAAAAAAAATTGTTTATTATGTTATAACTTATTAGAATCTATTCATGATATTGAAGCAATCGATGTCTAATCATCATCGAGCTTCATGTTTCACCATCTATACTAACCTCCTAGGGGTCCGCAATTCAGACCTTGCTATAAATATATGCTATTCACTCACACACTGTATGCCCTGAATCACTGGAGAAATTAGTAAAATTAATTTTTATTTAGTAAAGTAAAACTGTAGTGTGTGTGATGCGTATATATATGAATGAAGCAATAATGTTATTAATGTTTATTGTTGACAACTAAACATTTTCTTTATATAATTGTAATTGTTTTTGTTATATCTATATGTATTTTGATTTAAAGTATTTAATTAAACTATTGGAATGTAACAACAAAGAAGAATGGGGGAGGCTCGAAATGCTAAAATAATCTTTGTTTACATCCAGCTTGTTGCCTTTAATTAAAATTGTCAATCGCAATTATGATCGAAAACAAATCACTTATCTGTTGTTGTCGAATGATGTAAAATAGCTAAAAATTTTATTTCGAGCCTTATCTGTATAAAAACATGTTGTTAATTAAATGTTCTTTGTAAGGGGATTATAGAGATAGTGTATAAAAAGAGCCCATAAGACCTTTTAAAGGCAGTTGGTGATTTTCACTTGATAAGTTAGTTACTTTCACTTGATCAGTTGGTTACTTTTATGTTCCTGATGCAAAGGGTGTTGCCAGACCATCATTTAAGAAGTCAAGAGAAGTTTAGTGCTATGGAGCATGAGTAGTGGAGCCATCTGCCTTTCTTTTTCCTCTCAGAAGACTGTCTACTAGCCATAAAATCCCATCTTACCGGTCATACCTACCTACCTGCCTGCCTGCTGCTATGCTGATATCTTAGGTAAAATCATGTAATTTAGAGCCGCCTTTAATACAAACATTCACGGGCGATTTATAACTTGTAGCTAAAATAATTCATAGATCTATTTATAATGTTTTGCTCGTAAACTCTCTCTCTCTCTCTATAATCCTTTATTAATACTTATGTAATTCTAAACATACATTTGCTTTCATGCTTAATTTATGTTTATATATCTTTATGTGGCTCAATTAAATGTATACAACTTATTTTGTTTAATATATATATTATTTTCTCTAATATGTTGGTATCAACCAATCTCGCAATTTTAATTAAATTCATTAATAAAATTATATTCATTTGTTTATTTAAAATAGAAATCGTTCGTTAGTTTGGTTGTATACCTAAAAGTTTTTTATTATGGATGCTTATTTTGTTGTTTACTTGCCTTTATAAATGATTGTGAGACCTAATATAAAATTCTACTTTTTCTTACTATCACTCGGAGGGCTAATTCTTTAATTAATACGTATATGGGAATCAAATTTTAAATATAAATTTTGTTAGTTTAATAATATTATAAATAGAAGTGTTATTATTCATTATGATTAGTTAAATGACTCAGAATTGAAACCAGGTTATTGCGCAAGAGGTTAGACTGTTTCCAAACTTTAAAATAATATTATTTAAAAATTATATTATAAAAATCATATTGATGTCCAATAAACGTTGCTGGCATACATTTTCTTTTATTCTGATATTTTATCTTTCAATTTCTTGATTGTTTTGTTATTGGGGATGTTGAAAACTTGAAGCTCCCATCCTACTTTTCAAAATCGTTCATAATCAGGGATATTACTTCCTGTGAAACATAAAGTTTATGAGATTTATGTGCTGCGAATGACAGCATATCCAGATCTGAACTCTCAAACTCAGCCTCTCCTTTGATATCGCTCTGCCAGAATGTGCAGACATATCCAGTCTAAGTTTGTTTCAAATATTCTTTTAAAATGGTAAAATATCCACAATCACCATGAGGCCTTATTTCTTTAATTGTATGCTAGTACCGTTACTCTTGTCTTTAATTTAATCACCGTTCACCTAACTTTAGTAAGTCACAATGATGTGTAAAAATACACGTAGTTCATTGAGTTAAGCTGCTTTCTTTTAAAAACTGTTATCGATTCCCATAGATGTAAATCTAATTTATATTAATGATTGCATAACTTACTCTTGTAAATGAAGTGCATTGTTTGTTTCTTATTTCTAAAAGATGTCTTTGCCAAATAATGCAAATAATAATATAAATAATGGTTCTCCTAAGAAATACATGATTTAAATCATATATTTTGCCCGTTATCAAATAAATCATTTACTGTTAAAACTGTCACGATCTTTTATATTTATTTTCAGCATCCACGATGTTTCATAGCAAAAGTTTTCTTGAATTTAGCTTACCAACTCTGCACAAGTTATAAGACACTATAAAATTGTATCTGTAAAATTATATTTATTAAATGAGTGATAGAGGGGATTTTATACAACAAATCCCCAAGTCTTGTAAATAAACAATATTGTCCCAAGCATGAAACTAGTTAGTAAAATATACATGTGTTTTCTTAATCTTTTGTAATATATATATATATATGCGTTTGTTTAATATTTATTAAAAATATCTATTTTATGTAAATCCTGGTTTGTCGTTGAATTATTCTTTTCAAGTTAATATTTAGAACTACTTTATTTAGCTGATAGCTTAGCATGAATAAGTAACAATAATAAATGTAATTCCTGGGCTACTCTGACCTTGATCATCATCATCAGTCTGATCTTATGCTCTACCACTTTGCTTCTGGGCACAGATTTAAAATAATTTTACTGTGTCATCAGGATTGTTGTTCATTGGGTCAGATATTCGAAGAATAGGCAAAGAGGTTAGAATTCAAGTTTGCTCCAGACCTGTGTATCTCGAGCATGATCAGATTCGAGGTACTTTTGCTTAGGATTTGAATCTTGTTAAGTGAGCATACTATTTTGACCAGTACAATATATATATATATATATATATATATATATATATATATGTATATATATATATATATATATATATATATATATATATATACTATGAGAATATGAAAAGATAATTATTGAATATTATAAAATAGTAGAGATATAAATAAAGCATTTATGATATTTTTTTATTATATTAAATAAATTTGAATTGTTATTCGTTAATAAATATTGTTAAACTTTATTTTAAATTTTAAAAAAGTTTCTAATTTATTTATTCATTTTACAAAACAAAATAAAGTTAAATACATATATCCATACACCCATATTATACATATTTAAGATCTTAATATTTAGTTGAAATTAAATTTTAAAAATATATTGAGATTATATTGAGTATTTTTACTACTGTTGGATTGATGGAAACCTCTGAAAAGAGTTAATTATAGAACCTATCCTGAATTTGAATTCTGAGCATAACAGAACAATGAATAAAGATGAAGATTGAATTATTTAGTCTAAATTGTGTCTATATTAAATATTTGATATTAAATTATCCTATTTGAAATGAATTCAATTTTAGATTAAAATTAAATCATTTTATCCATAGCATCCTATAGGAAGACTCCAAATCTGATTATAGTGAGATCTGACCACCTATTTTCGTCCTTAGGAAATCCATACCATTACAATATATATATATATATTATAATGATCAAAATGAAAGTGATGATCGAATCTAACCGCAAACTTCGATATCTGCTCTACAGTGCGCCATCTAGGCATTTAAACCTAGAAAAATTTATAGAGTAGGCAGATACGTGCTGTTAAGATTCCACTTTATTTAAATATTCAGATCGTTAGCCCAAGTCACTAGCTCAGTGGAGATGCAGAGATAAAAATCTATATCTTAATTTATATCTTAAATATCAATAAATAAAAGCCACTGCCAGAAATTAACACATAAAAATATTTATTTACGCACATATAAAATAACATTTAAATTTTGAGGAATAAATTCAACATTTTAGATTTTTCTATTAATCTTTTAATTTTACATTTAACTAAGTTTCAATGTGTTTAATATTTTATTTAGATAGTCAAGTATAAATAGACTACATAGATCTGCATTTGAAAAGAAAATATTCTTCCCTGATTTAACCTTAGGCAACAAATTTCGCAATCAAATTGGCGCCAATCCATCTGATACATTCATGTATTCAATGTAGCATGAAAATAAGACAACACAAAGTACTATACTGTCAGGAATGTACATTTGATCAGTAAATAGAATTAGAGAAGACATTGTCTCTCCACCAACAGGAATGTGACATCTGTTGGTGAGTAGAACAATAAACATAAAACTCCATAGGAATGGACTGCGGTCCTTTGCCATCTTACAAATCCATCCATAGGCAAACAGAAGGTGTGTGGCGTATATCTATAATCCTGCTCGTAGCGGATCTCATATTATATCTACAATTACACAAATATATCCAATCCATTGAACCAATTCAACTATGAAATGAATAACCTAAGATTACCCTCCCTTAATATAACTTTACAAAACTGTATAGCCATTCACGCCCGACTTAAATTTAACATTTAAATACATTCACACAGATTATTTTTATACAATTTGTTTTATAATGTCGAGTATAGATCGGCTGCACAGATTCCATGGTCAAAAACATTCCAAATTAAACACAACCAATCAAAATACAAAGTCAATCCGATAACGTCAATTGCAAAAGGGAATACACAAGAACCCATGGCATTCATCATAAAATGCCCGCATTAACATTGTTGACCTATATATTCCAATCGACTGTGAAAACCACAACATAATCAACCGCTAATGAATCTATGCAACGTCTATACCCAACTTAAATGTAATGCATTTAATAATTTCTACAATAAATATTACTACAAATAAAAATAATAAAATGGAAATGATTTTAGCAAAACTTAACTATATAAATTTAAACAATCAATTATTAATTTGAAAATCAAATAAGAGTTCATTTTAAAATTTAAATTAGCTGAATCTTTAAAAAAAATCAATGATGAAAGTTCTTAATTACTTTTTTGTTTGTTGTTAATTTGTAAAGTTCATAGCTCACAGTAGAAGAGTCCAGGTTTCTGCTTTTAATTCCTGCGATGCCTCCATTGGAAGATAATGTTCTGGAGATGGCAATAGCTGGTTCAAGGTATCACAGTCTTTTCATTTTTCTTTTTTAAATAGAGAGTGTGGTATGTGCATCCTACCACCTCTCAAACACACAACACTGGAACTGTCAGAAAAAACTGTATTTCCCTTTTTATATCATCCACACAGATTCAATCAACAAAATGTCACTAATCCATCACTTTTGTTAGGGTCCGAGCCAAGGCTTAGTGCTTCCATTGGTCAAGCTAATTTCTCTTTATTTTCTTATCTATCTTTCATCAGATCATTTTAGTTATACAAGAGCCCAAGGCTATCTTGCTTTTCAAACAATTTATAAACAATCATTTCCATTTACAGATTACAAGAATTAATTAATACCTGTTTTTATTTTTAAATCTTGTACTTTTTTTTTTATAAAAAAGTACGTTCAAATACTTATTTATTTGTTTTTTTTTAAAAAAAAAAATTTTAAAGTTTGGCATCTGTGCGAATGTATATATGTTTAACAAAACATTTTAATTTTAGCGTTTAGTTTTTTACTTTTATTTGCGAACTTTTAAGTTTTTATTTTAACTTAATGTAACGACATATTTATATATCATTACAATATATATATATATATATATATATATTATTCCTCTATAGTTTATAATTAAACAAAAAAAACAACTAAAATTCTTGTGTTTAGTAAATACATTTATAGATTGTGTAAATTGAGGGTGAATGAACCGTTTATTTATTAAATTTTTTAAAAAAAATATGTTTATTAAGTCATATCAAATGATAACAATGGCTTCATCAATGTTAAAGAAGGATAATCTCACATTCAAGAGCTAATAATAATAATAATAATAATAATAATAATAATAATAATAATAATAATAATAATAATAATAATAATAATAATAATAATAATAATAATAATAATAATAATAATAATAATAATAATAATAATAATAATAATAATAATAATAATAATAATAATAATAATAATAATAATAATAATAATAATAATAATAATAATAATAATAATAATAATAATAATAATAATAATAATAATAATAATAATAATAATAATAATAATAAAACAACTGTATTATTGTTAGTTAATAAGTGATAGCAACAAGATCAACAAAAAGAATACATATACTATTTTCATTTTTAATTTTTTTTTCATATATGTTGTAAAGAGTAGCTTACAATGCACACATTCCTAAAAAGATCAAGCCTATTTATTGAACCCAATCCAATTGGAATTTATATTAATAATGGGAAGATTATTTGTTTGTTATTTTATTATAAAATAAAATATGATCAGATTATTTTATTATAAAATAAAATATGATCAGTATTTTACAAAGTAATATTATATATATATATATATATATATATATATATATATATATATATAATAATAATATATATAAAAAAAAAAACTATTTGATTAAATAAACTGTAATGTATATATTTTTTTAATTTAAAATTGAATATAAATTTATATTTAAATGATTTTGGGATAGCCTGAAGTTAAGTTGGGATGGGCATATGTGTGAAAATAAAACTGATTTTATTATTTGTAATAAATGAAATGTATTTAAACAATACATATAAAAATCTAAATGAATTTAAACAATAGGCAGTTAAAAATCTTAGCGTTCCTGGAAATCTATGCGTGTGAAATGTATAAAAAAAACAGTTTACAAATCGTTCTTCTTATTGTTATAGCACCAGTAACAAAAGACAGCAATTAAAACTAAAATTTAGAACGCTAAAAGTTTTTCTTTTCTTTTAGTTAAATTATAAACATTTTAAAAGTCAAATGCTGTAACTAAAAGTTTACCAAATTCAGAGGAAAGAAAATGAAATAAGAAGTAAGAATAATTGATAAATTCTTAAATAATTAAATCATGTTTTAAAATTGTTGGAGTAAATTTGAATATTTTAAATCTTTTCAAAAAGAATAATGAGAATTAAGTCTGCTTAAAATTGGAAAAGTAAAAAATGAAATAATTTTCTTAATATATTGTAACGGGCTGGAGGATTACATAAGAGATAGGTGAACACATCTTACTATGGTCAGACTTTGGGTCTTCAGATAGGATGCAAGTGGTTACGCGATGAAATACATAACCTATGATTGTACCTACTTCCAATAGACTAGCTCTACCTATTTTTATTAACCTAGATACAATTTGGGTCAGTTCATCCAATTCTCACCCCTTTCTAGCCGCGTTATACCACAGTATTCAAACTCAGGGAGTAATTGCCTGAGCTCTCTTATCAGGAAAGGAGATCACACTAATAGTAGTTATTGCACTTCTATATAAGTGATAATTAATTACCAAAAATCAATTAATCATAAGATATATAAAAAATATGTATGTGCAATATAAGTATATATGTATTAAAAGCTATAATAAATGACTTAAATATGTATGTGTATTTCCTCTATCATAGTAATAATATTAATAGGTGTAAAACTAAATAAGATTATAATGTTTATAATGGGTATGTGCATAATGAAGAACTATAAAGCTGGTGATGAATATTGAAATAATGATGAGTTAGAGACCAGATTAAAATAACAAATTATATAAACATTTATTGATTGACAAATAAAAAAAAAATATGCAATATGAATAACACTTAAATCTGATATATATAATTAATTTTGTCAGGATGAAATTCTACCATATCGATAACTATAATGATATTAATAAAATAAAACCCTTGCCATAAACCCAATGCTAGAAGTTCATGTACTTGACTAGTTATTTACAACAACGAATATGGAAAATTATAATATGTATATGTGATTGCGAATTTAGCTGACTAATTTAAAATGTGTATACAAACATAACAACAATAAAAAGACCTCTGTTTTCTAGATACCTCAATGGTTATAAATCATTGATTTATAAAAGCAATACAAAAGTAAGCTTAATTAATAATAGTAATAAAAATATATCATTGTGTTTTGCTTACTTTAAGATAATATTAAAATTTCTTACCTCCTAATTTTGTCAAAAGTCGGTCAGATGGGGCGGTCAAAACTATTATTTTTTTTTATACAATTAGAGATGATGAAAATATAGGTATATAAATCTAATTCCCCCCCCCTTATTACTCTCATACAAAGTAACTCCAAAATTATACAGCTTCCATTTGTAGAAACGAAAATAATACATAAAATTTACAATAGACAAAATAATAAAACAAAAATTACAATTCTTATCCCATTATATTAATTAAAGTTCGATAAGTCTTCTGGAAATTGTTCATTTATTAAATAAATTCCTAGGAATGGAGATGAAGTTTTGCTCCCACGAAGAATAGAAGTTTCTTGTCTGAGTCAAAAAATAATAATGTTCTCCAATTATCCTGTCTTGGATTTGTTTAGGCATTTTATTTAAAGCAAAGATGGTTTTTAAGTTTCTCCTAAATGGGCAGGTAAAATCTTTAAACTTTCATGGCTTTATCAATGACGTATTATTACCCCATGGTAAAAACTTTTCAGCAAGCAATCATGATATAAAAATAATATATATTTATTGATTCATTTGCTGCTCAAGATTTCAATGACGATATTATTATTTATCAAAACAAGTATTTATTGAATATTACTGTAACGCTTAAATTTAGCTAAAGTTTATCTAATCAGCAAATAATTTAAAACTTCTTACTTTCAAATCATTTCTTTCCCTTCAAATGATTGCTTTAAAATTTCAGCTTTTGATTACTTTGATTAATATTTAAAAAAAAATATTTATATATTTGAATTCGAATATTCAGATCCATTTTGTATTCGAAAACTATTTTTTTTTAAACAGAAAAAATAATAATGTTCTCTCTTAAAAAAAAACAGAAGACAATTATAACAATTAATCCTGCGTTTTGGTCGCATGAAGTTATTTTAAACATTTTAACCTTGACATTTCCTATTGTTTAAATGACGTAATATAAATAAATGGGATTATAACTAAAAATAATAATTATAAATATTTTAAATTTGATTTCTACAAATCTCATCTCCACAAATGGTGCCATGTGTTTAGGTTTAGGTTTTAATTCAGTCATTGTTTTTATTTTTTTTTTAAGTTTATGTGTAAGTTTCTATTTTATTTTTATAGTCATCCCCAATTATTAACATATAATACCCTTTTATTCCAGTGTTAATATACCTATCTGTTTTTCCCTGGTAATTTAATGGCTTTTATTACCTCCTTAAAAATAAAAAGATGTTTATACACATGTATATGTTGGAAAGAAAAAAAAAATGTTAACATGTCAATTTGCTTAGCAACTTATTGGTTAAGCTAATATATTACAAGGCTCCAATTGGTAGAGTGTCTTAAATAACTGGATGGTGTGGCAGTTTGTAGCTCATCACTACAATATATATATATATATAGTACTATATATATAGTATTATATCACTATAATATATATATATATAAAGTACTTTAATACTATTCAATTCAAATATATGATTATAAATAATTATTAAATTGTACTTTAATATGAAAATGGGTTAGAACAAAACATGCTATTGTGCATCATGGTATTTCCTACCAGCTGCATTAAACCTCTCTCTATATATATTTTTCTACTTTATTGTAAACACACAAGAAGATGCCTGCAGTCCAAAGTAAACAAGGATTGGAATATTTTATGGTGAATC
The DNA here is from genome assembly GCA_028023455.1 of Epiperipatus broadwayi. Lineage (NCBI taxonomy): Eukaryota > Metazoa > Onychophora > Udeonychophora > Euonychophora > Peripatidae > Epiperipatus > Epiperipatus broadwayi. The sequence goes on along the minus strand of JAQFVV010006328.1, from coordinate 997,006 downwards.
AAATGAGGATCAAGGTGTTTACTATTAAACACAACTAAACAAGACACCATTGTACCTATCTATCCTTGCTAAGGAAAATGATTTACTAAGTGAAACTGCTTTGAAGAACAACTTGCCTAACTATCAACTACTACTACTACTTCTATTATGATTATTTTTATGAACTTTGTTCCAATTACAATTTTTAATCAAAGAATAAATATTGCAAATTTTTGTTTATTTATTTATTTTTTATTCATGATATCTGTTGTATTTTCACACTCTGATGCTGAAGCCTCATTTTTTTTGAGAATTAGCAAAGAAGAAAGGGGGATTATTCACTTTGATACTTTTCTATTTTCATTGTAAATAAAATTTAGGTTAACCCACCTGCTTCACATCAGGTTATCCACATAAATATTAAGGTAAAATTCTCTAAATTTATTTTCATAGGTTAAATTACAACACTTATACAGAATACATATTATATGTTTTATTTTGTTATTAACCTTGTACATATATTTTCCAGTATGTTTGACTAATCAACTAGTATCTGTCTCTATCATATATATATATATATATATATATATATAAATTTGGGGAAATTTGTTAAATAGGTTGTTAACATCTGCAAATATATAATTTAGCTAGCCAGCATTTCAATGATATTAAATAACTAAAGTTTATTTTCTATGAAATTATGAATTGTAGAGAATGAGTGACATAGGTGGATTTCTACCATGGGGTATAAGTGTTGGATTATAATAATCATTAATTAGTAAAATGGTAGAGGTTCACATGTGACACATGTACATATGATTATTATTTTTATATTTTTTATCATTACTATTGTTGTTATACTTAATATTTATTATTGTAAATAAATGTTTGAGAGTTTGTATTATTCCGGTCTCTGGTTTATTGACTTGTCCTGAAATTCCACAGTTTATAAATAATTATGGATGCACACACATCTATTTTTCTTATCATATAAAAGCTTGAAAATAAAACAAATATAATAAATGCTAGTTGTAACCTATATATAGGTACAGATATTGCTGTGGTATCTGTTTATACCTGCTAAAGGATTTAAAAGCAGTATTCTCTCTGGGCTTGAATATTAGGGCATAACAGAATTAAAAAGAGGGAAAGTGGATGAACTAACCTAAATTGTATTTAATATTATTAAATAGGGATAGAGTTAGTCAATTAAAGGGTATGCAATCATTGGTTAAGCATTTCATCAGGTTCTCATTAACATTTTATCAGATGACCCACAGTCTGAACATAATTGGACTCAACTTTTTTCCCTTCTAAGCCTGGTAGGTCTCTGCAGATTGTTTCATTAGGGGTAATAAATTAGAGCATATTAACTTATCCCCTCACGATATTGCTACATCTGCATAGTAGTACAGTCTGCAAGTTAGTTGACCATCCATTACATCTGGTGCACCATCATTGGGCTTGTTTAGTTTATGACTTGATGAAGAGTACTGCCCATTATATTGGTATTAGCAATGTTTAGGATTAGTTGTCATCATTCCGTCCATTATATCTGGCACCAGCAATGTTTGGGGCTCAATAGATGGGTGTATCATCACATAAATACTTTGTGTAAGTTGGTCATACATTGAGATTGAACCAGCTGATTGTTGAATCTGATCAATATATCCAAGTGAATCATTCTGTCTGTTATAATGTTTACTACTAGATTTTGGATTTATTGCAAAAAATTAATGCACTGTAAGAAAGTCATGTTGGTATGGGGGTAAGAAAGCATATGGATTCCCTCCTTTTAACATTAATATGAACAAAATGGCATGGAAAACAACAAAATCTGTGCTAAATGCCATGAAGCTATCAAACTGTTAGATTTGCCATGAATCTTAATATTGATAAAATAAATAGTTGGATATTATTTAATGCTTAAAATGTTTATGAAACCCTATGTTTGTTATCATGGAAGTGCCAAAGGAAATGCCACATGATTAATGGAGCTTAAACTGAAATTATACACTGAACTTGGTAACAAATACCAATAGACAAATTTATTTTAATTTTTTTTACTCAGATAAATAATAATTAAAAGTATATTGGTAATTATCACTAGATATCTATCAAGAATCTTCTTTATTAATAATTTCAATTATTAATGCAATTTTGTTTTATTATTCAATTCACATTTAAATAGTGAAAAAAATCAATTAATTCAGACTTAAATCAATTTTTAGTGCATTATTTAAAAAAAAAATAAATATAAATTTAAAACCTAATTAATACTCCATATAATTTAGTTTAAATTATATAATAACTATTATTATAAAAAATGGTATTTGTAAACTATTAACTGTGCAGCCTTTGGTGGTGCTGTTTCTAGTTAAAAACAGAGCGATATAAAATTACTGGGCCACTAGATTTTTTGTTTTATCTAATAGATCATATTTTGACATACGGCTGTATTTTTTTTTCTTTTTAATATATTGTTGTTGTTTGTTTTGGACATAATTATTTTTTTATTATTTTCATTTGATAAATTTAAAACTATAATGGACACTTTGACCTTTTTTTTGGATCTCAAAAGTACATAATTTTTGACATACGCCTTTATTTTGGGGGGAGGGAGATTTCCATTCTAAATCTACTGTTTATTTTTTTACAGATGTCTTTTTTTTGGTTTTGGATTCGATACATTTCAAAGTATAAGAGACAGTTTTAACTTTTTTTGGAATATCTCAAATATACACAATTTGCTTTATATACGATTTTTTTTTTGTTATTTAAAATTAGAAACGATACTTTCTTTTTGAATTTGTTAAAAATGCTGGGGGTTGCTGTTGACTGATTTAGCAAAAAAAAAATTCAAAGCTGTCCGACAAACTCCGCCTCAGATGTCCGTATTTGCTTATAAACAAAAAGAATTGTTTGGTATTTTATCTTACATTTATAAATACGGGTTTTTTTTTGGGCGGCGGGTTTTGATTTTTTTTTGTTTTTTTAATAATAACAAATAAAACGGGGTTTTGATTTTTTTGTTTTTTTTTAATTATAACAAATAAAATGGGGTTTTGATTTTTTTGTTTTTTTAATAATAATAAATAAAACGGGACTTCTTTTTTTTTTTAGATTTATAAATACGGTTTTTTGGGGAGGCAGCAGATTTTTTTTTTTTTTAATAATAACAAATAAAACGTCATAAACAAAAAAGTCAATCGCGGTATTTTTTTTTTAACCAAAAAAATATGTATATTAACCGGTTTTGTTACATTCTGTGGATTTATTTATTTATCTTTTTTAAGAGTCGTACAAGTTTGTTAAAGATCTTTTGTTTTCATAACAAATAAAATGTCGGTATTTTTTTTTCTTTTTTAACAACAAAAATTAGGTCGGGTTCATTTTTAAAATATACTTAATGTGCTGTTTATTGATTTAGAACAACAACAACAAATAACATATTTTTGCTTCTAAATGAGACAAATAGATATGTCAAAAGAAAAAGTATTTTTTACACACAAAAAAACAATCAATCGAGAAATGTCCAACAAACTCCACCGCCCCTTTTTAATACTGTCACTCTGGGTGTTAATTACATGATTTACAGATCCAAATAATCGCAAACAAAACACAAATTCTTTCCAGAAAATAAATTTATTAACCATATATGACTAAACTAAATCAACTATAATGAATGTTCCAACATTTTAAAAAGTCATACAACTTGCTACTGAGGGTGTACCATCATTTCCTTCAAAATGGCTTGGAAAATGTCGTCGTCCTTGTGAAGATGTCTCCAGATGAACTCAGTAAAATAATTTTGGAGGTATTGGTGAACTGTGCCATGGAGTTTCCTATTGTGCCATTTAAGTAGACCCCAAAACCTCTCGATGGTCTTAGTGTGAGCTCCTATTGTGGGGTCCACGAAATTGTAATGATAGTTAACAGTTACATGTGTAAAGCCTGCCACCTTAAGATCGGTAGTTCTATAACCCTTCCAACAGTCTGAGTAGATGGTAGATCCGGACTTGATAACAAATAAAATGGGGTTTTGATTTTTTAATAATAACAAATAAAATGTGTCAACCTGTTTTGTTACATTCTGTGGATTTATTTATTTATGTTTTTTTAAGATTCGTACAACTTTGTTAAAGATTTTTTTTTTCCATAACAAAATAAAAGTCTGTATTTTTATTCTTTTTTAACAACAAAAATTAGCTCGGTTTCATTTTTAAAATCTACTTAACATGCTGTTTATTGATTTAAAACAACAACAACAAAAAACCTCTTTTTGCTTCTAACGGAATGAATAGGTATGTCAAAAGAAGAAGTATTTTTTTTTAAAAAAATCAATCAATCAAGAGATGTCCAACAAACTACACTGCCCTTTTTTAACACTGTCATTCTGGGTGTTAATTACATGATTTACAGATAAAAATAATCACAAACAAAACACAAATTCTTTCCAGAAAATAAATTTATTAACCACATATGACTGAACAAAATCAACTGTAACGAATGGCAGGATGTTTTGGGCTTGCAAAAATGCAACTGCCTAACTTTCTCTGTTTGGGATGTCCCACAAATATAATAATGTGGTAGACATTTTGTTATTCTTTTTCAACTCTCATCCGAGTCACGACAGAAATGATATTTTTCCGCAAACAACTCCAATTGTCTGCCAGAGAGCTTCAGAAATTTTATTTTGTCTTTTTTGACCCCAAAAAACCCCAAAATTAGCAAAAAAAATTTTTTTTTGACAAATATCAACAATACGCTGAAAATTACTAGTACGCAAAAATCATTCAGTTGGGAACTACAGAAAATCATAAACATCAACAAATAAACACTTGAAAAAGATGACAATGCTCACACTCTCATCTTAAATTCTAGCGACAATACAAATTTTGTCAATATGCATAGGATTTCAACCCACAATGAAATCAATGGCAAACTATATGATCATAGTATTGTTAGTATACATAGTTTTATTGATACGCAGAAGAATTGGCCATGTATTATAACCGCTACATATGATCTACTCATATATTAATGATCACTCGTATATTCGTCATAGGTTCGGCCACGAAAGCGGTATAATTCTGTGTTTTTACACAGGAACACTGCCAACACAGGATGTACAATGAATAGTTTACAAATACCTAAAAAACATTACTTGATCTGAAAGATATGACATAGAAAACAATTTTATAATGATAAAATGTTCATTACATTTTATATTTTTAGTGTGTGTGAGAAAGACTGTAATTAATTTTGATGGCTATAAATATATATATATTAATGGTTTTCATTAGAGATCATATATACTAATTGAAATCTTACAAAGATATATTAAAAATATACAATGACTGTTTACTGTGCTCATTCATTTTTCCATCATACATTGATCTGTCTTAATTTTTTTCACTTGATAGATAACCATCATTTTGAGTTCTAATTTCCAATTTCTATCTTTGATCTTTTACTTATTGTCAATTTTTATATTATTCATCTTTACTGTTTTGAAATTCCATTTTTTCCATTGTCCATTTTCTTTACTTTTTTATTTTGATCTTTTTGATTTTTCTTCCTTCCAATTTTTGAACAAATTTTCTATTATAATCTGATTTTTACCTTTCTTTTTTTTTAATAATTTTCCCAGAGCTTCATGATTCTTCTTCATAATTATTTTCATTAGAATTTTCACATTGAAATTTGACTTTGGATTATTGCCTTGTTGGCTATTACTTTATACTGCTTCTGGAGCATTTGTTCTATTTTCTGTTTCTTTGTTTTCTATTTTTTGCTTGCATTATTTTCCTAATCCATATCTCATTAACATCGATTATATTTTCAAAATGTTTTTCACTACTAGTAGGATTATAAGGGTTGTAGCACTATTTAGTATTATTATTTTATATGTTTATTTTTAATAGTATTTTCATTGAATACTATATGAGCCTTAGTCTCACAATGCAACTCACCAAGATTTAAAAAACATGCCTACATTGATTACTTCTGTTTATCACAATTGCTTTTCATCTCATTTTCCATTATTCTACCTGCCCATAACTTAATCTGTTGTACAACCTTTTTAATTCATTACTACTACTACTACTACTACTACTACTACTACTACTACTACTACTACTACTACTACTACTACTACTACTACTACTACTGCTGCTGTTGCTACTCCTACTACTCCTACTCCTCCTCCTCCTCCTCCTACCACCACCACTACTACTACTCCTCCTCCTCCTACCACCACCACTACTACTACTACTACTACTACTGCTACTGCTACTACTACTGCTACTGGTTTATCTACATAAAACATCTTCAGAAGATTGTAGGCCCCACACTCATTTTTTGTAAACATAACTAACACATCTTTGGGAGTCAGGAAATAAATTTAAAAAAAATTGAAATAAAGATTGGGAGTTAAATTAATCGAAATTTATTGCTTTGTTTTGTAATTGAAATAAAGTTTGTAAATGAAATTTATGGTATTTAGTCCTTTTTAAAAAAAAATTAACATTAATTTTGTAAATGTCAAAAGATGGTTAATAAAATACAGGCTGACATCTTGGTAAGCCCTCGAAACTATATATTTATCAATATCAAAAAATATAATTACCATTTTGGTCTGTCAGAAGAGGGATGCAAAGGATACAAGCTGAATTTGTAATACTGCTGGAATACAAACATAATTCATATATTTAAAGTTTGAATGTAATGTAAGGGATTTGAGCACAGAATTTTGAGTCCCTTCAGCTATCCACTGTATCTCAAATAACTGATACACATAATCCCACTCATGTAAAATGATAAATGATGTCCAGTATGTGTATTTAATACTGAAACAACCCCCCCCCTTGAGCTAGTCCAAACCATTAGTGAAATCAACAAGGGATTTGGGCACATCATCACAATTTCAATGGTATGGATGACTAAAGGGTTGGAGGGTGGGGTAGATTGAAGCCTATTCATTAATGTTTGAAGATTTGCTATCTTAATATAAATTGAGCACTGATTATATATATGTAATATAAAAATAAAATGTCCATTAATTAAAACTGTAATTACAATAAAAATGATAATAATAATGGTAACAAACTATTATAAAAAGGCCTGAAATTTACTGAAGTAGTTTCAGTTAATTTCTTGAACTTGCCTCAACTGCCATTAAAATTCAAAAAAAAAAAAAAGAAAACAAAGCGGAAGCAAACGTCATCAATTCAAATTTCAGGAATCTCGTTTTTTATTGTTAGCAGATTGCCTATTTATTAAATGCAAATTTTATAAATAGAAATAAAATGCATTTAATAAATAGGCAATCTGCTAACATTAAAATACGAGATTCCTGGAATTTCAATTGATGACATTTGTTTCCGCTTTGTTTTTTTTTATTTTAATGGCAGTTGAGGCAGGTTCAAAAAATTAACCAAAGTACTTCTCCGAATTTAAGGATTGTTTGTAATACTTTGCTACCGTTATTATTATTCTTTTTATTGTAATTATATATATATATGGGAGGGAGGTGATGATCTAGACTAGGAGTCCCCAACTCCATGCCCGCGGGCACCGTGGCACCCGCAGACCATTTTACGTGTGCTTGCCGCTATCCGAACATGATAAAAATTATTTACCTGATACAAATAAATTTAATTTTTAAAATTTCTTATAAATTATTGTATTATATTGTAATCAAATTGTAGGGCATACTATACTTTTACAGCGTAAAAATATAAACTTTAATTATATGTTAAAATTTTATTTTTGAAATAAATATTTTTTTTGAACTTTATGTGTATTATTAACAATATCCAAGTATAAATTTACATTGAGAAAATAAATGATGCCCGCCATCTGGTTGAAAAAATAAATGGTGCCCGCTACCTGGCCGGTATTATAGAATGTGCTCTTAAGTGCAAAAAGGTTGGGGACCCCTGATCTAGACCATTTGATGAGTGCTGGTTCAACAAAAATTACATACATTGGAGATCGTTTATCTTTTATCATGTGATCACTTATCTCGGTTATATGATATAGAATGGATAGCTGAGGAGAGCTTGAAAGTGTTCAAATCCTCTATACTACATTCCAACTCCAAGAATATGATTTATGCTTGTATTTCAAGAAAGGATGTAAATTTTCCACTTTAATTTTAGGTACGATGAATGTAAAAAGGATAATTTTATTGTAAATTACTTTACTAACTGTATTTCAGTATGTATAAAGTTTAAATAGATTAATATGTAATTTGATATATTAGAAGTATCACTTTTTATTTCATGAATATGCATAGACATGGTTTCAGTAATGTTATAACAGCTATATAATAATTGTTTTATTATAAAATAATTATAAATATGTAAATATATGGATTTAACAATGACACAACTGATATATAACAATTGCTTTATTATAAAAATAAAAAAAAAACAAGAATATAAACAAAAACAATAAAAATTATAAGCTAACCATCATAAACGCAATTTATTAAGATTCTATTTAAAAAATCTATAAATATTAGTGACTGTTCTCTGAGAAAAATCTAAGGTTGGGTTATGATTATGTTTAACTCTAAATTGGTGCAAAGTCATTATCAATCTATTGGAGAGACTTGAATAATATTAAAACAAATCCTAATTGTAAATACTGGATGATAAGTGTGTTTTATAATATCATTAATTGATTTAGTAACAATAGTCAATAAATTATCAACCTCATTTTGTAAAACTGGCTTGCTTAACACTCCTAAATGATATACAAAATGCATTGCTTTATTTATTATATTTTTGTAATAAATAAAGCTATGCATTTTGTATATCATTTAGGAGTGTTAAGCAAGCCAGTTTTATTATATTGATAACTTTTACTGAAATAACTTGCTACACTTCTATATTGTACAAAGTCTTAATAATCTGTAAGGAGTATACCTCTATTAACAAATACAATTTATTTTACTTATATCATGAAAATGCCTTATTGTATAATACAGCGTTTCAAAACTAATACAAATATCATAGTCACTATGCACACATATATTTCTTAGTGATTTATTTATGTATTTAAGGATGATTAGTTTTCTGTGGATCTAAGGCTAAATTTAAGAACTAATACGGCTTTATATAAGTTTAACTAAATACAACCTGACTCCAATATAAAATATAAATAACATGTTACACCATCCCAATAACATTAATAAAAATAAGTTGTTACCTTTACCTTCATATCTCAGCATAATCTTGAGAACTTTATAATTTATTTTTACACTAATGATAAATATAATAACAAACTTTATTTAATGTAATCCATCTATTCGTAATAAGACTGCTATGAACTTTAGAAAATTATCCTATGAAAATATTTGAACCTTTTAAAAATTTATGAACAATACCTTAATAAAAACATTAGATATTAAATTATAATCACAAGGTAGGTTTAATCCGTAGAACACTTAATATGATGATTTAATAAAATTTATTAAGCACATTTGATAATCCGATTTCAATTATAAAGTTAGCATTCTAATCCACTTTAGGATGTCTGATGTTCACTTAGACGTTTATCACATTTTTATATTGTGGCATTTATAATCCTAAATTCATTCTTCAAGCACTGATGTTGAATTAGTTTTTTTTAATACAAAAAAAGACAGCGTCAAGCGTTGGTGGTCGAGTGGTCAGTACAGCAGCCTTACAAGCAGTTGTCCCGGGTTTGCGGGTTCGCTTCCCGGCCGATGATTTGACACATGGAAAAAAAAAGACAGCGGTTTAATTCATTTGAGAACACAGATTTATATCCATATGGTTGGCATTTATCATGTATTTTAATAGACGCACATTATTACTACATTGATTTATAGAATTTTAATCCGTTTTGCTATACAGTTCAGGTTGTTTAATACTTAAGAAGACCAATAAAATAAATTATGATCCATAAACAAATTTACTGTGTTGATTTTCATTAATAATTTGGCCTTTTCTGGAAAGCTACAACTTTTTATCAATTTATTTAATGATTTAAAATTATTAATTAAAGTATATCTTTCACTAAACCGTAACAAGATAATCGATAGTTTCAAATAAACTATTTTACAATTATTTTCAATAAAAAAAAACAAAAACAAGTTATTTCACAATTATTTTGAGCGGAGAGACCAGCAGCTTAATTAAAAGTTATACTAAGATTTCGTAAGCAATTTTACAAAGTTTTCATTAATAGTTTAAAGTAATAAGTTAAATTTTCTTGAAAATAGTATTTGGTAATAATCCTTTGTTGTTGTTTACCCATATCAGTTCAAGAAGGAAACATTTTTTCTAGCTAGGCAAAGGGTCTAGAATGAATTGATGTATTCCATCATTCTGGAAATGATGCAATAAAAAATGGTTTATTGCCTCTTTGAGTCACTGTAACTTTTCACAGACTGACTGTATTTTTCGAAGTACTTCTATTTATAATTTTTGGTCATTTAATATCTTAATTGGTCATGAGTTCTGAATATGCTTTTCTGCTTTCTGGTTTTTCCGGAAACATTTAAAAAGTGTCGTGGTGATACGACATAAGCATATGAGTAAAATAATCTAGCTTTATTTTAAGAGGTTAAACTTTTCAAGTTATCCAACAAAATAAAGAAAGAAAGATAGAGAAAAGCATATCAATTTTTTCCTCAATTATCTTATTTTGATCTAACTCAAAATAAATTTGACAGTCATTTATTAAAAAATAAAATATTTATTTATTTTATTAAATTAATTTAAAATATATTTTAATTGAATTGCACTTTTAAATAAATAACTTAATCAAACAATTTTACAAATTTTAAAATTCTTTTAAGTCTAAGCACGTGAAATCTCATGCATGCATGCATGTATTTTATATGGCATGTTAGATCTATTGTTTTAACTAAATGTAATCTTAATTATAATTATTTTGATACAGTTGTAAAACTTGTTTAAAATATTATGTTTTGTTATGTTTGATTTATTGTTACATTCTGCCTACCTTTGTAAAATATATGTATTTTTTCTTGAATATAAAATTCAACTGGCTTTTCAAAAAAAAAAATTAAACAAAATATAGACGCTCTGATTTTATATATGCATTGATTAACAAAATATTGAAAGACATATTTAAATACTTTCTATAATCATATTTTTAGGCACCAATATGAGAGACTTTTGAATGTAATTTCGACTATATTATCTGCCATATGACCAATAATAGTGATAAATTTATTTTGCTTAACTAGAAAATAACGCCGAAAATATTTTTATAATATTTGGCCATACTAGACAATTAAGTTAGTAGTTAAATATAACGTTACAGTTTACCCCCTTCAAGATAATTTTTATTGGCTTTAATAATTATAGTAAAATAAAATAAATGATCAATAATTAATATTAAAGTTGTGACTATAATCACTATTAAATTTTATTAAGATTAGATGTGGACTTTTGAAGTAAATAGCGTTTAAGGGTTGGAAAAGAAAAGAGAAAAAAAACATTTTTCTTCTCTCCTCCACCATTTCAAATTTTAGGGATGTATAACGATTTATTTTCAAAAGATAAATCTCAATTTTTAAACTTCTTGTCATTAACCTAGTTTTATCTTAGAAATTTGATAGGATTGGTATCTTTCATTTAAAAATAATCTAATGTCCAACTTATGTGCAATTATTACATTTATTATAAACTTCCATTTTGTGAAATTCATTTTCAGAAAATCATTCCATATTCTCAACGATTCAAATAAATTATGTTTCTCTAGATTTATTGTAATTGGTATTTTTACTTAGATTTTGTTTATTTACTTTAGGTTTTGTTAATTTCTATAATTAGTTTTATTTTGAATAGGTTTAATAATACATGAGAGAAGATAATTATATGAATTCTTAGGTGGTTTACATTTACTCTCATAGGATCTCTCCTCTGTTTTTAGGAAATTAGAATTTTTGCAACCTCTTCAATAGTATTTCAATTTGTTACAATAAGAGTCTGCTCTGTGTGCTTTGGCAGATTATGTCATACAATTATATATGATACTCATATAACTAACAAAAAGGCTTTTAATGTTTTTAATTTTGCTGCTTGAGTATAACTTCCTTTGTTGATAGAACACTTTTCTTGGGCTGCATAATAACAAACATTATTCTGGCGATCTATACATCAAACGCTTGTCTTACTCAAGTGCTTGTAGTAGTCATATGTGTAAGGTTTGTCAAATAAAGATTGCCACCAGTCATTATCTGTTTTATATAAATGGTTACTAATGATAGCTAGTCTTTTATTTCTCACTAAGATTACTCAGTTGAAATAGCTCTTCTAAGTTATGTAGGTATTCAGAGGGGTTTTCCTAATATTATCCCTTAAATACTTCCACTTTAATGAATTTTAATAAGGTTGAATTTATTGTTGTACCTTCTTTTATTTCTAAATTTTGTACTGGTTGAAAAATATAATCATCCATATCTTTGTCGAATACATTTAGTCAGAATTATCCTTTAGAGTGCTATGAACATATATTTCTACTTCTTTATCCATTGTATCCTTAATCTTAGCACTTGATATCATTAAATTTTTTCATGTATGGTTTGTAATTTCTTAATATTTTTATTCAAATCATGCATCTGAGAATCTATTTTTATGTGCTGGATTACCTCTTCAATATAATTATACTGCTTTTTCTTGTAATTTGACTATCTACTTTCTATCTCTTTTTTGAAAACTTCAAGTTCAGTGCACATACTTTGGCTGTACTCAATAATATGTTTTGGCCACTTTTTTGAATTACCATATGTTTATATCTTTTTGTAGTCTTTTTATATCTCCTTCAAACTTGGACGGGAACTTTCGACGTTCTTTTAATTCTTTCTTTATATTATCAAATTCACTTTTATTTTGAATTTGGAAATCGTTATTTATTCTTTGAATCTCAGCTTTTATGGTATCTTCATTTAATATAACTCTAATATCTTACAGTTTTCTACAGATTTACTAAATTTTATTCCTAGAATATTTTTAAATATTTTACCGTTTGATTGAATTGAGTGTCTATTTGTTTAATATGGTTGTCTGTGTCCACTAGTTTATCATATAGAACATCAAATTTAGTATCTGTTTCATCTTTGTCAACAAAAATTCTAGCCCTATTGTTTACAAGCTTCTTATGTGAATTCTTTTTTAGCCTCTCTACAATCAATTTCAACTATTTTTATTTTTCACTAACCTTTTCTACCTCAATTTGGGTCGCATCTTATTTTTCATTAAATTTTCTTTTGAGTTCTTTCCTTTCCTTTTGAAAATTATCAATTTTAGAATCTTTTTATTTCTTTGTGAGAATCCTTAATTTTATTAATAAGATACTTTATTTCTCTTAAAATATAGAATAGTTGTTCTTACATTTTCATACCCGCCCAACATATTTGCGTTAGTTGCTTCCATTTTGAAACTATGTATTAGTAAAATAATTTATATAAAATTTTGCACTAATAAATATTAACAACCACTCAAAATATTAAATGTTATTAGTATCCCTAGGTTAACTAGGCATTCACTTGTTGGCATTACTATTCCTCTCACTTTTGTATATCATAACAACAAAGCTATTTAATATTATCACTAACATTATCAGATATTATATATATATATATATATATATATATATATATATATATATATATATATATATATATATATATATACTGAAGTAATCATCATCGTGATTATCATCCATTATCAATCCACTGCAGGATGAAGATCTGTCCAAGTTCACTCCATCTTCTTCGAACGTTAGATTCATTTCTCCTCATCATCACTGCACACTTTCTTATTTTTTCCATCCATCTCACATGTGGTCTCTTTCTGGGTCTTTTACAAACTCTTGGAATCTCTTGGAATCCAGTTTAAAAATTTTAATAGTCCATCTATTATAATCTCTTCTAGCAATGTATCCAGCCCAACTCCCCTTCAGCCTTTTAATTTTTTTCAATGAGGTCAGTATCATCTGTTTGTTTTTTTAATAATATATTGCATTTTCAATCTCTTCTTGTTACTCCCAACATACATCTTTCTCTGTATTGCTCTTCTATTAAGGGTCCAAGTCTCAGATATATAAGTAAGAACTGGTAAAACATATTTGTTAAAAACCTTCCCTTTCAAACTCATAGGCATATTTCCTTTTAGTATCAAGTTATTTCTACCAAAAACGCTCCAACCAATAAGATTAATTTCATCTATTATGTTTCATGTGTATTAATAATCGGACCAAGATATTTTTAGCTGTTAACTTCTTTTAACTCATCATAATCAATCTTTATTTTCATAATTTGAGAAAATCCAGTAAACATTAATTTAGACTTTTTAACATTTATCTTTAGTCCTATTTTTTTTTACTTTCATATGATAACTCCTGCAACATTTTCTGCAGGTCTAAAGCATTATTTGAAAAAAAAAAACAACTACATCATCTGCAAAATCTTAATGACTTAAATAATCTCCATTTACTTTCCCTCCTTTAGCTTCCCATTTTAATCCACAAAATTCTTTTTGCAGCACTTCTGTAAAAGGTTTTGGATATATGTAGTGACCCTACACTCTTTTCAATGTTGACTTTCCTAGTATTATTATGTAATCTAATTGTGGTTGTTGTATTTTTATAAATATTCTTCAAAATATGACAATATCCTGGATCTATACCTTGATGATCCAATGATTTAATCACTGAAGAAACGTTTATAAAATCAAATGCCTTTTCATAATCTACAAATCCAAAGCACAGTGACAACTCATATTCATTTGTCCTTTCTATAACCTTTTTCAAAACTTGGATATGATTTACGGTACTAAAACCACTTTAAAATCCAGCTTGAACTCTTGATTAGTGAAAATTCAATGTTCTCTGTTCCATGTTGTAATTATCTTGGTAAAATTTTTGTATAAGACTGTGGTAAAATTTTTGTATAAGACTTATAGGTCTGTATCTTCTAATATCTTCTTTATCACGTTTTAAAAATATTAATACTGCATTCTTCCAATCATCTGGTACATCTTTATCATTTAGATATTTGGTATAAATCTTTGCTAAAAATTTTCTATTTCTTCCCCTGCTTCTTTTAATATATCAATTATAATTCCATCATAACCTTGAACCTTTTCTTTCTTCGTAATGTCTCACTTCTTCATTTAAAATTCTGGGAAATTTGGAAGATATAATAGATAAAGGAGGAACTTGATCTTTATTACTATATAAATCTTGATAGAAGTCGTCTACCCATTTCATGATGTCATCTCTCTTTTTAGTAATAATACCATCTTGTTTTCTTATTGCATATATAATTTTCCTATTAATACCAAACTATTGTTTTACACTCTTGAAACTTTTATTTTCTTCTACAACTATGGTCAATTGCTGCTTTTTTCCACCAGCTATTTTCGTTGCAGTTTTTAGTAGTGTATTAGTCATTTTCATATTAATTTCATTCAAATCTGAATCATGTTCAAAATCTACTATTACATAAAACCGATTTGTAATTTCTAATTTAAATTCATTAGAATGTTTCTGAAGATTAGGAATATCAACTGTAAATATTTTTTTCTTAATAATTTTTGTCTCTCTAGTTTTGCATTAACATGTATCTTACATCTTACTAATCGATGATTACTTCCTATGTTAAATTTATTAAGAACATTAAAATTTTTAAATATGTATTTTTTGTTAGTCAAAATATAATCCAATTCTGCTGTCCCTTCATTTAGATGCTTCCATGTCCATTTCCTTTTAACATTTTTCTCAAAACAAGTATTCATAATATAAAGTTTTTTCTTTTTTTTTTGCTAACTCCACAAGTCTAAGTCCTCTCTCATTTCTATTAACATAATCAAAATTACCTACAGCATTTTCATCTTTCATTTGTTTTACCAATTCTAGTATTAAAGTCTTCCATAAAAATTTTAAAATGATGTTTATTCTGATCAAAAGCCTTTTGTACATCCATATAAAAATGTATTACTTCATCGCTATGAAAACTTGTTGGGGCATAAACCTGAATTATCTGCATTTGGTATATGCTATTAAGTTGTATAACCAATCTTACCACTCTATCCATACGCTATCAATCTCCACACTGATGTTCTTCCACTTTTTATTTATAATGAATCGTACTCCACTTGTATTTCCAATATTTGTGCCTTTATAGTAGAGTACATGTCCACTTTTTAAATCAATTGTTTCTTCACCAATTCTTCTAATTTCGCAAAGACCAATAATGTCCCATTTAATATAAGACAGTTTTGCTAATTCTTGCAATTTTTCTTCACTTTAAAGTGACCTGCAGTTGTAAGTACCTAAATAAAAAGTCATCATCAAATGGCAGCCTGGGTTCACAATCAGGAGATTCTTAGCACCCTCCACCTTTGGCCACCAACCACTTCCTTGATTAGTGACTTTACAGCCTCCTGCGTAATTTTTTGTCTGCCATGATTGTATATATCTATTGGAAAAATATTTATGCTTTACACATACATTCATTCTGCCTTATCAGGCAACTGAGAAGAAACGCCATGGTGTTTTTTGATCTTAAACTCTGAGGTAAATAGCCAATAAACTCATCACGCTGGCTAATGCGTGTTGGAGAGCAGCCCATCTATCTCCATATACTATATGAATAATCACATAGTAATAACAGCTGCATTGACAAAACATATGGAGTTGTCATTACGAATTTGTCCTGTTCGGTTCCTTTAACGTCTCCAATAGGAATCAAAGGGTCTCCTTTCAGTTAATAGCAAATTCCTTTCTGAAACCACTCAAGGAATATAGTTTATTTATTTACTAAAATGACTATTTATAATATTGTGGAAGTTTTAACAGTACACATGCAAAAAAAATCGATTTAATATTATGTGCATCACGTACTGCTTATTATTGTCAAGGTCGTACTGAGAAAAAAAAACAGTTTTAATATTCGGGACTCGATAATTTACTATTGATTTATTAACAAATAAAATTTAATGTTAATTCACTGCACCCTTAGCTATCTTAAGCTTTTTTTTTATAAATTTTGAAATTCAATATTAATAATATTAAAATTCTCGAACCACGCGTTTTTGGCAAAATTAACTAGATATAACTAAATCATGACAAAATTATATGCCTAATCATGATATTTTATATTTAAAGTACGAGTTTATCGACCCTAAGCTTGGGAAGCCAAAATTAACTAATCTAAATTATAACCTAAAGTTCAAGTTGCAATCAAGTAGGAGTAAGTGTTGACTAGTTGGGAAAGAGTGACTTACATGTGTAAGTGCGTTTACGATCGATTGAACATTTACGAAATTAAATTAAAATGAATATATGTTTTATCTCCACATAATATAAATGTTAATATTAGTCCAGAATTTAATAATACATAAAATTTAAGATAAATAATTTTTTCAGGGTAGTCTTATATATATATATGTGTGTGTGTGTGTTGATCTTAATATATTCTTAAACATACATTTTCTGATGTGATATCTCTAGTGTAAAGAAATACTTTAATATAATTCAATAAGTATTTCAATAAGGTTAGCAATTTAATTTTAAATATAATGTTTAACTAATTGTTTATATCTCAGGGTTATTAAATCATTCTTAATCATTTAAATAAAATAATAAAATGTATGCATGTAAAGTTTATTCATTAATTTTAAGTATCAGAATATAAAACCGGAATTTTATTATACATCACGTTATCTTACTAATTTGTATTTCAGTTAGCAATTGTAACAATAAAAGATGTATAAAATTTAAATAAATTAAATAAATTAATATGACCGTTTATTTTATAAATATGCAAAGACGATGGTTTCAACAATGACACCGTAAATGTATAACAACTGGTTTATTATCAGATAACAAGAATATAAACAAAAACAATGAAAATTATAGCGAATAAACGTAAATTATTATTAAGATTCTATAAAAATAATCAATAAATATTAATTAGTTTTTGTTCTCTGAGAATAATCTAAGTTTGGGATCTGTCTACGTGTAATAATAATGTATTGCAATGGTATTAGCATTCTATTGAAGAAAGTTGAATAATATTAAAACTTACTTGAAGATAAGAATGTTTTATAATTTTCTTATTACTTTGGTAACAATAATCAATTAATTACTAACCTCATTTTATAAAACTGGCTAGTTCTTTCACTCTTTTAGAGTAAGTAAAATTATTTGCTTATCACTCCTAAATGACCTACAAAATACATAGCTTTATTTATTATACATTAATATCCTTTATTGGAATAATGTACTACACTTCTATATTATTCAAAGTCTTAATAATTTGATAGGAGTATATCTATTAACAAATACAATTTATTTACTTCATCAAATGCCTTATTGCATAGTACAGCGGTTCAAAACTAATACAAATATCATAGGCGCTATGCACATAAATATTTCTTATTAATTAATTTATTTATTTAAGGAGGATTACCTTCCTCTGGATCTGAGGCTGAATATAAGGACTAATTAAACATATAATAAAATTAGCTTTATCATGAGAAATTTATTATTTATTTATTATACTAATAATAATTATAACTAAATAACAAGACAATTATAACAAAATTTATTTAAAGAAATCTATCGATTTATAATCGGACTGTTATGAACTTTAAAATATTATTCTACATATATGTTTATATTTTGATAGGTCCTTACCTATAGGACCTGCAATGCCTTTTCACATTCGTATCAATCAACTGACAACTTTCTAATCTTTTGATTTTATCAAAATAACGTGTACACTTGGATCTTCTACAGAGTTAAAACTATAAATTCATCAAAACTGACCTGTGTGCATGATATTATCCCAAGATTTACAAAGTTATCTAGGCAGTCTGAATACATATGTGAAAAGGCCCTGCAATTCTAAAATGTGTTGCACTTCTAATATTAAAACAATTACTGAATTACAAAAATACTCTAAAATATTACTAAAAAACCAATGTAATATCTTATGTTACTATCTTAGCAGTATATATGTATAAGCATGAGTATGTATTGTAGCTTAGGTCACCCAAGACATAAGCTCTACATGTGTCTGGGCACCGTTTTTCATACAGATCAACTGTAGTTTTCCAATTTAAAAATAAACACTGTGAGTTTCACAATTATGAATTAATGTTAAAAAGTATATTTTTAACATTAATTCATAATTGTGAAACTCATGATGTTTATTTTCAAATATTAGAAAACTGCAATTGATCTGTGGCGAAAATGGTGTCTGAACACACGTGGAGCTTCACTCCTGGGTAACCCGCACATATACATACATGCTGATAAGATAGGAACACATGACACAACATTAGAATAAATAATAAAATCAATATGATGCAGAATGTTAATTTATAACAAGATACTAAAATTATGAATTCCACCTAAAAATATGGACAAAACAATCACTAAGTTACAAAAATAGTCTAAAATTTTATCAAAAGACTGTAAACTGTAATATATAACAGAAATTTTAGAGATGAAACAATCAATTTGCTGGATCTATTTTATTTTAAGTGGATAATTTTTTTTTTACCAAAATGGAGACTAAAAGTAAAATTTTTATTTTTTTCCAAAATCCACAATTATTAATACATGGTGGTTCACATAAAAATAATCATAACCGGCAGTTAGTAAATCAGCAATTTTATAGGCCCTCCAACAGTCGGAATATACTCTAAAATATTACAAAAAACTGTAAAATATGCACACAGAAATTGTCGCAATGAAGCAAACAAATTACTGGTTCTACTTTATTTTAAGTGGATATTTTCCCCCCAAAAGCAAACTATTTTTTGCCCAAAATTCACATTTACTTAACACATGATTGTAATTGTGGTTCACATAAAAATGTTCATAATTGGCACTTTGTAATTCAGTACTTTTATAGTCTTTTGAACAGTTGAAATAAATCATCGATCCCTCTTCCAAATTTTGTTAGATGGCTTCCATAAGAATTGTCGCTGTTCTATAATTAATTGTCATGATAAAACATTTGTTGGCACTTTATAATCAACACTTTTATAAGCCTTTCAACAGTTGGAAAAAAATCGTCGATCCCTCTTTCATATTTTGTTTGACAGCTTCCATAAGAATTGCCACCGTTGTATCATTAATTATCATGATAAAACACTCATCAGCATTTCGTAATTCAGTACTTTATAGACCTTCCAACAGTCAGAATGAATGGCCGATCCCTCTTCCACATTTCAACCAGTTTGGTTTTGAAAAGGTTGTTGTCAATTTTGTTAGGGTCTCCAATTTTACGTAAGTTTTCTTAAAAATATAGAACAACATTCATTTCAGTAGCAGATAAAAAATATTTGAATCAAAACTACAAATAGAAATGAAAGTAAAAATCATTGAATTAAAACATCAAATACAAATGTAGTAAAAAATACTTAAAAATGCAATTATCACCAAAAACACGTTATTGAATGAGATTAGCTCAGCTAGCAGGGTTTATTTGATGTCATTGCAAGATTACACATTTATCACAGATATGAAAAGGCATACAATCTCTATGTTTCAGAACTAATACATAAGTACCCTTTGATGAGTATTCCCATGTTTTAAAAATTCACGAAAAATACTTTAATAAAAACATTAAATATTAAATTATAATCACAAGGCATAGTTGCAGGTTTAATCCTTAGAATACTTAATATGATGATTTAATAAAATTTGTTAAGCATATTTGATTATTAAAACAGGCAAAACTTTCTATATGTATTGCCACTCAGTGCAAATCAAAGTAATCAATCGATGCCAGAAGGCTTGTGCATAAAAAACCCATCTAGTGTCTACTCATCCAATATTCCCAGACTGTTTTCTGGCTTAAGGTATTCGTCAGTGAGAAGCTTGTATCTGAGAGCATGGCACCTAGATCTTACAATCTAATGCAACCCTTCAGCTGCCATCTTTTATCTCTACTTGATTACAAAACTATGAGACTTAAATTGAAAACACTATGATATATTTTCAATCCATGCTCATCAGCTTATATAGTCAGATTCAAGGCTCCTCACTGACTAAGCCCTTAAGCCAGAAAATAGTCTGCAGATATTGAATGAGTAAGTACTAGATGGAGATTTTATGCACAAGCCTTCTGGCATCCATTGATTACTCTGTTGCACTGAGTGGCAATATGTATATAAAGTTTTGCCTGTTTTAATGCATAAGAACTAGTAATCATGTGATATTTAATGGCACATTTGATCATTTGATTCCAAATACAAAGTTAGCACACTAATCCATTTTAGGGCATCTTTGAATTTTATCACATTTTTATATCGTGACATTTCTAATCATAAATCCATTTTTAAAACACTGAAGGTGAATTGTAATTTTTATACAAAAAGAGAAAGTGGTTTAATACATTTGAGAAAACTTACAGATTTATATCTATATAGTTAGTATTTATCTATATCTCATTAGCAATACATTGGTCATTTAATACTTAATAAGTCCATGAAAATAAATTATAATCGATAATCTAATTAGATTTGTTAAGTTTCATTAATAATTCAGCCTTTTCTCCAAAGCTGCTTGATACATGAAATTTCCTTATTAATTAAAGTATAACTTTCACTAATCCATAATGAGATAATTCTTAGTTTCAAATAAGTTATTTCAGTTATTATTTTGAATGAAAAAAACAAGTTATTTGATTGGAGCTAAACTAAGCATTCTGTAAGAATTTTACAAAGGTTTTATTAATAGTTGAAAGCAATAAATTAATATTTGTTGATAATTCTTTGTTGTTGTTTATTCATTGCAGTTCAAGAAGAAATAAGCCATAATTTTTATCATAGAAAAGAAATAAGCCACGTCAATGGCATAAGAATACGAAGATACTCTTTATTAAGCATCTAAATATTCCTGAAAATAAAACTAATAATTAATAAACTAAAATAAAACCACTAGCACTATTTACTTTAATGTGAATTAATTAATAAGATTATAATACGCCTTTAATGAATATCTGTTCCAGTAATTACTATTCTAATAATGTTAATAATAATAATAATAATAATAATAATAATAATAATAATAATAATAATAATAATAATAATAATAATAATAATAATAATAATAATAATAATAATAATAATAATAATAATAATAATAATAATAATAATAATAATAATAATAATAATAATAATAATAATAATATAAAGAGATATCAGGATTATCACTATTCTTTAATTAACCGTTTAGTCAACATATTAGATGCAAATAGGGATTTTGTTTACATTTTATAAGTCATGCACCAATCAAAATTTTAATCAACATAATTATAAATAAAACTATTTCATTATTTTATATTTTAAGCTCTTTAATACCTTAAAACAAATTATTAATTTTACTTTAAATAAAATAATAATAACTAATTTAATCAATAACGTAATTAATAATCTGATTATCTGAAAAATAGTATACTTTACTGCTTTTAGAATATATCCTTCATTTATGACTTATGTGATCGTATTAGTGTGGTATAAATCAATATATCCTTTAAAATATATTACTCTTGAAATAATTATTAGACATTACCTTATTGATAAATTGATTCTTATTCAAGATTTAAACTTTATAATTTAATTAATTTGTATTATACCATTGACAATCTGTGAAGTTGGTGTAGTGCTGATGATGCAGAGTAAAAAAAAAAAAAAACATAATTATATATACTTAATCAAATTCATAAACATTAAATTTAATTATTTACAAACTTTCTAATAATTACTTTTGAACTAATAAATATTTTGACAACAACAAAATAATAATAAAAAACGTATAATAATATAACACAATAAAATTATTTACATATTAAAATATCTCTATCTTCCTTTAATATTTATTGTCAATAATTATTAATTATAAACCATTCTTTAATAATATAATGTTTTCTCATTACAGCTACTTTACCATAACATTTTGTTGTTGATCAATGAAATTCTATTTCTACTATTCACAATCACTATTATATAAAGGTTCTGTTTAACAAATATAACTTATAATTCTTTGACAACTTTAAATCTATAGAAAGATTTTTAAAAATTTTATTTTTTCCGACAAAAAATATTAGTTTTATGTTCTTAAATATTAATATTTCTTTTTATATGTTATGCCATTTATTCTTTTTGATCCTTGTAACTTTATACCAATAAAATTTTAATTAACAATTATTGAACTATTTGTTTTTAAAATCACATTTATATTTAATAACAGCTTTATTACTTAACTCTATTTATAAATTAAAACATTATATATTACATATTAAAATCCTTAAAACTTATCATCTCTTAAAATAAACTTAGTTTTAAATTTCACTAAACTATCAAAAGTACTAAGATAACAAATTTTGAAACATCATTAAAGCAAAATATTCCCACATTTAGTATATCTGCCATAAACTTATACAATCCCTGTCTATACTTTTGGTTACCCTATTTAACAATAAATATAGTGGTTTTTTTTTTAAATATCAGTTGCATAATTTGCAGAATATCTTAGTCGAAAAACACTTAACCATATACATAGAATGGCGTTTTAGTAACTATGATTAATTATTAAAATATTGCATTTTTGCTGTAACTATGGCAATTCTTTGTGTTTTTTAAATATGTGAAAATGGAGTTAAAAACAACAACTTTGAACAATATTAAAATCGTACAGATTTGTAGACAGAAATAAATAAACGTTGTTCAATTCATCTACTTAAAATACTGAATTAAATATTTTCTTTTATTAAACAGCCTATGTGTTAATTTAAAGCGGAAAATTTACTATTAGAAATAGTAGTAACTAATATACGTTTTATACACCATTTAGATATTTTCATTTAAATTTAAGTCCTTATTTGCATAACTGCTTTAAAAACAGAATAAGAAATGTTTTTGATTAGACATGATTTCGAAAACATTGATTTCATTATCAATCGGATTTTAAAAAAGTTGTTACAATGGAAATAAAAATTCAATCTGTGAATGAACAAGTGTTTTAGTATATTATTTTGTAACCTTTTTTTTATTTCAAACATTTTTTCTTGTGTGATAACTATTGTACGTCATAAAATATAAACATAGTAACGATTGTTTTAACATCCACCACTTCAATGAAATTATTTATCATTCAAAAAATAATAAACAAATAAAAATATTATAATTTATGAATTAATCAGAATTAATATTCATTTTATGGTATATATTATTTTTCAACTGATAGCAATTATATTAACTTACCCAATCTGAAGCTTTTATTTTATCAACACAATATAATTTAAGTTAAACTTATTAACTTTTTTAAAAAAAAAATCTAAATTTTATTTGAAATGATTTCACACCACGTATCAACTTTACTTAAAATATTTTGTGACATTGTATTTTTAAATGTTAATATATATATATAATGGAAAATTTTATATAATTATTTATTTTTAATTACTTGGACATTAGCGGGAATATTGAACCGAAATATTATTTTTCGCTAGACTATCAATTTTATAAATTATATTTTAAAGATAAATAACTTTATTTGGAGAACAAAAAGTTATATGGTAAAAACTTATTTTTTAATATTTTTTTAAAAAAAGGTTGAAAGCGAATTTAATATTGAACCTAGAAATAAAAGATATTATTTATGCTTACATTAGTAACTACGTATATATCTTTTTTTAAAAAAAAAAAAAAGTTGCAGTGAATATTTTTGAAATATTGACTTAAAAAAAGTTTATTACATATACCTCTTGAAAAATGATCAAAAAGAAAGACCGATATTATAACGGATATAAATGTTTTATGACAAGAGGTTATTTAAAACAAAATACCGTAAATGATCTAATATTATGTAAACTGTTTTTTTTTTTTTTTTTATAAATTATTCATCAGAAAAGAAATAAATGGTAAATTAAAAAATATTATCCCGACTGAAGAAATATACCTTTATAAGAGACTATATATCTGAAGTAATATAAAATAATATTTTGAATGGAATATAAAAATACATATTTTCCATAAATATGCGTGTTAAGTGTTAATTTATATCGCCGACAACTGATGCATCTAAATCCCATAGGATCCAAGTGAACGGGAAAAACTCCGGAGATT
This sequence comes from Epiperipatus broadwayi, assembly GCA_028023455.1. Taxonomy (NCBI): domain Eukaryota; kingdom Metazoa; phylum Onychophora; class Udeonychophora; order Euonychophora; family Peripatidae; genus Epiperipatus; species Epiperipatus broadwayi. The sequence continues at coordinate 971,870 of JAQFVV010006328.1, read as the reverse complement.
ATTTTTCAAACTTTCCTAAGTGATATCACATTTCAATAATTATTATCATGAAAACTGCAGACAATAAACTGTATTTTTATAGACTTTCATCACAGAATGATTAGTTATTGTTCAAATTTTTTTATTTATTTGAAAGCCGACTTTATTTTTTTATTTTATTTGTGAGCAACGTGGGGAGAGAAAGTTTTTTGTTGTTGTTGTTCTAAAGCTTTGGACAGTAGTGGTAGCCTTATCAACAAGCGTTGGGGATAAAACTTCTATGAAAATATTAGAAAAAAAAATCTTTTTTAATTTGAACTTTATGGAGAGTTGAGTGTTTTGTAATTATAGGTTTTTTTTTATCATTTTACATACTAATTGTAGTATTAAGTTTTATTAGTATTAGAGTAGGAAAAATTACACTTAAATATTTAATCTAACATAATATTTTTAAAAAATATTTTAGTATTCTGTAAAGTTTTCATAAGCATTTTAAGATATAATAGTGATGCTGAGTGAATGTTATTATTATTTAATATGTTTTCTTATATTAAATTTTGGACTAGAGAACGTCTAAGAGTAACTGACAAGAGTAGTGTTACTAGGTAAATCTTAAAAATATATATATATTAATTTTGTATGATGCATATTATATTGTTATTTTCTAGAATTGCTTGGAATATTTTTTATATTGCTTTGTTATATGAACATATGTGTGCGCATTAATTATACATAAACTTTTATTATTATTCTAAAGATATAAGCTATGATTTTTTTAGAAATATATGCATACGTTTTCTTTTATAATACCAATGTAATTTAATTTTTTGATACTTATAATATTTTTTATATGATTCTTTAATGGATGAACTCTATTTTTAAAATATTTTGAATATTTATTTTAATATATTAAAAGAAAATCATTTGTATTTTTATTGCTGAATTATAAAAGTCAATAAATCTTTTCTTATAGTAGTTTTATATTCTTAAAGTCATACACAAATTTTATTTGTTATTTAGAGTAATGCTGATAACTTTGCAATGTAGGATTTTAAAACTATTATGAAGTTTTAATCGTTAGTAACATTGGGAGTATTGTAAAGAAACCAATGGATGCTTATATGTGGGATCTATGGAGAGAATAAGAAAGTAATCTATTTTATTATCTTAGTAGTTTATGCAAGTACATATAACATAGCCCTCTATATTGTATATATTTTCTGTGGGCTGTGTTTTTCTTGATATTTTGTATTTTAAATGTTCGAGTTAGTGCTGAATAAATATTCTGGACATTATTCTTATTATATTTGAGGTTATTAGACTGAGAAATCATACCTCTTAAATTTCACTGTATCCATGTAGATTATCCCATATATTTTATAATATTGAGTATTGCATCGTATATTTTTGAGAAATATGTAAAAGAACACCAGTAATATTATTTATTAAAATCAATTTTTCTTTATCAAAAGAACCAAGATAAATATTTGAAGTAACTCTAGATAAGTTGAATGGATTTATTATAAAAATGTTTAAATATATTTTTTAAATGTATATTATTTGAGCATTTATTATTTTATATTTTTATGCACACTTACAAAAACCATATGTTCTAGCTATGTTAATTAATAGATTTATTTCATTAAACTATAAGAGTATTCTTAAATTGGTATTATATAATAAATAAACGTGCTATAAAAGTATAAGTCGGAGTAATGGCTTATTTACTTGTTGATTTTATTTTTTAATGTGGAAATATGTAACTTAATATTATTTTCATTAGTTTGATATTTGTTAGGTTTTATTAAACACAATTGTAAACAATGTATATAGTTTTTTAAATGTATAGGATAATAAAATTTGTTAAACTTGTTTTTATAAAACTTTATGTTATATTAATTTATTCACCACCACAAATACATGATAGACAGTTACCAAAATAACAAAATATTTTCACAGTATAGATATAATTATTTATTTTAAGAAATCACAATCCTTCAGAATATAATATACTTCACAAATTTTATTTTGTATTAATATTATTATTATGGTCATAATGAATTGCACAATTATTGCATAGAATTTTAACGTTATTTGTTGCCACATATTTTCAGATTGTATCAGATTATACCACACATTCTATTTAAGAGGCCACATGAGAACTAAAAGATTATATTATATTACTTATTGTTATTATCATTATTATTAGTTATCATAAAATTGAACAATGGATAAGATTAATAATTATTTAATGAGGAATAAAATAATTGTTGTTATTATTATTAATAAGTTGTGGTTGATGATGATACAAAATCCCTTATCATATTTTGCTGCTGGAGATTATAAATTGATTAGAGTTATTTTAAAGAACATGAGATTATTATAACTTTATTGTTTTAAATAAAGAGATTAGAACTTATTTAGTAACATTATATTAAATTGATTGTTATAAATTTAAAGTTATAATAATGCTGTGAATTTATTATTATTTGAAATAATAGGGGGGGGGGTAGTATTCTTATGCCATTGAGATTGTATCTTGTTGGATATTGGCTCAATGTAATTTTTTACTGCTTGTACTTCACTTTATTGTCTCGTGATTTCTTAATGTTTTATTTCTTTTATTTTTCATAAACGGAAGCATTAATTATGTATTAGTCAGTTAGAGCTAGTTAAATAGTAGATATTATCATAGGATAGCTTTATTATTGATTATATGTATTTTAACTGAGCATAATCATTTTATCTGAGCCAATCACATTTTCCTATTATCATATTTTGGGTTAGTGAGGGTATAATGTAGTATTGAATTTGACATTTCCGTGAATGTCCAAGTTATTAAAAATAAATAATTATATACATTTTTTCATAATATATTGTACCAAAGTACATTGATATGTAATTAATTTACTATGAATTCCATGTTTAAAAATATAAAAGTTTAAAATTAAGAGAATAAAATGTATAACTAAAGAGTACGGGGGGGGTGTAATTTTGTATTTAATAAAATAAACTGTAAACGCTATTTAAAATAATAAGTGGTTTAAAATAATAAGCTGTTTAAAATAAAAGATTTTTTTTTTTGTTTAAAAGAAGTAAAAAAAATCTTGTAATAAATAAATGATTTAATATTTTTTTAATGACTTTTTAATAAAATAATAAAGAGATTTTGTTTTATTTTATAATAAAATAAATAAATATATATATATATATATGTGTATGCAATTTTTAATAAAAAGTAGACGTTAGAAGCTGATTTTATTTCTAGATGAAGAACGCTGCTGCTAAAAATAAAGTTTTCCATTGTTTAAAAAAGTATAAATAGCTCAATTTTGTTCATTCTGGGTTCTGATTTTCTTATTTTAATAAAATATTTTTGAAGTAATATTTCTAAAAATGTTGCATTGTTAAAAAATCAACGTATTTGCAGTTGACCGAAAAGCCGCTCTCTATGCATCTAAGATCTGCGATTAGTTCGGAAGGTAATCATGTTAAAATAGACTACACGGACAGTGGAGTGTGGGGAACGCCAAACCAGCCACAGAAATATTAGAACATAAGATCTACAAAAGAATTTTACCAGTCTTCGATGAGTTCAGAGATAATTCCATTATACTGTTTCTGTCATATTTAAAAATCTAGGTAATTATTTGACTTTGATCTCTAAACATTTCCGATTTCCTTTAAAAATAAAGATTATTAAAAAAACATTGAACTTTTGAATTAAACTTTAAAAAAAGAATAAACTTTAAACTGCAAAAGATAATATTTGAAATGATAAAATAAGTAAAAGCAGCTTTTATGAATAATATTTTTGGCATGCACATATGTGTAATTTGATTTTTAAACTTAAACTTAAAATAATAATAATAATAATAATAATAATAATAATAATAATAATAATAATAATAATAATAATAATAATAATAATAATAATAAAAAAATATGATGTAACGTGTATAATTTATTTGTTTAAGTAATATATTAAAATGCTTATTTTAATCTTTTAAAAAAAAGTGTATGTGTGTTTCATTATAAGATAAAATGATTCATTTATTTTAAAATAAAGTAAAACACTTTATTTTTCTTAAAATATTTATGTTTATTCCTGATACGTGTGGGTAAGTATAAATATATATTTTCTTAATAAGAGTAGAAGGGAAAAAATACAATCATTAATAATAGTATTTTAGAAAAGATTCACCAAGTTAAATCTATAAATGTTTAGCATTCAGTATAATATTGCTATTATTAGTTTTAAAAGAGTGAAGTATTATTTAGAATGGTTCGGGGGGAAATTATTTTAGTTTTAGAAAATAGTAGCAGTTTAGAACAGGTGGGTGTTTAAGATACCTTTTATTTGTTTATTAGTGGGTGGTTGGAACCGATTGAGCTAGCAGATGTTTCAGGCATCGAATTATGCTGATCAGATGGACTTGCTAATTCTAATGTAATTAGCTGGCGTCTAAGGGATTTTCTTTCTTCTTTAAAAAAAATAAGTGTTTATTTGATCAGTATATATTTTGGTAGTCAAGTGTTGAATGTTATTAATAGTTCGCTATTGATAATAATTGACACTTTGCCTGAAAACCAACAATTTCTGTAAGAGAAATTTAGGAGGACAAAATATCATAAAATATTAGTTAATATTTTATTTGTCGATGCTTAGTGTTTGTTATTTCCCGTAAGTTTAAGTGGTAGATTTTAAAATTGTAAGTTTTATAGCGTTAAAAGAAGTTAGGTAGAAAATGTTAAATAAATCTTAAGAAGTAAGTAGTAGTAGTTTTTTAGACGTTTCCGATATTGTTCGGAGCAGGTTGTTTGAAAAATTAGCAGGTTGGTTGAGTTTTTTGATCGGTTGGTTCATTTGGTGCATCAATGTGGCACGAAACTAGTTTTGGTGCATTTGACGTACCATGAAACTGGTTTAGGTAGCATGTCAATGTGGCCCGAGAATTAGACATTTAGAGTGGAAGAACTGACGGAAATTGTAGTTTGGAGGGGCACACGGCATTATAACATAGTTAGTTGGATGTTTATTAGGCGCAGTAACATGGCAGGAAAGTGTCATTTTAAGTGGAGAAATAGAAGTTGTAGTTTGGAGGGGCATTCAGCACATTAATGTAGATAGTTGGACATTTAATGGGCACAGTAATATGGCCCAAAATTTAGTTGTTTAAGTGATAGGACCGTAGTTGAATGGTCGTTTGCACATTAACGTAGGACCAATGTAAAGTATAATTGGACATTGATGTAGAGATTTAAAGGAGCCTGAAAATAGTTGTAGCAAATGATAAGATTACTATAAAACATAGTTGGGAATTCATTTGGTGAATTGGCATGGCTTGAATTGTAGCGAGTTGTTTAAATGGAGGGTCAAAGTTGACCATTGTTATAGATTAATAGGGGATATTTGCTGAAGAGAAGTGTCATAAAGGTATTGGTAGTACTTGTATTTTTTCCCAAACAGGCTGGTTTTGGTGTATGATAATATTTGATTTTCATGGACGTTAGAAAGTAGAAACGTGTTCTTTTTTAAGATAAAAAAATAACATGCACTCCACATAGAATTAAAACTAAGAGGGTGGGGGTTGACTGTGCATGTGTTGAAATAGATTTTTCTTTGTATCTAGATAAAATTTAAATATGATTAATAATATAGTTGAAGAAAATGCTTTTCAAATATTAATAACTATGGTGAAAGAGATGCTTGAAGATATAAATTGGAATTAGCAGATAATGAAACAAAAAATTAGTGAATTTAGGACAGAGATGAGGGAGATGAGACAGTAATTAATGGGAAGAATGGGTGGAGGTCAGGAAGTGGTAGAAATAATAAGGAAAGATGTGGATGAAGAAAGGACTGAAGTTTTAGAAGTAAAAGAAAATATGGAAAAATTAAAGGAGGAGTTAAATAAGGGAAAAGTAAATCAATTTAAAGTAGGAAGTATAGAAGGAGGTAATGACAAAGAATTGGAAAATTTTGAAGGGAAAATAGAGGGCAAAGAGGATGTAAGGGCTGAAATAAAAGAAATATGTAGTAATATGATGGAAAAAAATAGAGCAGAAAGTAAAACAGATTGGACAGAAGTGTGATGATTTTAGTTTCAGTGATAGGCAAGACTTACAGATAGATAAGTTTATGGAAAAGCAGTTTAGTGTTTCAGTGTTTAAGGCAGAAGTGGAAGAGAACCCGTTAAGACATTTAGAAAGTTTAAGTGTTTGTTATTTCCTGTAAGTTTAAATGGTAGATTTTAAAATTGTAAGTTTTATAGCATTAAGAGAAGTTAGATAGAAAATGTTAAATAAATCTTAAGAAGTAAGTAGTAGTAGTTTTTTAATCGTTTCCGTTATTTGTTGTTTGGAGCAGGTTGTTTGAAAAATTAGCAGGTTGGTTGAGTTATTTGATCGGTTGGTTCAATATTTATAATCATACTTTTCTTCATTAGCTGTACTTTCACCATTAATTCTTTTGAATACATTATCTTTGGTATTAAATCCATATTTTTACCGTGAAGTTGGCTTAAGCTTCAATAAAGTAACCAGTAGAGATTTTTTTTGGGATTTAGAGCTGCATTATTCCTTTAACTTAATAAATTATTATTTTTTAAAAAAACTTTTTTTAAAAAAATAATAAGAAGTAAACTAAGCAACACTTCGATGTTGATATATTATAATAATATTAAGTTATTAAGAGAATTATTCTGTTATTAATCAAGCAAAAAATGACAGTATCTACTTTTATACCAAATTGAACTGACATTTTGATTGGCTATTAAATCATCAACTTATAATATAATTTACATATTAGTTAAGCTTGTGTAATTAAAATTTATAAGTAAAATCTATGGCTCATATCAAATATCCAATATTATTACCAAATTTAATTCTAAACAATTTTATACTTTCATTTAAACATATTAAACATTTTAATATAACATTTTTAAAATAATACTTAATAATTTACCCAATATTTAATTTCAATGTACCTATTTTTAAAATTTAACTTTACTAATTACACTTGTTTTAAAAACTGTCCAATTAAAATTTTTTTAACATTTACTTTTTACAATACACAAATGTTCCAATTTTTGTTAAAACAATTGTAACGCAATTTTGAAATTTTCTTTTGAAACCTTGTAAGCACAAAGTATGAGTATAGGCTGGTCACATGACTTAAAAACCAGACAATATGTAACATTTTTTTTATAATTACTGTCTGAAAACTGAAATATCTAAACATTTTATTGCAAAATGTATTATAAAAATAATAAAATATAATGATACAATTTGGGATAGATGAATTTGGAAATTATTTAATCTGTAATAACTTAAATACATTTGTCCACCATAAAAATATTATAGTTTTAAATAATTTATAATATTAAATCTATTTTTTTTTATTTCTAACGCATTTGCTCATTTAATTTTAAGTCATTATTTTAAAATTAGCTTTTAGCACTTAGTTAATAGAACTTTTACTATATTATTTTACTATGGACAGTTTTCCCAACCATACAAAATCATAATATTTAACTTTACTTTATAATTTTAGCATATTAACATAAATATTTACATATTTATAATCTCAAATTTATTTTAACAAAGTTTTAAAAATGTTATCAATATTATATTATTTAAGTTTTCCCTCAATTTAAAATTTTTCAAAAATTGATTCAGTAAACCTTATTTGGACCTAGTCAAAAGATGCAATATATATATATTTCAACCAGAAAAACAGTCCTCTGGTTGAAATATAATATTATTTATTGGAATTATAAGTCTTTTTTTGTTTTTATATGTATTTCCTTTGGTTAATTTGTTATATATATATATATATATATATATATATATATATAATAGTAACAAGTCAGATGTCACATGACTTATATATAGCTTGTACTTACAAATATGTAAAATTAAGAGCGTGCTAATAGCTCTAAACAAGCTTTTTTTTTTTTTTTTTATGATAAATGCTACTACAAGAGAAGGCATTCAAATCATTTTTATTTTAAATGGTCCCCATCCCCAGACCGGTTTCAACCTATGGGTCTAATTGTTAAAAAATGCAGGTTCTGAAGTCTACTATTTGTGTTAATAGAAAACTGGAATAAAAAAAGAAAATAAATGTGATAGAATTAAAAAAATATCGAATATAAAAAAGTGTAAACTTTATTAAGTTTTGATGAAGTGTGAATACTTATTCATTCCTCAACTTCTGCGACTTACTTATAATCAAAGTTTATTTCACTATCTTTTATTCATTTTTTGTAAAAATATTTTTCATGGATTATTTTAATTTGTTTCCATTTTGTTATTTTTAAATTGATTTGAAATACACTTATATAACTGCAAATTTAAAAAGCACATGTGATATGTATTTATACATGGGGAAAATTCTAAAGTGCAATAAACAACACATGCTGTAAAAAATATGACCTATTAGCCACTAATTTATACCATTTTTTAAGAAGTTTGCAACAAAATAATACAGATATGGGTGTCTCCATTATAGTCAACACATATATTAAATAGTTTTTTTTTTATATAAATTTATACATTGGTATTTTACAAAATAATTATTTTGGTAAATACTTTAATTTTGTCTTGTTTTTCAATCTGGCAGAATATATTTTCATATTTCTTTTTTGTACTTAATCATACATTATTGCTAAACATTTAAATAAACATTCAATTTACAACCAGTATTTATTCATATGTGGAACTTATGCAAATTATATATTGAAGCAGTTGATCTTAGTTTCAAGATTGAGTTTATGTTTCACTCCGCTCCTTTTTGTCATATGTATATAAGTTATATGTGTGTTTCTGAGAAGCATCTATAAAAATTTATAAATATAAATTTCAAATAAAAATTTTTTTTAATTTTAAATATTAGCTTTTATAGATGTGACTCAGATATATACAAATATTAACAGAGCTTTTATATATGTAAAAGCACAAACAAATTTTGTAAATAATTTTGTATTTTTTTTACTTAAATTTTTAATATTTCGTAATTATTTTTCTTTATAAAACTACATAAAAATTCAAGATGGAAGATGCAATGCTAACAGTCCAAAAGTAATTAAAAGGGTGGGAACATTAGTTTGTTTCATGATTTTAAAAGGAATTTTTAAATTTAAGTTAATGAAAGTAAAATTTAAAAACAAAGTTAATTTATTTAGTTAGCTGGTAACATTTTTATCAAATCTATTTCCAATCTGAAACTTGATTTGAATTTATTTTTGGACAGTTATCTAGTGATTACTTCTCCAAAAACAATAGAGAAAATATTTTTGTAAATTAAAGATTTTAGTTATATATTTAGAAAGAAAACTGTTTTTTTTTTTTGTTTTGTATGTTTTTCTAAAAAAAGAAATGGAAAAATTAAGTTGACTCATGAATGACTGGTTTATAAATAAATAAATAATTACATACGCATATGAACATTATATTTCTCATTGCTAAATATAGTATAGAAAATTGCATTTATTGTCAACAAAGTGACCTTATAATAAAAGATAAAATAATGACAATAAATTTATATATAAATAAAATATATAGTTTATAAATTGATTTTATAACTAAAAAAAAATAACAGTATAATATGGAATTACAAATAAAAATGATTTTTCATAAACAGATTAATTTAATTTGTGAAGTTTTATAAGAATAAATTAATTTTTAAAGATAAATTATTAAAATATATTAATCAGTAATAAGAAAGATACTTTGGTTTGATTATAATTTATTTAATGAATAAAATTTGTTATTCAATACTAAATTTAAATGAAAAGATAGTTTTTTTTTTATTCAGCTTTTAAATGACAAATACTTTCTACGTAGTTGCAATAAATAATATCACATAATCTTTTGCTTCATTCTTATACAAATTATTTTCTGTTGTAAATTTCTACTAGCATTAAATCTTATTGTGGACATTTTAGATTTTAAAACCATTGGTTTTCTTATTTATATTTGTCAGACAATATTTAACTGAGTTGGTAATTATTTTTTTACATTTCCTTGTAATTTTTTCCATGTGTCATAGCATCGGCCGGGACGCGAACCCACAACCGTCTGCAACCAACTACTTGCTTGCATGGCGGCTGCGATACCTCTCGGCTAACAACGCAACTGAAACTCAGGCTTATTATATACATGTGTCTATATATGTAATATATAGGGTATATGAGCAAAGAATTTTTCACAACCCATCACTCTCCACTCCATCTCACAACACAGACACACCCGAACACACACATGCCGAAAAGACAAATAATCACCAATACATGCATTTCATACTAATTGCAATTTTTCCTTAAAAAAGACTTATTTATATTGAACAATAATTATGCTGCTAAAAACGTGATAGATGTCTTAATTCATAATAAAGTAAATTCATGCGTCTTTTGTTTATGTTAGAGATGTTATTTATTTATTTATTAGCCATCAGCAAAGTCATAATAAACACAATGTTCTGAGAGGATTGGTGCAATAGTTGAATGTTAAATTCTGAAGCTCAAAATTTATGTATTGCAAATGAGCTCCATCACGTGCATTGTTCAAATATCATGTGAACCTCCAAGTAATAAATTAATTGCATATCCTTATTTAATAAAGCATAAAAAATTGTGAAACTAATTAATCATTTTACAAAAACAGATAATATTTATAGCAGTTGCAATTAACCCTACTCGATGATAATTCTCAAGCAACTGCTAATCTGTTTTCAATTTTCATGCACTTAATTATTATTTTGCCTCTTAATGACTGGCTTCAAGTAAAATTTCAAGAGTACATGAAATAAGATGTGGTTTAAAAAACAACAAAACTAAACAAACAGACAATAAAGAGAATTTTTTATATTTATTTATTAAAAATTTTACCATTCAAATCAAATATACAGCTTACAATCGATACTCACTACGATATATGTATAAAAACCTTCACCAACCGTTTATTCCATATTTCATTCCTTTCTTATTTTGATCTCAGTTATTCTGACTGGAATCTTAAACTGTACTATTAAAAATGTTCTCGCATGATAACAAAAGTTTTCACTGATGATAACAATTAAAACAAAATATGAATTACTGCTCAGATTTTTATTATGTCTTTCCAATATATATATATATGAAAAACAAAAACAAGTTATCACGTAACTTGCTATTGCTTGTATTTATGATCAATAGATGACATTTTACCAAGACCACTGAACAAGCGTATATTTGTTTACATAAATGTCAAAAGAATCAGAATTCACTATCTCTTTCATTTGCTCCACCTTCAGATCAGCTGATTTCAAGATAATTTGCTATCATCAGTGAAGGATTAGTTTCTAGCCATATCCTTCACTGATGATAGCAAATTAGCTTGAAATCAGCTGATCTGAAGGTGGAGCAAATGAAAGAGAGTGAATTCTGACTCTTTTGATGTTTATGTAAACAAATATACGCTTGTTCTGTGGTTTTGGTAAAATGCCATCTATTGATCATATATATATATATATATATATATGCCATCTATTGATATATATATATATATATATATATTATAATGGTCAGATGGAATGGAGTCTTACTGTATCTGCACTACAGGGCACCACCAGGTTATTTACCGGGAAAATTTATAGAGTAGACAGATATGTACTGCTAAGATCTAACCTTATATATATGTGGTTTATTCCGACCATCAGCCCATGCCACTAGCTCAGTGAGATGCAGAGATTTATAAAATATGAATTCTTATCTAAAAATATTTTCAATAATAAAAAAATAAAAGAAGCCATTGCCAGTAATAACATGAACAAACATTTATTAAACATATATAAATTTAAAATTATTTTAGTATGTTTACTTTATTATTTTTTTTTATAAAACATTAAAACTTTACCTTAGATTTTAATTCACAATTTAACTGTTTTATTTTATTTGAAAATTCACGCAGATGAATTTTATATTTATTAGAGTGTTGAGTATGAATAGACTACATAGATTGCATTTGTAAAGAAAATATTTTATCCCTTATTTAATCTTAGGCCAAAAATTTGCAGTTAAACTAATGTCAATCCATCAGATACATCGATGTATTCAATGCAGTATGAATACAACAGCACAAATACCATATTGTCAGGAATGTACATCTGAGCAGCATGGTTGTAGGAGACATTGACTCTCATCCAGACAGGAATACTATGTCTGTCTGGTGAAAAGAGCAATAAAAAAACTCCATAGGAAGGGACTGCATTTTCCATCTTACTATCCCATTCCATAGGCAAAAAGGAGATGTGTGGTATATAAATTGATCCTGCACATAGCGGACCTCATACTACATTTACTAATTACACCAATATATCCAATACATTGATCCAATTTAATTATAAAATCAATAACCTAAGATTACTCTCCCTTAAACTAACATAACTTTACAAATCTATGCAGCCCTTCATGCCTGACTTACATTTAACATTTATTAAGTTTATTTTAAAAGAAAAAAATCATAATAAAAACTTAAAAAAACAGAAAAAATAAATTAATGGAAATGATTTAACAAATAAATAATACATTCAATAAAAATAATTAATAAATAATTTAGTTTGGTCAGATAGGAAATACTATTGCTATAATTTAAATACTGGGAAAGTCTTATATTTAATGTTCATTAATTTTCTAAAGTTCTTACAGTTTTAAAAGGTCCATATTTTGTAGTTGCTTGTAATTTTGCACATGAATTCCCATGAAGTCATGAGAGATCAGTGTGCAGTTAGCCATTGGCCCTTTATTGTGGCTTGTATTTAATTGCTGGGCCCAGATGTCCTATAGTCTGCAATATAGGAAAATGATGTTTCATTTTTTTAGAACAACTGAAGAAATAAAAAGTGCATCTTTCAATCCATTCTCATCCAACTCTCTCCAACCTAACACATATCTATCTTCTCTAATTAATTCTTTATTTCCAAACTTTTCCTTTTATTCTTAACTTTTGGATCCAGTGGACATATGACGATGATGATTTTTTCATGATTTTTTCATTAACGTCCATTTCCTGAGAGATTTCTTTTATTAGCTATTAGTTTCTATTGTTTTTCTCCTATATGACCTTTGCTTATACCTTTTGAAGTGCCCAAGGGCTAGCTTACTTTTAACTAATTAAATAATCATTTCCATTTTACAATAGCATTAATTAATTTATTTTACAAACTTAAAGATATATTTAAGTTTTTGTTGAAAATTTAGTTTTAAAACTTTTTCTTATTTTTTTAATAAAATTTCTTTTTTAATAATTTTTCACCTGTGCGATTTTATATATTAGAATTTAGATGACTTTTAATTTTCAATTTTTAAAAAAAAAAAAAAAATATTTGCGAACTTTATTTTTAATGTCTAATTTTTAAAATAAAAAATGTAAAGATGTGTATGTGCCTGTAAATATATATATATATATATATATATATATATATATATATATAATATATATATATAAATATAAAATATAATATATATATATATATATAACCCAGCTGCACAGTTATATCAATTGTTCTCCTTTCTGTATTTCTCTATGTTTTATTAAAGACATCCATCTAAGTATCATACATAAAACATTTATGACAGAATACATATCAATAAAAGTTTGTGCCTGAAATATCATGCACTGGAAATATTGGAGTATCCAGCCTAGATCCATTGCATTAGGCATAATTTATTAACTTTTGTTGTGCTGGCAATTTTAGCTATAATTGTCTTCTGAAGGAGATCGAGTGTGCCTGATTTAGTTGTTTAGGGAAACATTTTATAATTACTACATAGTCTTAATTCACAGGTCAGAAGATGAAAATCATCAGAGAAGATAACTTTGTCAAATTAGAAAAAAATGAAGCAGAAAATTTAACTAGGGTAACTATAAAATGAACAATTTAAAGAAAATCAACACCTCCAATAAATCATCCCTTTTATAAATTCTGGTTGCCCATCATCCCCTGACCTACCTACTTATTTATTGACTCTTGGTATTAAGTGGTAATTGGCTCATCAAACATAATTCTGACAATAATTATTCACAAAATGGCCTACCCCATGTGGTATGCTTGATCTTTTCCTGCATTAAGTAAAAAAAATATGTGGGAAAATTTTGAGAAAAATTTTTTTTCAATAAAAAAAATAGAGTAAATTTTGATTCAAAATTTATGAATAAATATAATGACTAATTTATTCAAAACTAATATAAAGCAAGTTCTCTCAATTTCCATTCCAGTGATAATTGCATGACATACAAAATTTTGGGATTGTTTCAATAATTGATATTCCATATATTACACACATGCACGCACCATATTTATTAAATATATTCGCTATCTACTTGTAGTGAATTTCAAATAGCATTAAACATATTTTACATATTTTTTTTTTAAATTTTATACTATCCCCCTCAATTAAATATTTAACAAGTATGATGAGTTAGAAGAAGTTAATAGTTGCAAATACCATAGTCAGATTATTAGTAGAGGTGAAAACGTAATTGATGAAATTAATCATAAAATTAAACTTGGTTGGAGTGCTTTTGTTAGAAATAACTTGATACTAAAAGGAAATATACCTATGTGTTTGAAAAGCAAGGTTTTAATAAATGTGTTTTACCAGTTCTTACTTATAAATCTAAGACTTGGACACTTAATAGAAGATCAATATAAAGACTTCACACCACTTAAAGAAGTATGGAGAGATGTATGTTGGAAGTAACAAGAAGTAATCAAAAATGCAATATATAAGTAAGAGAACAAACAGGTGTTAGTGACCTCATTGAAAAAATTAAAGTCTGAAGTGAAGTTGGGCTGGACATATTACGAGAAGAGATGATAATAGATGGACAATTGAAATTTTAATGTGTATTCCAAGAGATTGTAAAAGACCCAGAAAGAGAACATGTGAGATGGATGGAAGAAATAAGAAAGTGTGCAGTGGTGATGTGAAAAAGCTAAAGATTGGAAAAGATGAACTGAACTTGGGAGATCTTCATCATGCAGTGGATTGATAATAGTTGATGATGATGACTGCAAGCAAGTTAAATTTTCTGACCTTTTCCTATTAAACTTTCACTTTTCAAATAATATAATTTGTCCAAATAAACACTTAAATCTTATAAATAAACATATTCACAATTTTGTTGTTCTTGGAAGCCTTACCCTTCTTCCACACATTTAATACACTTATACATTAGACATTTCAATAAATTGCCAACATAATTTTATTTATTAGTTGCACAATTGCTATATGAAAATTTAATTTCTCAAAAAAAAGTATTTTCCAAGTTTTATTTGATCCGAATCCCTCTATGATAAAAAAAAAATTCTTTTCAAACTGTTCAAAAAACAGCATTGCCCTCAACTCAATGATCTTTGGTTTCTTTGGGCCAAACCAAAGTCACAATGTATTGTAGGAATATATATATATATATATATATATATATATATATTCCTATAATATATATATATATATATATATATATATATATATATATATATATATATGTATACATTATATTGGCATAATTATTATATTTATGAAAATAAATATATAACTTGTTAAGTTAGTATTTTTTATTCTTTAAAATGAAAGAAGACATTGACAAAAGATGGTTGACAAGGTGATAAATTACCTTTGGGTTCACATAGTTTATCGAATTACAGGAAATGAGATTAACTTAGTGTTTTAATATCGAATTGTTATTGTAACAATGTAGAATGTGTATGCTTCAGCAAGCTGATGGAGCGAGATATAATATATTAATTCTATTATTTTTATTAGAAAACTAAGGATTCTATTTTTTGTCAGCTATATCCTCCTAAAAATTTATACTATGTTCGATTTAAAAGAACAGTATAAGATAACATCTATATTTTGAACAATTTAATACTCATTAGAAGAAATTTCTAATATTTGTTCAAAGAAAGTAATCTGAATATATTTTCATGTTCTATAAAAATTGTTTGAATTACATGTTCTAAAATCTAAACTGCTTTTTTAAAAAAGAACATGTTTATAAAAACTTCAATTAAATTTAATGTATTTTACATTATAAAGAAAATGCAAAGCGGGTAGAACACCAATTTATCATGGGATAGATAAAATGCACTTGCCTAATCAAATATATATGTGTGAATAATATCTTTTGCTGAATGCCTTAAAATTATAAAAAAAATTAGATCTTCAAAATGGAATTATAATTGTTAATAAAGAAACTATATATTAAGAAGATGAAATCTATGTATAACGACAAAACTAAATGTCAACTTAGGATTACCTATTATTTTCTTTAATGTCTAACAATGGATGAATCAAAAACTGCATCTTCAAAGGATTTTCATTCACGAGGAACATCTGTGATTATTGTATTAACTTTTGTAAATACCATTTAAGATTTTTGAGAGTTATAATTGGGAAAAGTTAATTTCATTTCCTTTATCATCGTGTTCATTTCTTATGAATAATAAGAGAGAATTAATAATTTAAGATATTTTTATTTATGATTAATAAAGATTTAAATATAGGTTGAGAAATGTTAGTATGGGAAAGGGGTAATGTGAACTTGAGGTAAGAGATTAAATTACTTTTTAATCCACATACGATTATTTTCTATGACATGATTAACATTGTTGTGAAGTATATATTTTTATATTAATAAATATAAGTTACAGACAATCATTTTAACGAATAAAGGTATTATATACAAATGATTGGATTATTATTTGTATAATCTAATTATTGTAAAATAGTGTTAATATAAAAGTCTTAATATTTGGTTACTTATATTTTATATACATTGTAAAATCATGTAGTGTTATAGGTTAGAAAATATATCTACCTAAATAGAATATTTATATTTTTAATATAAGGAGGTAGATATATAAATTTTTTTTTATATATTGTAAAATTTAAATTATTTAATTGTTAAATAAATAATTATGTTTTTTATATCAAATTAAATGATGTCTTCAATTTTCGTTTATTTAATTTAAAGAGTTAGTGAGTCTCGTTATTAATATTACTTTAGAATATTGATAGGAAACCCTGAAGAGAGTAAATTGTTAAACTTCCCTGAGTTCGAAATCTAAACATAACAGTAAAGTTAATTAAGGTGAAAGTTGATTTGATGTAGTTTAGATGTAATATGTTTTTATAATAAATTAGTTATTGGGAACAAATATAGTTTTATATCAAAATTAAATCACATCATTCGTGGCATCCTATATGAAGACCTTAAATCTGACTATAGTGAGATGCGACTGCCTTAACTTATCTTGTTGAGAGGGTGCATACCGTTACATATTGCGCACACAACTAGGACCTTGATTCATAGATTCCATATTATTATGGCCTTGAATCATAGATTTTATATTTTTTCTATAGTGATAAAAAACTTTGAGGGATAAATATTATTAATAATAATCTCATAAGAACTGTATTGTAAAATAGTAGGTAATAAAATAATGGAGACTTTGAAAATTAAATAGTTAAAATTTAAATGAATAGATCACTTGCTTAAAAATATAGTTTTAAAATTAGGCATTAGAGTAAGAACACATATATATCTTGAAAAGAGAAAGGCATCGCATTAATATCCCATGATAAATAATATATTATCGTATAAATAAAGTTATAGTTAAGATAAAGTTAGTTTTATGGTTACGAGAAGTAATTATAAAATATTTTCTTCTAATACTGATAATAATATAGAAATGCAAACAGAGGTACTTAGTTCAAATATAGCTGATGTTACTATGAATAGTACCAATGATAAATAGATATAGGTGAATCTGAGAGTAACTCTATATTGTGCCGGTCAAAACATGTTTATCCATCTAACATGATCTGGAACTCATAAAAGGTTCTGCAAACCCAGTCAAGCCAAAGATTCAGGTCAGGGACCAGCCTGGATTCAAACACACTCTCTAAGCCCCAGATCTAACACCTAATGAATAACATAATAGTGATGGCACATGGGAGTTAATTTTAATCCGGCCGACTAGCAAAGCTGAGCAAAACAATGAGACATCTATTAACTATGACTAAACTAAAATATATATATATAAGCAGGCTTTACTTTTGGAAGTGAAGAAAAGAAGGAATTCGAACTACTCAAATAAGTTAGACAATAAAATATTTTTTTAATATACTGACAAATTATTATACATTTATAAATTAATTATATACACTAGTGTGTGCGTGAATGAGCAAGCGATTACATAGTGTCATTCACACTACTAGTTATCATATGCTCTTTATTAGCTAAATAATATATTACAAATAAACTTACATTTTTGGTGGGTCCAACATTAAAATGCCAATCAATTATTAGAAAGAATTACATAATATTGCTATTAACGCTTTGGATTACGGTTCTGAAACGTGGTGACTAACATTATTTTTCTAGGAGCATTCCGAAATTCATTATACATATGATATAAACTATTTTCACGCCATTGAGGTCATGAAAATAAACAAAATCCATTTGAAAACATTTGATTATATTTGAATCTATGACAAAATATTTAATGAAAAATTATTTTAAGAATAGTAAAACGAACGCTTTATTTTTCCCAAGGCATATACTCTTAAATAGATATATAAACCACGGACGGTAGGATTGTATATGATTGAAATAAATTTAATCAATAAAACTAGAAGTAGTTGGCATTTACATATATTTTAAGTAATAATTTACTAAGGCTGTAACAAAGAGAAGCGTAATTTTAATATTAGAGCATTAAAACTGGGTCATGAAGCAAAAGGACATACTAGCCCAAAAATAACTAAGAGGAAAAGGTCGTGCTTCTGGACGAAAAACGAAATCTCACACCCCCTTCTTGGGTAGTGCTTAGAAAAAAGTGGATAGGCATGGCATGGCCCAGACTTTTGCTGGTATAACCGACGTGAGAGGCCTTTTATCTACGAAGTGAATATGCATAGCGTGTGCCAAACTTACGGGATCACCGCCAGAAGCATTTTATACGAAATAAATATGATTC
The DNA here is from genome assembly GCA_028023455.1 of Epiperipatus broadwayi. Lineage (NCBI taxonomy): Eukaryota > Metazoa > Onychophora > Udeonychophora > Euonychophora > Peripatidae > Epiperipatus > Epiperipatus broadwayi. The sequence continues at coordinate 952,861 of JAQFVV010006328.1, read as the reverse complement.
TGGATAGCTCAACTATCTATGAAATGAGATATGAGAAGAAATCTATGGGTTCGAACTTTTCACAACTCCCAGATTAAAACTAGAAGCACGTAATATATCTATATACAAGGATAGGCTAAATGTTAGTAACGCAGAACGAATGAATGTCCCTAACGACATTGAATAAGATTTACTGCTTTAAAAAAAAAAAAAAAAACATTAACATTTACCGCCATCCCTTTTCTGATATTTAAAATAATTTAATCCCACCTTCGTGATTTTTATAATAACAAGATTATTTAAATACTGTATTTGATATTTTAAGAGTATGAAAAATGAAGTAAGATTAGCAGTTATATAGAAAACAATTATAAGTCACCCTTTCAGAATTTAATAAATAATTATAAAATAAATGTTTCAGAGCATTAATTAGCATGAAGTTCTGGATTTACCCCAGGTAGAAATATATTTTTATAATAAACCAACATAAAATGTTGGTTCGTAAAAACAAACTGGAGAACATATTAATTTATAATGCATTATATATATATATATATATATATATAATGCATTATATATATATATATATATATATATATATATATATATATATATATATATATATAAAGGGGACATTAATAAAAACTTAATAATGGAGATTTAATTGAAAGACAAAAAAGAATTTTAGAAATTAAGTTCGCTAGGTTGCTGGGAATTGGCATAATAATAAGCAAGCAGATATATAAATCAAATAATAAATACATATAAATAAATGACCGCACCAAAGTTAAGGAAAGTTAAGAGCATACAGATAGAATTAGATATAAAGAAATCATTTGAGAGCAAATTTACATTCACAGATTTATATAAAAAGCAAAGTTAAATAATACATGAGAAATTTTGATTAGTAGAATTCGAGATTAATTAATCAAGCTAGATTTAGTTTCAATGGTGGTGGTTTGGAATAATTTACCTTGCAATTTTAAGAGTCCAATTTAGTAGTTGCATGTGCATGGCAATTGAAATGCAAGTACTTCGATGGCAGAAAACTTCTATTAGCATTCTAAAGTTCTTTTTAGACCTTTCTTCATTTCAAGGCAGCAGGATATTATGGTAGTGACAGAGGCCACTGAAGAATGGTGGATTTACTGCTCCATCATTTTAAGTTTCACCGCGATGTTAACAATCATTTTCACTAGAGTAGCTAATCTGATCTGTGTCTCAAAATTCAGTCATTTTATACTTTTTCTTTTATCAGTTGTTTTTGAAGAAGCAACAGTAAGATAATGTCCAAAAATAAATTCAAATGTATTTCCAGATTAGAAATAGATTTGACAACATGTTTATAACAAACGCATCTCTAATCTTAATCCCATTTTAAATAAAAACCTTAATTAAAAATACCTCCCCCAGATTAAAACAATAGTGCTTCCAACTCTTAATTATTTTTAGACAATCAACTGTAGCATCTTCCATATTGGATTTTATAAAAATATACAGTTTAATAGAAAAAGTACTTTAAAAAGAAAAAGTTTAAAAAATGATGTATAATAAAATATTTAAAATCAATATTGTTAGTAAGTTTTTCTCCTATATATATTTGAATTGCATCTATAATACTTTAATAAAAAAGAACTAATAATTAATAATAGAATTAATAATCGTAAAATTAATAATAAAATGTTATTGAAAGTTAAAATTGATAAATTTAGGCGTGCATTTCAAATATATCCATAATGTATGTATATATATATATATATATATTGTAACTGATGGAATTGATGATTGCCGTATTCCATTTAAATTGAATTAAGAAGGCCCCAAACGTTGGTGCCATTTTGTAACTGATTGAATTGATGAATGCAGGTGATGGTTAGGATGATCAATCTGATCTGATAAAAAATCTAAAATCTAATTTAAATTAATCTAGTCTAGCTCAATCGGTCGCCATTATATAATAAACCATCACAAAGCACAAATAATCTCTCTTAAAGTCTAATTTGTTTAAGCTATATGTGAAACGAAAGAAAAATGAGATTATCTGCTCCAGACATCAACAAATCCATCACATTACAAAGTACACTGCACTGAGCAATGAACTAGCATATCATCACCCTAAACAATAATATATGATTAGGCTAACTACTTGATTAGCAATCTAGTGAAAATCAAATCCAATTAATAACTAAAGCAGATTCCAATATATATTTTATTAACCTATTATTATTGTAGTAATTTAAATCTACTTCATTATTTAATGATGCTGCATTTTATCTTAACGGATAAGCTTCTAAATACCTATAATTGTATTTTACAAAACATTTTTACATATAGACACTATTTAAATATCAAAATAAAATAATACTTGACTCAAATATATATCTAGTTTAATAAACGCTAAATAGAAAGTATAAACATTCGTGTCAATAAGCGATACACAATTCTTTCTACTCCAATCTTTAATTAATAATTTTCTATTGACATCAACTAGTTTTAATATCATTTTATAAGACACTTTGAAAACTTATGCACTCACTTAAATGTTTAAACAAATTAATCTACGTCTAGTTTACTGAGAAGCTATAAAGTAATATATAAATAATTTATTCATATCTTCCAATAAAGTGATACTTAATTATTGCTTCGTTTATATGTTAAAATAGAATACTCCACGAAAACTTATTAGCTATTTTCTATCTTTATAATGTCCAATCATATTATATAAAAGATATGTTAAATTTCCATTGGATGTTTATTCACCTATGAGTATTAATATTATTTATTTGAATCTTTAAACAATTGAATATAAAATTGGTTGGCAATAATTAAAACATATGATTATAATTTAGATTTATCCCAATTTAAAGATAATATTCAAGTAAACTATTCAACAAAGTTTGTACTCTTTATTCTAGAGAAATTTTAAAAATATCTGAGACTAGTTATTCTGAACCAATGATAAAGTACGATCTATTTAGATTTTTATGACGGAATCAGACAAACATAGAAATGATTGACTTTGTAATATTAACTAAGATAAATGATAATATATATAATATTCGAATGCAAATATAAATATAAAATTCATATGGGAATAAAATAAAATACTAATATGCAAAACACACCATATCTTATATTCTAGCTCACTTACCAAGCTGGGTTTGAACCTTGTCATTTAAATAGCTAAATCATCTTATTCAATCCCAATAATAATAAAAAAATTAACGGAGTCTTGTCATTTGAATCACTCAATTTATTTGATTATATAAAAGAAAATTGGCAAGATTAATAACAAAATACATCGGAAATTAATTTATATTTCAGATTGATTGAATAAATAAAAAATGATAAAATTACTATGTGTATCTCTAAATGTGCTGCGAAAACAATAACGACATAAAAAAAATGAATGAATGAATGGAGAGACTTTTGGATATCTTACTAAAGAAATTTATATATAACAGATACCAAAGATATGAAATAGGATGATATCGAAGCCTATTTGTTTATCAAAATAATAACTGATAAATGAATATGAAATAATATGATATATTTGAATCTCTCCGATCATTTTCATTTAATAAATTATATTACTCTTAAAGATAATTTAAATAAAATACACATCCTTTTTAAATACATGTAAAAAAAAAAAAATAATACGCGCACATTTTTATATATATAAAAAAAAAATCATACCATATATAAGAGTGTCCGTTTTCACTATTTATTTGTCCATTGACTTATCCTCCGTTTTTATGAACAAAGAGAAGTTTATTTCTCAGAAATAATAATTCGAACTTTATAATGCTTCAATAACAGTCCCTTTTTCTTTTGCAAGAGGAGAGTGCAATTTAATTAGCCTTTTTATGATGCGAATTAATCCAGTTGATCCTGGGTGTTTCCTAGCTTGTGACACGATATTTATCCAAATCCAACGGTGGTTATACGCCAAACTTTAAACCAGAAATATCTTTGTTTTTAAAACTAAAATAGCCGATTTTATATAAAGCATTTTTTTTTCCATAGGTTTCCTTTTTTTTTTTTTTTTTACATTTTTTTACACTTTGTTGCCTTTCCCTTGGAAATCCTTCGCAACTGCCCTTCAAGTGATTGAACGGGCAGATAATTGAAGTTTATTTTTTCATGTTTTATGGTTTAACAGTTTAAAAAAAATATTGAAGAACTTTTATTTATAAGAACATAGAAAATACGTCCATCCGTGGCAATCACAAAAAGATGATAGTCTACTCTTCTAGTCTTTTGTGGCTTTTTTATAGGTTCTCTTTCTGACGTTCTGGTATCATAACAACCACTGAATACTACTCAAATAAAGCTCAAAGCAAACGATAAAACAGAACAAATTTTCCCGCTTGGTATTCAAGCACGATGTAAGTTTGGAGAAAATGGATACATGGAAATTAAATCCAAATTCGATTAGGTTTTTCCTATTATTTGTAAACCAAAATACAAAATTGATATCACAACCTTTATTCACTTTATAAATACAAATAATTTACAAATATATTTTTTTAATAATAATATTTTTTAAATTAATTTATAAACAAATATACATAATATAAAAACATTGAATTATATGTAATAATGTTACTATGGTGACTGCATTGACAGAAAATTAAAATATGTAAAATAATATCGATCCTATTTAAGTAAACTTATATTGTACTGAATTGTTTTCAAAATTTATTTATTTACCTATATGTTTTTCTTAAGTTTGATTATAGCGAATTTATTATTTTAAAGCTAGAATCAACAGTAAACAATTCTATTTAAAAGCTTTAGGTTGCCATGGTGATCAATCTAAATCCATATGTCCAAGATCTTCCATTATCTATCTATCAAGCACAAGAAAAATCAAACAAGATCAACAAACTTCTTTATTTTTTTTTTAAATACCTTGATCATTAATCTGAATATTCACAATATATATATCGCTTGGCTAGAGTTGGTATTTCCCATCCCGCTCCTTTTGTTGTATATATATATATATATATATATATATACAACAAAAGGAGCGGGATGGGAAATAGGGATTTAAACACAGGGTAGTAGGTAGAAACATGAAGCACAATCTTAAGCTAAGATTGGTTGCTTCAATATTAGATACTCATGTTCCAGAAACTATGGATATTATTGACAAACCTATAGAAAATAAAACCAAATCCATCATTAAGTTAAATGATGCTAATGAGGCAACAAATGATGGAAAATTTATCTACAAGTATGAATACTCAGATGAAAATTCTGAAAGTAGATTTGTCTACAAATATCGATACCAAGATGGAAAGTATGAATACTAAGATAGAAAATATGAAAGTAGATATTACAAATGAATTATCAATAAAATTAGATAATATAAAAATAGATTTAAAGGACGAGGTATCACAAATACAAACGAATATGAATAGTGAAATTCAAAAAATTCGAAAGGTTATTGAAGAAACAGATCTTAAGTGTCAAAAAAGATTTTTTGAATTTGAAACAAAGCTAGAAAATAAAGTAGAAAACAAATTTTTAGAAATAAAAACTGTATACAATAATATCCAAATTGATATGTATAAAATCCAAAAAGAGACTGAAAAGGTTTTAGATGAGAAAATAAAATATGTCCTCATAGAAATTAATAACCAAGATAAGAAAATTTAGTCTATGGAAAAAGATTTTCAGTGTTTAAATGTGAAACAAAATTTGAATTCTTCAGACGTAAAGTTAATAAAGATAATATTGAAATATTATTAGAGAATCAATCGGAGATATTTAATCAATTGGAAAATAAAAATATTACCGCAGATCAAACCATAAAAGTTTTGAAGGGTGAGTTTGAGAAAGAAAGAAAAATAATGATGGAAAATTATACCCAAGCTTGTAAAAGGATTAAATTATCTAATATTAAAGAAGACACTACTTCAGATAAATTTAATCAAATGTTACAAGCTATTAATAGGATAAGGGAAGATCCAAATAAAAATAAATATCAAGATGAAATGGTGATTGAGGTGGAAAACATGCGAAGGGAACAAAATAATAAGGATAATATTAGTTAATTTACAGGAGACTTTGCTCACCATCACAATCAACAATCATCTATAAATCTGCAAAAAAATGTTAGCAGTACAAATCATGTATTACAATCCCATGTTGTAAATCAATTTGTAAAATTAAAACATTTTCAAGGGTTTAAGAATGAAGCTCCAATAGAGCATCTAAAGAGTTTAAATTTATATTTTTCAGTAAATATCAATTTGACAGAAGGTGAAAAATTGATAGTAGCATACAGTCATTTACAAAGTGATGTTTTATCATGGTGGGAATCATTATTCCAAATACCTAAAACTTTTGAAGAATATCAAAAATTATTGATAATTTTTTTTTTGGAATAATGATCGTCAAGAATCACTGTTCTATCAAATACTTCAGGAAAAATATAAAAATATGCCAGGTGAAACCATTACTAATTTTTTTAGAAGTCAAGTATCAAAGCTAAAAACCCATGATACATATCATTTTAGCCAAAATCAAATTATTCGTATTATAAAACATAACTTACCTACGAAAATTGAGTAGTCTTTATTATTTTCTAATGCACAAAATATCGAACAAAATATAGATATTTTAAATAATATTGACTCAAATAACCAAAATGTTAATCAAAATTATTTTGAAAGAAAGAAAGAAAATATTCAAGTAAATGCTATTAATTATAAAAAAAAAAAGAAACCATAAGACTTCTAAACGTTCGCAAAGTAAAACAACGAAGAGTGATAATGATACAGATGTTAAATTAAGTTCTGATGCACATCAAATTTCAAAAATTAACATTATAGCATCTATTAGTGGATTAAATAAAGGTAAAATAGGGTATAATAAAAATATGCCCAAAACAACAGCAAAATTGAATTAAAGAGGGTCTTCAGAAATAGTTCCTCTCCTCAAAGACCCATATATAAAACGAGGAACAAAAATAAAATTGCAGTTAAACAAAGCACCATCATAATATGTTCAGAGGAAGATGATGAACCCAAGTATGCTGTTCAAAATTGTCCATTAATTAATATTATGTTTAAAGATTGGCAAATAAGAGCCTTATTAGATAGTGGTAGCCAAATATCTGTAATATCAGAGGAGTTTTATAAAAGGTTGATTGATAAAAATCCACATATTAAATCCTTACCTCTAAAATCAGTACAGATTACCCTAGCTAATAATAAAAGGGCAAAATTAATTCAAAAGCAGATCTGGATCAAACTAACTATTAATCAAACATGTATTTATCATGTATTTTTGATATTAACTGGACTTATTCATGAAATGATATTGGGAGTAGACTTTTTACATCTGAACAAATGTTTGATTGATTTTAAAAATAAGATAGTTCATATAGGTGATGAGGTTTTAAGGATGACATTGTCTCCAAAGTATGATCTGTTGGAAATTGATTGTATAATATCAAACGTATCAGAAACACTTGTAAAATCAAAAATTGCTGAAGCAAATTTAATTGATGGCGATAATGTTAATAAATTGCAATCTATTATTAATGAATATAATACAATATTTTCAGAAATACCAGAAGTTATTGAAGATTTTCAGCAAAGAATAAAATTAATCATGATCAACCTTTTGAATGCAAATCTTATCTTATTCCTTATCAATATAGAGAAGAAATATATAAACAAAATAATAAAATGCTTGAATGGGAAATCATTTCCAAATGCTCTTCACCGTACTGTAAAAAAGTTGTGACGGTGAAGAAGAAAGATGGTCGATGAGATTTTGTTTGGATGCTAGACAACTAAACAAAATTACTGTCCCTGACAGAAATATACCACCGCCCATACATAAATTATTCGTGAGATTGGAAACAAGAAAGTATTTTCTACTTTCGATTTGACCTCAAGCTATTGGCAGATAGAACTTCATCCCGAAGATCGTCAATATACAGCGTTTCAGTATGAAGGATTTATTTACCAATTTAATAGGATGCCATTTGGATTGATCAATAATGGTGCTGCCTTAATTCGATGCTAAGATAAAACCTTATCTCCTAATATAAAACAGATTGTGACAATGTATGCAGATGATGTTATAATTGCATCAACTACAATTGAAGAACATCTTCAACATATAGAAATGTTTTTTAAAGAGTGTTCTGACAAAGGAATAAAAATCAATTCTAAGAAAAGCACTTTGGTATCTAATGAAGTGATCTTCTTAGGCCATATGGGATTAAACCTCATCCGGATAAAATTAGTGCTACACAGAATTTTCCTAAACCCACACATAAAAAACAAATAAGATCATTTTTAGGAATATGTAATTTTTATAATCGTTTCTACCAAAAATTTTCTGATTGCATGGAATCGTTGTTAAAACTCATTAGAAAAGATGAGAAATGGAAATGGACTGAGGAACAAGATGATGGGTTTGCTAAAATCAAAGCTGGATTTTTAAAGCAAACTATATTAGCTTTTCCTGATTTTAGCAAACCATTTATCTTACAAACAGATAGTAGCGGTTATGGATTAGGGGTAACTTTATCTCAAATCCAAGAGGATGGCCAAACAGGAGTCCTTTATTTTATTAGCCATCTATTAAAAGGTCCTGAATTGAATTATATGGTTACAGATAAAGAAACCCTAGCAATAGTGTAGGCTTTTCAAAAATTTCACAGATGCTTCTGGGATCAGAGGTGATTGTGATAACTGATCATAAAAGCCTCGAATTCTTGAATCACAGCTACTTGACTAATTTCAGATTAGTGAGGTGGAGTCTGTTATTACAAAAATTCAATTATACGATTAAATATTGTAAAGGATCTGAGAATGTTGTAGGTGATGCACTAAGTCGAAATCCATGTAAATCAGAACAATTACATTTATCGGTAGATAATCCCTACATTATGAATGTTGGCCTGGATAGTTGATGAAAATGTAGAGAACTATTTATTACATATCCATAATTTACAAAATCAAGATAAAAATTTAATGCTGATTATTAAAACATTAAATAAAGAGGAAATTTTGTATACAGCCAGTAATCTTCAATTATATAAAATAGATATTGTGGTCTTAAAACATAAAATTAATGATAATTTAAATGAATGGAGGGTAGTAATACCTGAAATTGTAAAAGACCCACTCATACAAAATATTCATTGTTTATATGGACATTATGTTGTCTATAAAACTGAGCAAACAATAAACAATTGGTTTTATTGGCCTAATATGCATAAAGATATTTTGAATGAAATTCAAAATTGTCAAATATGTTTGAGAGCTAAACCAGAAAATAAAAATTATGTTAGTTCAATAAATTCTATCATTCCAGAAAGACCAAATGAGATCTTATCTATAGATTACTATGGACCTTTACCTCCATTTAATAAAAAAAAATTTTTTTAGTAGTAGCTTATGATCTCTTCTCTAAATTTGTGTCTGCTTATCCAATACCCCAAGCTAATATTAGATATACTATTAAAGCATTAGAAAACCTCCATTTTGAAAGGATATGAAAACCTATGACGATATTAACTGATCATGGCACACCCTTCCTATCCAAAGAATGGAATACATGGGTAAATAAACATCAAATAAAACATGTGCTTACTTCTATAAGAAATCCTCAATCAAACCCATATGAACGTGTAATGCGGGAACTTGGACGTTTGTTTAGAACTAATTTGAAAGATAATCACAAGGGGTGGGTAAAACACACACCAGATATGGTAAATTATATAAATTTGAGTCCTAATGAGTCCACTGGATTTGCACCCATTAAATTGCAATTAAAACAAAATATACCAATCTTATTTAAATATTATAAACCACCAATCCCTAATTTAACCATAAACATTGAAAAGGATAGAAAAGAAGCTTTAGAAAGAATGAAACAAATGGCTCAAAAGCGTCATAAAAATACATACAAGTCAAACTATCAATTCAAAGTAGATGACAAAGTATTTTTAAAGACACTGCATGTTAGTAATCCACAAAACTTTATTTTTCATAAATTTTGTAATAGCTATGAAGGACCATTTACCATTATAAAGAAAGCTGGACCAAATGCATACTGGTTGGATTGTGATGGTGAGATATAAGGTACTTATAATGCAAATATATTAAAGCCCTATCGAGGAAAAATATAATTGTCTTAAATAATCAATTACCATGAGTTTTGTAATACCTAAATTATGTAATAATTATTAAGATTATAGGAAGAAAATGTAAAGAGTTAAGATATGATAGAGAAGGAAATACAATATATAATTGTGTCTTGCTAAGATGGATCATATCATTAATGTGGAAATGGAAGAATAGTTACTTATAGGTTGGAAAGTTTCCAAATAAATTCCAACTAATATATTTATTGGATGCTAAAGATAATCTAGTAAGTCTCAAAAAGTAAGGAGCAGGATTGCCACCTTTAAATAAGGTTATGTATGTTCATTTATTAGATGTCAGTGATAGTCTAGTAAGTCTCAATAAGGAGCAGGATTGGCATTTTAAATTGATTTATACATAAAACACTTAAGAACTAACTAATTAAAACTTAGTTATAGAATAATCAGGTTTTCTACCATATAGGTATTTTGATATACCATTTCAAATACTTAGTATATTAATAAGAATACATTATATAGAAATTAATAGAAAGAAGTGAATAAAAAGAACGTAATTTATATAATGATTTTTGCATAATAAAATATTACATTATTTAACTTTAATAGGTAAAAAGGTTAAAATAAAGTAGTCAGTATATTTAATCTATGATTTGATCAAAACAGATTATTTTAGATGTACCATATTTAAAACATTAAAAAAAAAAGAATTCAATTGCCCATAAAACAATTTAATTATTATTAAATATAATAATAATTATTTTTTTCTCTCTAATAATTGATGAAGAATTTAAAATCTTAAGTCGGGGGGGGGGTAATAAAAATAAAATAAAATATATGAATTTTAATGATGCATAAATGATAACAAAGATGAAGAATTAAAATAAAATGTTAGCTTATTTCAATTTTCTTACTCGAGGGGAAATGTAGGAGTATATATATATATACTCATACATACATGTAATCAATATGTATACATTATATTTGCATTATTATATTTAAGAAAATAAATATATAACTTGTTAAGTTAGTATTTTTCATTCTTTAAAATGAAAAAAAGACATTGACAAAAGATGGTTGACAAGGTGACAAATGACCTTTGGGATCACATAGTTTATCGAATTACAGGAAATGAGATTAACTTAGTGTTTTAATATTGAATTGTTATTGCAACAATGTAGAATGTGTATGCTTCAGCAAGCTGATGGAGTGAGATATAATATATTAATTCTATTCTTTTTTATTAGAAGACTAAAAATTCTATTTTTGTCAGTTATATCCTCATAAAAATTTATACTATGTTTGATTTAAAAGAACAGTATAAGATAACATCTATATTTTGAACAATTTAATACTCATTAGAAGAAATTTCTAATATTTGTTCAAAGAAAATAATCTGAATATATTTTCATGTTCTATAAAAATTGTTTGAATTACATGTTATAAAACCTAAACTGCTTTTTTTAAAAAAGAACATGTTTATAAAAACTTCAATTAAATTTAATGTACTTTCCATTATAAAGAAAATGCAAAGTGGGTAGAACACCAACTTATCATGGGATAGATAAAATGCATTTGCCTAATCAAATATATATGTGTGTAGAACATCTTTTGCTGAATGCCTTAAAATTATAAAAAAATTAGATCTTCAAAATGGAATTATAATTGTTAATAAAGGAACTGTATATTAAGAAGGTGAAATGTAAGTATAAAGAGGAAACTAAATATCAACTTAGGATATCCTATTATTTTCTTTAATGTCTAACAATGAAGGAATCAAAAACTGTGTCTTCAAAGGATTTTTATTCGTGAGGAACATCTGAGATTATTGTATTAACTTATGTAAATACCATTTAAGATTTTTGAGAGTTATAATTGGGAAAAGTTGATTTCATTTCCTTTATCATCATATTCATTTCTTATGAATAATAAGAGAGAATTAATAATTTAAGATATTTTTATTTTTATTTATGATTAATAAAGATTTAATGTTAATATAGGAAAGGGATAATGTGAACTTGAGGTAAGAGATTAAATTATTTTTTTAATACACGTACTATTATTTTCCATGACATGACACTACATTGTTTATACTAACCCAAATAGTCTAATAGCAGTAAGGTATAAGTGAATAAATGATTAACATTGTTGTGAAGTATATATTTTTATATTAATAAATATAAGTTACAATCATTTTAACGAATAAAGATATTATATACAAATGATTGGATTATTATTTGTATAATCTAATTATTGTAAAATAGTGTTAATATAAAAGTCTTAATATTTGTATAATGATCCAAAAGAAAGTGAAAATCAAATCTTACCATAATCTGCACTACAAGGGCGCCATCTAGGCATTTGAACCTAGAAAAATTTATAAAGTATGCAGATATGCTGTTAAAATCCCACTTATTATATAGGTAGACCATTAGCCCAAGTCACTAGCTCAGTGGAGATGCAGAGATATTAATATATATCTTTAATTTATATCTTAAATATAAAAAAATAAAAGCCTCTGCCAGTAATTAACACACAAACAATATTTATTTACGCACATATATAATCATTTTAAATTTGAGGAATAACATTTATTATTTAGATTTTAATATTAATTTTTAATTCTAATTATTATTTTAAGATTTTAAATCATCTACACAGATGAATTTTAGATTTATTTTAAGATTTTCAAGTATAAATGAATTTTATATATATATATATATATATATATATATATATATATATATATATATATATATATATATATATTAAGATCGTCAAGTATGAATAGATTACATAGATTTGCATTTGAAAAGAAAATATTATATCCCTTATTTAACCTTAGGCCAAAGATTCGCAGACAAACTGGCATCAATCCATCTGATACATTGATGTATTCAATGTAGCATGAAAATACAACAGCACTAATATACTATACTGTCAGGAATGTACATCTGAACAGTATAGTTAGAGAAGACATTGACTCTTGTCCAATACATGAATGTTACATATGTATGGCAAGAATAATAAAATAAAAACTCCAGAGGAAGGGACTGCAGTCCTTTTTGCTGACTTACAATCCCATCCATAGGCAAAAGGGTTTGTTAGGCATATACAGTGATTCTGCACATAGTGAACCTCATACTACATCTACTAATTACACCAATATATCCAATCCATTGACCCAATCTAACTATGAAATAAATAACCTAAGATTACCCTCCCCTAATTAATTAATATAAGTTTACAAATCTATATAGCCATTCATGCCCAACTTAAATTTAACATTTATATAAATTCGCACAGATGAATTTTATAAAATTTGTTTTATAATGTTGAGTATAGATTGGCTGCATAGATTCCACAGTTAAAAACATTTCAAAATAAACATTACTGATCAAAATACAAAGTCATTGATAATGTCAATTGCAGAGAGAATACAAGAAACCCAATGGCATTCATCATAAGATGCTGCATTGACTTCGATGACTTATATATTCTAATCAAATATAAAAACCACAACATAATTAACCACTAAAGAATCCATGCAATGTCCATACCCAACTTAAATTTCATGCATTTAAATAATTTATACAAATAAATATTAATAGAAATAAAAAAAATGGAAATGATTTTTTTTAGAAAACTCAAATATATATAATTTAAACATTAATTATCAATTTAAAATCAAATAAGAGTTCATTTTAAAATTTAGATTAGTTGCATCTTTAAAAAAAATTGATGAAAGTTCTTAATTATTTTTTTTTGTTAATTTGTAAAGTTCATAGCTCATGGTAGAAGAGTCCAGGTTCCTGTTTTTAATTCCCATGACATCTTCATTGGAAGACCGATCTGATGTTCTGGAGGTGGCATTAGCTGGTTCCATTCTGGTATTATAGTCATTTCATTTTTTTAAATAGAGAGTGTGATATGCATGTTCTATCACACCTCTTAAACACAAAAAAGCTGACACTGTCTGTAACTCAATATTTCTTTTTTTATAGTAATCCTCCAGATTTAAAAACCAAAATGTCACTGTTCCAATCATTTTCATTAAGGTCCGAGAGGCTTGGTGCTTCCATTGGTCAAGCTAATTTCTTTATTTTCTTATCTATCTTTCATCAGACTTTTTAATTATATGAGAGCCCCAAGGGCTAGCTTGCTTTTCAATTAATTTATAAAATAATCATTTCCATTTACAAAAATATTTTATCTTTAAATCTTGTACTTTTTTATAACAAAGTACGTTCAAATACTTTTATTTATTAAAAAAATTTTTTTAAAGTTTTGCATCTGTGCAAATATATATATATATATATATATATATATATATATATATTTGCACAGATGCATAGTAAAAAATTAAAGAGTTGTATATATATATATATATATATATATGTTTAACAACTCTTTAATTTTTTTTAGCTTTTAGATTTTTAATAAATTTATTTTTATTTGCAAACTTAGTTTTTATTTTAAATTAATGTAACGGCATATTTATATATTGTTATATTTGGTTACTTATATTTTATATACATTGTAAAATCATGTAGTGTTATAGGTTAGAAAATATATCTACCATAAGTAAATAGAATATTTATAATATAAGGAGGTAGATATATAAATATTTTTTATATATTGTAAAATTTAAATTATTTAATTGTTAAATAAATAATTATATTTTTTATATTAAATTAAATGAAGTCTTCAATTTTGTTTTATTTAATTTAAAGAGTTAGTGAGACTCATTATTAATATTACTTTAGAATATTGATAGGAACCCCTGAAGAGAGTAAATTGTTAAACTTCCCTGAATTCGAAATCTGAGCATAACGATAAAGTTAATTAAGATGAAAGTTGATTTGATGTGGTTTAGATATAATAATTTTTTAATAATAAATTAGTTATTGGGAACAAATATAGTTTCATATCAAAATTAAATCACATCATTCATGGCATTCTATATGAAGACCTTAAATCTGACTATAATGAGATGTGACTGCCTCAACTTATTTTGTTGAGAGGGTGCATACCGTTACAGTATATATATATATATATATATATATATATATGTCCACAGATGGCAACCTACTTTGTCTGAGAGAGCACTGTGAACATTTCAATAGATAATTTTGTTTTGTCACCTAAGCTTATAGGACATTACAGTGATCATTCTGCCATGCTTTATCTACACATATTACACTCTCTTTGATTTCTATTTTTTGTTTAGAGATTTTTAGCAAAAGTGATCTTTCCTTAACCAAGTCAACACCTAGGGACAAAACAATGATGTCCTATGCTTTTTAAATACTCGTAAGAGCTCACATTTATTTTGTAGCTCTTAAGGTTATCTCCATTGAAGTAAAGAGAATAGATTATGATTTTACATAAATTTAAATATAATAAAACAACAATTTCATGCTCTATATGGCATACAAGAAAAACAGAACTACATAATCAATAAATCACTAGTCTGCAGGAAATGCAAACACACATCAAACTAAAACATATTCAGATAAAAGAAGACAGATGATCTAAAAAAGAAAACTACTATTACCTGCCCATGCTTTTAATAACAAATAATAATAATTAAAAAAACATTGAATATAAAATATCAACTTACAATACATTTTCCAACAAAGCAATAAAAATAACTTATAAATTTACTTAGCAATATTTTATAGATCATAATAAAAACACACATAATAAACCAAATATTTAGACAACTACTAATAATATCTTAACTCCTATTAATAAAGCTACCTTAGGTTTATATTTTTTTCTGTAAGTATCAAGCTTATACTTAAGTCCTGGAGTTTCAATTTTTATGTTTGATTTATTCCAGTGGTATGTGCAATGTTTTAGTTCCATAAAAAGTACACTACTGTGGATTTTGATGTTCCAAAATGTTATTGTGGAGTATGAAGGAAATCTTCAGGATCAGTTCTGAACTGGAAGAAATTATAACATGTTCATGATGATACAATTTCAAGCTCCAGGGTTAATCTTGGAAGGGTTTTAGCACAATATAGTTTTAATGTGATTCTTTATGGAAGATAAGTTCTGCATTGTCAATATATGGTCATTTCTTTCTCCTTGAATGGTTGTTGTAGTAGTTAGCAATCCACCATTTGCAATTAGCAATCTTCTATTAGCAGTTTTGACTTTGAAATTAACACAGCCTAAAAATTTTTTATTAGCAAACGTCACTTCGCAATTAGCACAGCAATCTTCTTTCTCCTTTTTGTTTTTCTCTCTCAAAAGAAAGCTTTCATATATTATTATCTCCCCCCCCCAAATCATTAAAATATAACTGGGGCTAATCTCCTACCAGATTTTAATTAAAATTTTAACCAGGGCTATTCTTTATCTTCTTTCTTTTTCTTTTTAAATACCATTTTTAATAAATTAGAAAATAAGTCTCTGCTTTCAAAATAGAACAAAACACAAAAACATCTCAATCAAAATTCTTTCAAAGCAAAATATTTTTATGAATTCCATTTATAATTGAGTACTTGTGTGATGGCACATACACTTGAAAAATAAAAAAATTTAATATCTTTCTCCCTTTTAAAATTTTTATATATTGTACCAGGTGGTGTGTTTGTTAGATCACTGAGGGAGTAAACAGAATCTATATACTTTACTCTTTAATAAAATATAACCTTATGAAATATAACTTGAAAAACTTTTATATAAAATATGATACAATTATGAGTTATTTGAACTACACCAATGCAATTTAATTATTGCTCCACACCAGCCTCTTAGGCAGAAAAGAGAGTACCCAAAGTGTACCTGTATCCAAGCCAAGCTATATATACCAGATATAAAAATATGGTGACATTTCAAGGAAACAGATTTTTTCTCATCTGCAGAATTCAACACCTATCATTCAAAGCACATTTTTAAAGTTTTAGGGTAAACCTCAGGTGCCAGTTAGCTACAAGACCTAATGTTTTTTGAATGATGGCAATTAATTCAGCACTAAGATATCCCAGTTAGTTTAATCAATTGTAATACAATAACAAATTATTGCTTTAATTAGTGGTAAAGAATTGATCGACAAAATTAAGCTTAAAAATAATTCATTTAACTAAATATTTATTATTCTGATTTTAAATACATTTATAAGAACTTAATTAATTTAAACAATGATAATTACATATACTGACTATGCACACATTCTGAATTTATATAATAAACTAGAATATAACACAAGCCTTAAATAATACATGACATTTAAATAAATACATGAAATCAATATAATAAAAAGTATTCACATGCACAACATTTCAAAAACATGGACATCAATAGTTCTTTATGCATGCTATAGAGTTCATTATTAATTGACTCTGGGAGGCTTCAAATTATTGCAGTGATTACTTAAATATCAGAAATGGAAATAAGAAAATGTTATTTATTACCTAGAATTTTAGAACATGAATACTTCTAGCTGGTTGTTGTGAACTTTATTTTCAATAGCATTTTGTCTTCTTGCTAGTTGCTTCTTCAATAGAAAATCTTTCCAACTGGGTGTATCTGAGGTTCTGTGGAGGTTTAATGCTTACTTCATGGCACTATTCTTTAAGACAGTTAGATATTGAAAGCAGATTTCAAGTTGTTAGGCAGGCATTACTTTTTCTGGACAGGTTGGCTGTTTCATCGCACTCAGGCTGGAGAAAAAGTCATATGATTCTGATGATGATTAACACTGCATTTTTTTAATTAACAAATACATAAGAAGACTGACAGAGAACTGATTTAATCTGATTGTGATCTCCAATTTTTGAATACATTTCTTAGATAAGCTTTCAATTATGTGTTTTCATTTGATAGCCATTGCAAACTTTTTGGTTTTGTGGATTTTTAATTAGTTGCCATTGCATGTTTGGTTTTTACATTTTAACTCCTATATCATTTTTTAATATTTAACACACACATATTTATTTCAACAAGCACTCATTTTTCTATGTTTAAAATCACCTAGGCATTTATGCACATATATATTTATATAATCAAGTTTTAGTTTTTTTAATTTCCTTTTTCTTTAACTTAAATGAAAAGGGGTATTTTTAATTATTTAAAAATCAACTACTTTTAATTTTCCCCATAAAACTATGAATTAATTGTTTTTTTTAGCAAGCTACTGTTTTAAAAACACAAAAAACTCTTCAAACTTCTTTTATTAAACTTTTAATGAATAACCCTTTAACTTTTATAGATTTTTTTTAACAAACTGCATTTTGTTTTAAACTAATAATAAAAAAAAACTCTTTAGACTTTTATTCTGATTAACATATATTTTATTTATTTATTAACCTTCAGGTTATTTATGAGCATTTTATTTTAATAATTGTAAACATAATTTTAATGAATGCTCAATAACATTACAATTTATTTTAGTTTCAATTTTAGAATGGTTGACTTTAGGTATAGAGAAAGACTGGTTAAACTTCCCTATCACACCTCATAAAACATTTTTTAAATGTTTTTTCTACCTATTTTTTTAACATTGAAACCCACCACAAAAACTCTGTTGAATGTTTACTATGTATTTTGTCTAGTGATGTCACAACTAATTTTAAATTTCATAACTTACCCTAGCATTATCAATTTTCTCAGCAGGTGTGAGACTCCAGTCATTATAGAATCCATAAAGCCCATCATCCAAGATAAATGACTTCTGAACAATTTTCTGTTGTATGGTAAAAAGACTGTCATGTATAGGGGAAAATTTTTATACTAATATTTGGTTGGATTACTAATACTATGCTTTCTGACCAAACTCCTGTCACTACAGTTGAATTCACATGGCCAAGGGTTTTAGCCTTGCTCATAATTCAAACAGGTGCTTTAATTTTATTCTAGCCTTTTCCTATCTTTTTCTGTACTAATATTTCCTCAATTGGTGGGCAATAAGGCCTGAATAAGTATAAAATAATTCTGACCAAAATGTAATCTAATTGATGTAATCCCAGTGGAATCGTTTTGTATCCAATTGATGGACTTGGTAATATTATCAGTTTGTTTCACCCATTTTCTGTGGTATTTGATGACTTACAGACAAACAGATATTTTAACTCTTTCATAAGCCATGCACAAAGATTAGATTGAGGATTACATGTAGATGTTAATAAATGCTATATATTCTGTTGTTGAATCCACTGCTCCCATTAGTAGGATTTAAATGAATTTTCATGATTGGTGAGTATAAACTGCATTTTTCCATTTCCAGGGATCTGCTGCTCTTGCAAGATTTTAATAGTGCTTTGAGCATCAGTCTTTCTTAATGGGTAAGCTATTACATATTTTGAGAAAACATCATGCATCACAACTAAGAACTGATAACATCTGTAAACTTGTAATAGTGCATAAAAGTCTATGGCTAGTAATCCATTAGGACTCTGAATCAAAATGAGTTGTAAGACCCCTATAATTTTTATTTACATACTTTGTTTGTGATCATGTGTACCAAGTTTTGAGATTGGATACAATATTTAAATACATTGCTGGTCAATAAATAATTATCCAAGTACATGTTTTAACCTATGTGGCCCAAAATGTCCATAAAGGCAATATGTGTATTTAACCAATCAGTTTCTAAGATTTTTAGGTATGAGAGTTTTCCAGGAATCCCTTTCTGATGTAACCTTTTATTGTAATATTCCATCCTCAATTCAGTATGCTCCTTGAAGTTGTTTTAATTTTGCTCTGTCAGCCAATGATGAAGTCAGTGTGCCTCTCTTGTACAATATCATCTGAGAATAATCTGAGTCTGTTGTCTGTACTTCTCAACTGACTCATCCATAGACAGTGTAATTGCTGCAATTGTTAAATTATCAGACTTGAGGTGACACTGTGGTAGATCAATGGAGTGCCAACTCAACACATTGGCCACAATGTTATCCCTACTTTGGCAATAAATAATCCTATATTGGAATTTCTGCAAGACTAGACTTCATTGAACCAACTGATCATTTGTCAAGTAGTGAGGTTCAGAAATTTTAGTTTTATGATCAGTAATAACAATGATATTCAGTCCAAGCAAAAAATGTTTACATTATTCAAAGGCTCATACAATGGCCAGTGCTGCCCTTTCGGTAGTAGTATATGTGTTTTCAGCTTCTTTGATTCAACTGCAAAAATACAATACCTTGTGGCATTTCAGTTCATTGATCTAAAATAAGACTATTTTCTAACATCATCCTAGCAGTTTATATATAGAATGTTTGAGAAAAGTCAGGATAATCCAAAACCACATGTTCTAGGAACATCCTTTTGATACACTGAAACTCTTATTCCTGCTGAGAACCCCAAATCCATATCTGATCCTATTTAATAATTGCACCAAATTTGAAATTACAGCAAAATTTTCATAGAGTCGATGATAAAACTTGCAAAGTCCTAATAAGGGACATATGTGTTGCCTTTTTTGTTATTAAAAGGCAGATTAATTTGCTAATAGATAATAAAAATATTCAATAAGACTAATTAAAACATTCAAATACCTTTTTTATTGAAAAAGAGAGGAAAAAGACAAAGAAATTCAAAGTGTTTTTTTCAAAAGATTTTACCTAATGCCAATAGGCAAAGGCATAGTTAAAAGTTAATAGATCTAATACCTAACACCAAAATCTTAGGCAAATTAAATTAATTAATAAAAATAGAAAAGTAATCAAACCTACAAAACTCAATAAATTTGCAGATAACTGAATTGTATTGTTATAATATATATATATATATATATATATATATATATATATATATATATATATATGTGTGTGTGTGTGTTTTTTTTTTTAAAATAAAATGCACCCTTTGGAAAAATAATTGAAAAACTTA
The DNA here is from genome assembly GCA_028023455.1 of Epiperipatus broadwayi. Lineage (NCBI taxonomy): Eukaryota > Metazoa > Onychophora > Udeonychophora > Euonychophora > Peripatidae > Epiperipatus > Epiperipatus broadwayi. Next base: position 931,902 of record JAQFVV010006328.1, on the reverse strand, counting down.
AAATTGTGACCCAGTTGGTGGACCATCACAGGGCATGAGAAAAACATATTCTTCTATAGCAAAAAAAGCTCAAGATAATGTAAGTCTGGCAAAAAGTTTTAGGTTCAGAAAAACAACATCAGATGATCTGATAAACTTGAATCTAAGAGATCAAAATGAAAATAACCCCCCTGAAATTGAATGAAGTGATGAAATGTTGGAACAGATTGGAGAGAAATTTAACAAAACAATACTTCAATCACTATTTCTAACATTTAAATGTTTTTTCACCAACAAATCAATGGTACTAACTGTAACAGGTAGTCTTTGAACAGTCCCAAATTGCTTCTAATAGAAACACTGCACGAAAATAATATGCTTGAATCATGACAATGCATAGGTGACCATCCAAATAGCAGGTATGTTGCGATTCAGTTTTATGAAAATGCACAAAGGAACAATTTAAAAATCGGATCAAGATGCTACGAAACTTTGAACTAATAATACTTGATGAGAATAAATATAAAAATATCTCCAGAATTTTAAAAAAATACTTATTTTGGCTTCAATATAGATTTCCAAAAAATGATAAATCCATTTGAAATTTTTTTTCTTTCCAGCAAATATACTTAAAGAAACAGCAATTCCTGTACTAACCAACAGCTTTGAATATAAAATTAAATTGCATAAACAAATAGACCCAGAAAATATCCCCACCCACACAACCAATAAAGAAGCTACACTATGTCTTTATGTTGTAGGGCTTAAACCAGAATGATTCCACTGTGGAAGAAGAGAACATATTGCAACGAAATGCAATGAACAAACTCAGCAAAATAAAGACAAAAGTCATCAAAAAATTACATCACTTTAAGAAAAGCAACAACACAACTAACCAAGTAGATGAGTCAAATTATGCTACACTACCAAAAACCCCAGGAAAATTACATATCAAATAAAAATGAAAGAATTAACAATACAGCAAACAATATAACAACCATAGAAATCAAATCAAATCTGTTATAGGAAAATCAAAACACTGAAAACCCACCCAATATAAATAAAATGGAGGGAAAAAATGGGAGCCTACCAAAAGAGCTTAAAGGAAAAGCAAATGAAAATGATAAATAATCAGAAAGCACAATAATAAACAAAACAACCACAGTGATCATGGATAAAATAACTCTGTATTTTCCACTGCTGGAAAGCACACCACTAGAAAACAGAAAAAAACAAGAGAAAGTAACAAAATTAATATGAACGATGAAGAAAATAACCAGATTTATTTAATAGAAGAAACCACAACAGAAGAAATTGAAATAGAACTAACCACACCAAAAACAAAAAAAAAATAAAAAACACCACATTATAACACACATATTCAAACACAAACAGATTCATCACAGGAAAAAACATGCAAACAAAAAGAGCAGAAAAAAATGAAGGCTCAATAAAAAAAATTTCTCAGAATATTATAAGTTAGATTCAATGAAAGTTAAGATAGGATCAATAAATGTTCGAGGCTTAAACTCAAAAAAAAAAATACAATAAATCATTCACTGGATACAAAAACTCCAATCTAGATATTAGGATTCATAGAAACAAAAATTTATAACGGATTGCAATTAAATCCAGCACAACTAATGAGTAAACAGAGATTCTGTGCATGTTCTAGAGACACACTAATGCCCTCAAATGGCACCAGAATATTTATTAGCCAACAAAGTCCCTTCACAATGTTTAAAATAATATACATAGATGCAAATCTATTAATAACTATGTTCAATAACAAAAACTTTTTAATAAATATTACATTTGTACACATACCACCAGGCCCAACTGTAATTAATAGAATAATAACAACAATTAACTTAAACTTCTCAAACAATCCCTACCCAACTATTCTTATGGGAGATTTCAACATGAGTTATAAAAAAATTATTATGAAATGGATACACTAGTTAACAATTCCACTCATGAGTGCAGAAGGTTTTCTACCACCCAACTCTATATTCTATTATCATAACATTTATGGAAAGTTAATAAATCTGATGTTCTATTCCCCAATGCTACATCATTCAATAGAACTTAGCCTCTCCCCATCCCCTTTTTCAAACCATGCAGTGCAGAAAATAAAACTAAATATAAACACATACCACAGGGCAATAAATAATTTGCAGAAAATGATCTGGATCCTACTACCAGATAACACTACTGAGAAATACTACTTCTCAGAAATTTATATAATAGTAAATATAGAATTAGACCCAATATCCAGATACACAGATTACACAAACATACTTTCATTTAATATAAACCATATTACACAAAAATTACCCCCCCCCCAAGACTAATCACATCAGTAGATGAAATACATAAAATAATCAGTCTATCTTAACTGGTTTAACATAATCAAACAAACATAATAAAACTCACCCAGCTCTATAAACAGACTTGTGATAAGTTAAAACAACATCTAAGCATAAAAAAGAAAAAAAATGCCTAGCGCAACTGCACACTTGGACACACAGATATATTAGGTGGGCTTTGGGATATCCATTCACAAATAAAGTTCCCATGAAGATAGAATGAGAAAATAAAATTACGGCATGATTTAACATGATTGCACGTATATATAGCCACTTCAGAACAAAACTAACTAAGCATGCACAATTCACACACACAGAATATTTTTTTGGAACAATTGAAGATGAGTCACGATTTAAAATCGAGTATTTGGGTGTAATGTTAGCATCAATTTCTGCCATGTGTCATCCAAGACCTCCAGATATTCCACATTTCATACTTGCACATCTTAGCCAATTTACAACTACATACCTATGTCAATTATCAAATCAAATATCACAAAAAATATATAGCATATAGGGATTATACAGGGTATCGGTGGTACCATTCATGAAAAAACAAGAACTCATTATCAAGGTCACCAACTTAACCTATCTCAACGGAGCCTTTAACAATTAAAATGCTAGAAAAAAGTAATAAAGATGAAAATTGAACCATTCACACTGGCAATAATATCACAATGTCAATATGCAAAGAAAGTCTCATCCACAGGTCAGGCAACCCTAATCTTTAAAACTATAATTAAATCACTTATTAAGAAAAAGAAATATGCTCCAATTGCAGTACAACAACATTTTGAAAGTGCTTTTGACTGAGTATCAATAAAAATATTACTAAACCAACTAAAGAAAACACAAATACCATGATCAATATTGTACACAATAGCAATCTACCTTTAAACAGAGAAATTCATATCACATTTAATGGGAGAACCTCAACATTATTCTATCCCACTGAATCAATACTACAAGGTTAATACTGAGTACACTACTGTTCACATTCTACATAAACCGTTTATTAGAAGAAATTAAAAAAAAATACAGGGAGTGCTAATCCAAAATACCAAAAGATATATATTTGTATAGCTTATTTGGATTACATTAATATATTCTTAAAAGTAAAAAGGAAACTACAAGCACTACAAAACATCATAGAAGATTATACATAAAAATTTAAATTTAAAATCAATATCAATAAGTCAGCTGCTTGGACACTTTTTACAGAAAAAATAAACAAACAAATTTATCAAGGAAAGCCCAGTAGTTTTCTATGTTTCTAATTTTATCTGGAAATAAATCGAATGAGAACAAAAATACAATACAAGCTCAATGTGGAAGCAGAAGTAATAACAGAATCATTATTCAGATCATATTTATCAATATACACAAAAGTATCACTATTCAATCAACTCATAATGTCAAAAACTAACTACTACTTACCAATAATTAGTTTCACAAAACCATATATAGCATCAGTTAACTCATTGTGTAACAAACTATTATGGAACAGGAAAGTAGTAGTCATTTCAATAAAACAACTTAACTAACCAACAAAATGGAATGGTCTTGGACTTCCCTCAATATAGTGTTTCGGACACAAAAACAATAAATCTGCTAATAACAAAAATCAAAAGGTTTCCAGATATTAATCCAATATTGTAAATCACACACACACACACATATTGCCCACCACCTACAAACAATTGTATCTTTATGTTGCTTGAAAATATTGAGGACATTAAAAACAAAGTAATACTGAAAAGCCCTATAAAATACACATATTGGCAGATACATAACTTCTTATTCCAAAAACAACCTGAGAATAACCAAATATTTGTACTGGGAAATGATAATATCCAATTACTTAAAAAAATTAGGAAATGCTACCTGGCACCAAAATTTTACGATTTTATCATTAAAGTCAATTTAAAAACCTTACCTACAACTCATTTTATAAGATACAGAAGATTTTACCTAAATATACATCCCTTGTGCATGCTGTGTCACAGGGATGATGAAGCATAGGACCATTTCATATATAACCATTCAGGGCTTGAAAAAGTAAGACAGATGATGGTTATCAGATATAGAAAAAATGGAATCACAATAGATGAGATACTGCAAACATTAAAAAAAATGGAATACCAACTATAATGGCAGCAACTTTCCGATTGTTTGCATTCTGGTGTACAAGATGCACTTTTACATTAGGTAACAATACAAGAAGGCACCCTGCCACCTAAAAAAACAAACTGCAAAAAATAAGAGAAAAAGTCAGCCTTCTTACACCACCTGATATCTTTGCAGCAATGTGATCTCTGTTTAAAATACAGGCCGGTTTACAACAAAGGACATAACAGAAAAAGGCAAAATCAAGCATAAAAATTTGATATTACAAACCTATATAAGCAAGAAGCAACAAGATAGAACATTGAGAGTCAAATATGGGGAACAAGGCATACATGGAGATCTGAAATGCAAAGACATTTTTTCAAACATACAGTCTGTAATGAAATAACTATGTAACCCTATGTATAACACAATGTATAACCTATGACCAATGTAACCAATGGTTTTTTAATAAAGTTACTTTTGAACACTAATAATAATAATAATAATAATAATAATAATAATAATAATAATAATAATAATAATAATAATAATAATAATAATAATAATAATAATAATAATAATAATAATAATAATAATAATAATAATAATAATAATAATAATAATAATAATAATAATAATAATAATAATAATAATAATAATAATAATAATAATAATAATAATAATAACTGAAACACAGGCTTATTCTATACCTGTGTCTATATATGTAATATATAGGGTATATGAACACAGACTTTCAGATGACCCATCATTCTCCACTCTATCTAATAATACTGATACACTCAAGCACATATATGCTGAAAAGATAAATAATCACCAAAATCTTGGCCTCAGGGTGGCCTTCGAGCATTCCATCATCAGATTTTCAATTGGATGGACGGTTGAAGAGTTGGAGTGTGTAGAATATTGGAGCCTGTCCATTAAAGTATGAGGATTGTCTATCTTAATATATATATGAGCACTTATAGTATATATGTGTGGGAGATGATAATCTGGACCAACTGATGATTGCTGGTTCAGCATGAAATACGTATATTGGTGATTATTTATCTTTTCAGCATATATGTGCTTGAGTGTATCAGTATTATTAGGTAGAGTGGAGAGTGATAGGTCATCTTAAAGTCTGTGCTCATATACCCTATATATTAAATAATAATAATAATAATAATAATAATAATAATAATAATAATAATAACAACAACAACAACAACAATGAGTATAAAATATCAACTTAAAATGCACTCTCTGACAAAGCAAGGAAAATAAAATATTAATTTACTTATCTACAATATATAAATCATAATAGAAAATATATATAATAAATGAAGTATTTTGAAAAGTACTAATAATATCCAAATATCTATTTACAAGTCTATCATAGCTTCATATTTCTTCTTCTGTAAGTAACAAGTTCTTACTTAAGCCCTGGTTAAAATATAAGAATGTTCAGTCACCTTCAAGTCTTCAATGTTTTGTCAGATTTGTTCCAGTGATGGGTGCATGGTTTGAGTCCCATCGAAAGGACACTAGTGTGGTTTTTGATTTTATGTAATCTGCTCAAGGAGTATTTGCTCAGGATGAATTTAGAACTGGAAAATTAGGTTAGGTTCTTGATGACACAATTGTGAGCTCTGGCATTCATCTTGGAAGGGTATTAGCACAGCATACTTTTAACATCAATCTTTATAGTGGATAGGTTCTGCATTGTCAATTAATGGTCTTTTTTCTCCTTGCATGGTGCTTTAGCAGTTAGTCATCACAGTCAACCATTCACAACTAGCAATCTTCTATTAGCAATCATGGCTTCACCATTAACATGGCAAAAAGAAAATTTTATATTAGCCAACTTTTTTATATACTATTTTTATCTCCCCCCCCCCCCCAGATCTTAAATTCTAACCTGGGCTATTCATTATCTCTCATTAGATCTTAATTAAAATTTTAACCAGGGCTATTCTTTATCTTCTCTCTCTTCTTTTTAAATACCACTTTTAATAAATTAGAAAATAAGTATTTGCTTTTAAAGTAGATTAAAGCAAGTCACAAATTTTTTTTATCTCAATTGAAACTCAAAGCAAAAATATTCTTATGATTTCCATTTATAATGTTGTAGCATTACACTTAAACAAATACAAAATTTTAAATAAAATTTTCTGCTTTTTAAAATCTTTAAAGATATAGATTTTAGTTTTGATTTTAGAATTCTTGACTTTTGAAAGAGAGAAAGTCTCGGCTTCAATATATACAGATATATAGAAGTCATATCCAAAAGAGAAAAAAAAAGAAAGAAAATTATTCTAGAAAAATAAATTTTGCAGTGACTATAAAAACTAATTTGTGAATGACTAATAAGACCACACCAGGTTCATTTATTTGTTTATTTCATAATTTTGATATTATTTTCTAATTTCTTCAGATGTTTTTTTTTTTTTTCTGAAACACATCAATACATTGTCTAAGTGTATCTCTCTAATATATTCTATTCTCTCCCATATCTTATCAATGGAAACAATCAGTATTGCAATTTCTTACAATGTCTTTGACATAAACCCTATAATACAGATGAGAACCATATTTCACAAAAGAAAGTATGCTCAAGTTCATCATAGAACACCCTTTTAGATTTGTATTGCATTTGTCAGACATTTTATATGTCCAATCCAGTGAAGACATAATTTGGCAATAGTGAACCATATAATATCACATCTAGAAAGTTGAATAACATATTGATTAGTTTTATTGTCATGCCATTGTAATTTTAATCATCTTAAATAAAACTTTCTAAAGCTTTTATATTGCTCTGACACGATGTTCATGTCTCAGTTTTGTACAACAACTTAGATAAAATAACCACTCTATATACGGCTAATATAATGGCAGAAGGTATTTATTAGTGATGAAATACTTTGTCTTTTAACTTGTTAAAAGCAGAAACAGAACATTGAAATTTATGCTGTCCCTGTTGTTCATTTTCTATCTATAAAACATTTAATTTGGTTTACATTTTCAACTTGACAACCATCCAACCTAAAAATTACTGATGATTTTTCTTCCTTCACTGCAGGTAAAGAACTTGAACTTGAAAAACATTCATTATTTATCCAAATTTTTAAATGTTGTATATTCAAAACATTGAATACATTCTCTAAATTATCTTTTCAATTGTCAAAAATAGCATAATCATCAACATATCACAAATCTTGAATCTAAGAATATGAAGATCTTGCCTTTGTTTCTAATCAATTCAAATTAAACATTGTACCATCAAATTACCTATAAACATTTCCAATAAATACTGTCATAAAAATTAAAATTAATGTTATAGCAAAAACACATCTTTATTTAATATCAGTTTCATTTCAAATATCGCGGATTCTTGCTTATAGTAATAACACTTCCTCTCATACCATCATGTAGAAGATTAATTATAATAAGTATAAATTTTAGTGGTCAACTAATTAATTTTAAACAATATTATAAACATTTTCGGTTAAATAAATTCAATGTCTAGATCAAATAAATAAAAACAATATATAAAACTATTTTGTTCCCGACATTTTTTTTTTTTTTGCATTTGCTTGGTGACAAAATCATCCCCCCCCCCCGGTGCTTCTTGATTCTCTAAAACGACATTGAATAAAAGAAGTGCATTAAATAATATTTTTGAAACTATCTTTGTTTTAGTGGATAACAATAATTGCTATTCTCTTTATTTTTAAAAATTGAAGTAAGGAAAGCGTTCTTTATATCAGATATCATAACTTCATAGTTCCATATATTTCTATAAATTTCCAATATTTGAAAAACAAAAGTGTTAACATATTTTGAATACTTTCTCTAGATATTTACCTGGAACTTCAGCCTTTCCAATTTAAGATTACAAAAAACTTTTTTCACCTTTCTAAACTTCAATACTAAATTAGTGTATAAAATGGATATATCAATTAAAATCATTATTTCAGTTCAATATCATTATTCAAAATATAAAATATTTTTCCATCATGTGAAAGAATGCTATTTCTGGATTTACTATTACTGCATATTGTTTCTAACATCCTTATATTGCTTTCACGTCATTAAACAAACTTCCAGAGTGATCACAATCTGCAAATGTTTTCGCAACTTTAATCCCACAATTATCTTTAATCCTTTTTAACAGTCCTAAAACTTCAGTTTTCTTTATATATTATGAAGTTCACATTTAATTTATTATTCTGACAAGCTGAAAATGTTATGTTTCCTGACTACTAATAAAGTCAATGCTAAAAAGTGAATTTCAAAATGGATTTATTTGTATTCATAATACTCTGCTTTACATTATTCAATGGATATTAGCACAATGCATCTTCTTTCAAGATGATTTCTTTTTTTTTTCAACTGTTAAGCACATCATAGATTTTTAAAATTAAAAACAGTAGCCGCAAATAAATAAAAAATTTACTACAAATGATATCCCTGACAAGCCTGATTCTTTAAAACAAAAATAATAAAAAATATCTTAAACTATGATATTACTGTAAATTCTTACAACTCAAATTAACATTCCAATATTCATGAATATAGTTAAGTTGATAATGTGATTTCTATCTGCAATTAATATTGGGGTAGGGTTTTTAATTAACTGATCTGTTCTTAACTATTTTTAGCCAGGTCATCTAAAAATAAATTTAACTTTCAAATAAGTCTAGAGACTAAAATATTTGTTGAATTGCAAGATATTATTAATAGTAAATATTATGTTGTATCATGTTTACAATGAAAAAATCTGTCTTGATTTATTGATGGCTAGTATTTTTGATTTTGAATAATAATTTTAATTTATAATAATAACTAATTTAATGTTTGGTATTTAATATTACAGAAATTAATGCATAAAACTATAGTGAAAATATATATACAAAAATATGTCATCAACTATCATTAAATCTTCCAAGATAACTCAAAAATTATGAATCACATTTATGTATATGTTAATAATAGAATTAAAATATATATATATATTATTATGTTAATCAATTATTTCATAGAGAATGTTTAATTGAAAGTAAAAATAATTAGCATCAAGCTTTTAAGGCTTTTTTTACTTTTAATATGTATCTATGTTGTTACTGAGTTTTTGTCATGTGCTTTTAAAAAAATAATATTACTTATATAATTCACATTCTTATATTCATTTTTATGTTTGCTATATTTTAGAACATATTTAATATATTCTTATTTACCTTTAGCTAATAAACCATGAAGAATTTGAAATGTATAATATTATATCTATTGTTTGGTTCCGTGATCCAAATTGCTGTGGCTTGTAATGATCACGACGTAAAGGTAACTATGAATTAAAATACGATAATAAATAATAATTTATTACATAGTAGAAAAAATTAAAAAATATAATTATTGAACTTAATATATAAGGAAAGCATAATATATATTTGATACTTTAGAAGAATGTAATGAACTAGAAATATTATTTTTAAAAAATAGGTATGATGTAATTTACGAAACAGTAAAATACTATACATAAAAAAGTTATTGTGGCAAATGATAGTGAGTCATCATCAGATAATAGTTAAAAATAATTATTGATGGATATTTATAAGGGATTTTTAAAAGCAATAAATTTCTATTAAACAGTAAGTGCAAAAGATAAAAATTAGATTAGAATAAATACAAGTAGTGTTGCAAAAAAAATTATCCAAAATACTAGTGTTTGCAAAACCATAAGCACTGGACATTGCAGCATCCCCAGAAAAAAATAATTATTTAATGCATGCATTAAAATGTCAATAATATAACAGTTATTCAATATTTTGTTAAATTATTATGTAAATACAGTTAATTAACCCACTTTAAAAGAGTTATTTTAAGGTAGACTTGAGATTCTATTCAAAGAGACCGATAACTATGATTCATTTCATCCATTATGTTTCCATCCATATTAATAATCGGACCATAGCATATGTAACTGTTAACTTCTTCTAACTCATCATAATCAATCTTTATTTTCATATTTTGAGAAAATCCATTAAACATTACTTTAGTCTTTTTAACATTTATCTTTAGTCCTACTTTCAACTGATAACTCCTGCAACATTTCCTGCTGCTCTAAAGCATTATTTGCAAAAAACAACTACATCATCTGCAAAATCTAAATGACTTAAATGATCTCCATTTACTTTCACTTCCTTAGCTTTTCATTTTAATCCATAAAATACTTATTGCAGAACTACTGCAAAAAGTTTTGGAGATATGGAGTCACCCTGTCTTACACACTTCTCAATGTCGACTTACCCAGTATCATTATGTAATTTAATTGTTGCTGTTGCATTTTTATAAATATTCTTTAAAATAAAAAAATATCCTGGATCTATGCCTTGATGATCCAATGCTTTAATCACTGAAGAAATGTTTATAGAATCAAATATCTTTTCATAATCTAAAAATCCAAAGCATAACGGCAACTCATATTTATTTGTCTTTTCAAACTCTTCATAATAACTGTATATGATCTACTGTACTAAAACCACTTTAAATCCAGCTTGTTCTCTTGGTTGGTGAAAAGTCAATGTTCTGTGTAGACGAGTTGTAATTATCTTGGTAAAAATTTTGTATAAAACTGATAAAAGACTGATAGGTCTGTAATTTCTAATATCTTCTTTATTACCATTTTTAAATATTGATATTAATACTGCATTCTTCCAATCATCTGGTATATTTTATTATTTAGACATTTAGTATATATCTTTGCTAAAAAACTTTTATTTCTTCTCATGCTTCTTTTAATGCATCAATTATAATTCCATCATTACCTTTTCTTCATACATTTAATTGTATGTCTCACTTCTTCCTTTAAAATTCTGGGCAATTCGGAAGATGTAATAGATAGAGGAAGTACTTATTTTTATTACTATATAATTCTTGATAAAAATATTTTATACATTTCATGATGTCATCTTTTTTTTAGTAATAATTCCATTTACTTTTTATATTGCAGATATAAATTTTCTACCAATTCCAAAAAGGTGTTTTACACTCTTGAGACTTTTATTCTCTTCTACGGTTTTTTCTGTTCGTTCACAGTAATTCTTTCGTATATCGTTTTCAATTCTTTTCCGCACCATTTTACAAAATTTGAGATATTCAATCCTTTTTAAGGCATCATTTTTGAGTATCTTCATATTCTTTCTTTTCTGCATGAATTCTCTAGTCTCAGTAGAATTTTTTTGATCAATTGCTGCTGTTTTCTACCAATTATCTCTGTTGCAGTTTTTAAAAGTGTATCAGTTATTTTCATATTAATTTCATTGAAATTTGAATCATGTTCAAAATTTACTAATACTTCAATCCGATTTTTAAATTCTAATTTAAATTCGTTACAATGTTTCTGAAGATTAGAAATATCAACAGTAAATAGTGTTTTTCTTAATAATTTTTGTGTCTCTCTCGTTTTGCATTAGCACGTATCTTACAACTTACTAAACAATTATCACTTCATGTGTTAAATTTATTAACAACATTACAATCTTGAAATATGTATTTTATGTTAGTCGAAATATAATCCAACTCTCTTGTGTCTTCATATGGATGCTTTTATGTCCATTTACTTTTAATATTTTTCTCAAAAAAATAATTCATAAATTAAAGGTTTTTTTTTCTGCAAACTCCACACGTCTATGTCCTCTCTCATTTCTATTACCATAACCTAAATTATCAACAGCACTTTCATCTTTCATTTGTTTACCAATTCTAGCATTGAAGTGTCCCATAACAATTTTAAATTGTTGTTTACTCTAGTCAATAGCCTTTGTACATCCATATAAAAACCATTTACTACTTCATCACTATGAGAACTTTTGGGGGCATAAACCAGAATTATCTGCATTTGGTATCTGCTATTAAGTTGTATAACTAATTTTGCCACTCTGTTCGATACACCATCAATCTTCACAATGTTGTTTTTCCACATTTTATTTATAATGAATCCTACTCCACTAGTATTTCCAATATTTGTACCTTTATAATAATGTACCTGTCCACTTTTAAAATCAATTGTCTTTTTACCTTTTATTCTAACTTCACAATGTCCAATAATGTTCCATTTAATATAAGACAGTTTTTCCAAGTCTTGCAATCTTCCTTTACTTAAAAGTGATCTGCAGTTGTAAGTACCTAAATAAAAAGTCATCATCAAATGGCTGCCTGGGTCCACAATCAAAGGATTCTTAGCACTCTCTGCCTTTGGCCACCCACCACTGCCTGCATTGGGGACTTTACAGCCTCCTGACAATAAGGGCCATGATTTATTTTTGTCTGTCATAATTATATATACTGAAAAATTATTTATCATTTAAACAAACATTTATTTTGCCTTATCAAGCAACTGAGAAGAAAAAACATGGTGTTTCTTGATCTTTAACTCAGAGTTATAAAGCCAATGAACTCACCGTGCTGGCTAATGTGTGTTGGTGAGCATCCCATCCATGTTGTATACTATACGAATAATCACATAGAAATAACAGCTGCAATGACATCAATGTATAAAGTGGAAATTAGGAATTTGCTCTGCTCGGTTTCTTTAAGGCGTCCAAGAGGAATCACAGGTTTTCCTTTCAGTTAATAGCAAACTCCTTTCTCTCAGCTCTATATACATACATATTTTCCCGGTCAAAAATGTATATCCATCCAACAAGACTTAGAATCTGAGAAAAAGTACCCCGAATCCAATCATTCCTGAAATACACAGGTGAGAAGCAATCATGAATTCTACCCTGTTTTCCGATTCCCCTAATCTATAACACTATGCACAACACCTCTGGTGATACTACATGGGTTCATTCTTTCTGGGCTCAGTGCTCTAGCAGGTTTGCATGAGAACTCAACTGGTGATGATGATGATGATGATGAGAGATTGAGTAAACCCAAGATATAAGTTAAAAACATACGTAAATATATCAATGAGATTCGCACAACTGGATTAAGTTTAAAAATATGAGTATTTATTTTGACAAAATTTAAGATGATTATATATATATATATATATATATATATATATATATATATGTCGGAAGTTGATTATATATATATATATATATATATATAATCAACTTCACACATTTTAAACTATTTTGTTTATAATCTTTGACAATCTTGAGTCAATTATTTTTATTTTGACAGATATCAGTTTAGTGCATAGTTACAATACTGAACGTATATTTTGAAATCAAATTTTATTTAAGATTACAAAAACATATTTATCTGGATGATCGGCAGAGATTTTATACATTTAGAAAACATATATAAAGATACCACAATAAAGTTACACTGTTTATATGAATTCATAGGATGCCTTTGGCCTTTTATACAAAACTTTGTTTTTATTTATAGAATTTATTTATGACAATTAAATAAGGATACATGATGATCCATGAAGTATACTAAAAACATTTATTTATTCTACATTTTCGACATTTCACAATTAAATATAGTGAAACTTTACAAATACGAAATAGCTTATTTCAATAAAGGCGAGGACAACTTTATGAGAGATTGAATCTAAAACTGCAATGAAAAATATTTAAAGAGAAAGATGTTTCATTATTACCCATCATTACATTTTATTTTGTTAAACAGGCTAAAATTAACTATAAGTAATTGCAGTGCTAACATATATTCATTTTAAAAGAGAAACTCAATCTTATTAGCTATTTAAAAATAAAGACATGAAAGAATTACCCCCCCCCTTCTATTCCAAGGAATATAGAAGAAGTTTGTAAGACTGGGTTTGATTGGCATTTACAAACAAAAATAAAATGAAAACATAAAAATATCATTAAAAATAAATTATAAACACACTAAATTATAAGAAGAATAAGAAGCATGAGTTGGATGAAATATTTCACAGCAAGATTCATTAAGGTTGTTGAGAATCAATACAAAGAAAATAATTATTAATTTAACATTCCCACTGATTAGTGAGTTAAAAAAATTAAACATAAAGAGAACATTAATTTTAAAGTGTTAGGAGTTAGAATTCAGTAATATGATTATAAATGACTTTGGGCTTGTTACCTCATGATTTTATGGAATGAAGTACAGATTAATCACCTGTGGAAGATGGCTTTCTTTGATTTTTGTGGCAGGCAAGTTTGACTTAAGTTAACAAACATGTTTCTTGGCATCTGCAGTTTTCTGATGGCACTGACATTCATGATCAGTAGGAGTTACATGTCTGCCTAGTGAAGAGTTGAGCCGAAGATGGAGGGGAAGGTGGCTTAGGCCTCTCTACTTAAAAACTATTTCAAAAATCAAACATATGTGGAGGCAGATAGACCTATTTATACAAATTTTGAGTTACTTAAAGAAATATTTTGATTAAAATTATCTCAAATGGAATCCTAAATCTACAAAAATATTTTGTCTATTGTTATTGGAGATGCAACTTCTCCATAACTGTCCAAAAATAAATTCAAATGAATTTCCAGATCAGAAGTAGATTTGATAAAATGTTAACAGCTAACTTAAAATCAACTGGCTTTGTTTTAAATTTTGCATTCATTAACTTTGACTTAAAAATTCCTTTTAAAATCATGAAACAAACTAATGTTCCCACCCCATTAATTACTCTTGGACAGTTAATGATTGCATCTTCCATCTTGAATTTTTATATAATTAAAAAAAAAATTACAAAGTATTAAAATATAATCAAGAAAAAAACACAAATTATTTACAATATTTGTTTGTGCTTTTATGTATATAAAAGCTCCATTAATATATGTATATATCTGAGTCACATCTAGAGACATTAATATCAAAATAATTAAAGAATTTTTATTTAAAATTTGTATTTATAACTTTTATAGATGATTCTCAGAAATATATGTATAGTTTATATACATGTGACAAAAAAAACGGATGAAATGTGGGTTAAGTGGTAAAAGAGTGAACCTCGATCTTGGGCTATGATTGACTGGCTCACACTTCCCCAATTAAAATAACAGAAAAAAAATGAATGAAAAATGCCTTTACTTTGAATTCATTTGTGACTGAAGAACAACCTTTTTTTTTTCCAAAATGGTACCTATTTACTTAATATGTTTTATTTAAAATAAACACTGTTTATGATGGTGCCTTTTTTTCTATACTGAAGGTTTGTGAAATTACTTACTCCATCTTAAACTATCTCTTGCTCTATTATTTTGGTTGCTCTTCATAATTTCTTTTACCTGCCTGCTATAATGAACTGCTGCCAATGTTATATATCTATAAAATGTCTGTTTCACTAATGAACATAACAATTGTACCTCTAACTATTTGTATATAAATATGAAAAGCACACAAATTTTTTTTTAAAAAAATACCATATTGCTAGGTTTTTTTACTTTCTGTCTTGTCTTGGTTGTTTTTCTGCATCTAGAAGAGACTCGAATTTTTATTATTATTACATAGTCATTATTATCATTTATAATATTTGCTTATTGATCTACAAAATTTATTCATAATCAAAACTGATTCTTTAATACAACCCACTCAATCCAGCTTCAAATTTACCTTCATTAAATTCTGTGTTTTAAAAGAATACCAGTTGGCAAATTTTTTTCAGGGTGCCAGCCAACATGGTGACACAGAATGTACAAGTGAAAGCTGGGTCACTGAATTCACATATACAAGAAATATATATTTTGTAAAAATTGTCTTACTTTCAAAAAATGTGCTGATAATTACATCCTTATATATATATATATATATATATATATATATATATATATATATATATATATATATATATATATATATATATATATATATATATATATATATATATATATATATATATATATATATACACACATATGACATTCAATATGATTATATTATTGGATGTATAAACCTGAGAGAAAAAAAAATTACAACAACTCACGTACAAACCTGGAAAAAAAAATCTTACACATATACATTATCCAGTGTTATTCAAAAGAGAAGAAAAAACATTATATATATATATTATAACAGTCTGTAATGGATCTGAAGTTCCAGTCTTACCATATCTGCCATATAGGGCATCACTAGATTACGCGAACCTAAAAAAAATTATAAAGTAGACAGATATGTGCTGTTAAGATCATGACCGCCAGCCCAAGTCACTAGCTCAAGGAGTAGCAGAGATTTAAAACATTTATTAAATATATTTTTAATAAAGATTAAGAAAAAAATAAATTACTTAGATCACTGTCAGTACTAATAACACAATAAACTTTTATTTATGGATATATAAGTAATAACACACAAACTTAAAATAAATAATTATATAAAAAATATGTTTTATGTTTCATTATTATTTTTACTTTAATTTTTAATCTTAGAATGTTGAGTATAGATGAGCCACCTAGACAATGCACTCAAAAGATTTTCAAAACATTTGACACCAGGGTAAATTTCCACAGCCACACCAATGCTCACTTTCAGATATATATCAGCAACCAATGCAATGTGAATATGTTAGCATAGAATCATGCTGACAGGAATGTGCATCTGAACAGTGTGCTATTATTGGAGAAAACATGACTTCCGTACAGTACAGAAATGTACATCTGTCTGTTGAAAGAATCATGCATGTAATATAATAGAGAGAATAATGCTACATATGGATGGGAGAGCAATTTATCTTACCGGCTTATCGTCCCAATCCATAGAGCTGGAATGGGTTATGGTGCAGGAAATATGTCTGCGTCCATTGCAATGATATGACTACCTCTTTGGGGTCATGCATTCAGTTGGACTTGTCACCCTTATGTGCTAACACATTTCACATTACATTGATATAACATCCATAATATCTCTCCACCAGCATTGACACAACTATGAAACAAATAGTCCAAAGTCAAAACCCCTTTAAACTAACATAAACATGTCTAGCAGCCATCTAAACTCAACTTAAATTTAAGTTAATCTAATAATTTAATACTTTAAAAAAATCTTTAGTTTAATGTTTAATTACATTCAAATATCAGCCTTTCAAGCTAATTGTGCATACGCTTTTGCAAGTGTTAATAATAATAAATGAATACCTTCCCTCCAATACAAGATATAGTATTTATGCAGAAATAAAATGAATCCACTTATTCCTATGACTCAAATGCTTAAATATGAGCAAATCTGAAGTATTGGCAAAGAAAGTGTGAGGACGGAACAGTCACTTTAAATTACTATATACGATGTCTGAATGAATGATGTCGGTGAAATTGGCTAGAATTTACTAACCATCATTCTAACTGAAACTTAATCATATGTAAATAAGCATTTATTTTATATAGTGTATATTTTCAATTGTATTACATTCAAATATCAGCCTTTCAAGCTAATTGTGCATATGCTTTTGCGAGTGTTAATAATAATAAATGAATACTTTCTGTCCAATACAAGATATAGTATTTATGCAGGAATAAAATGAATCCACTTATTTGAATGACTCAAATGTTTATATATGAGAAAATCTGAAGTACTGGCAAGAAAAGTGTGAGGATGGAACAGTCACTTTAAATGACTATATAATATCTGAATGAATGACGTCAGTGAAATTGTCTAGAATTTACTAACCGTCATTCTAACTGAAACTTAATCATATGAAAATAAGCATTTATTTTATATAGAGTATGTTTACAATTGTATTTCATTTTAAAATGACACATTATATTTAACTATTTTTTTTACCACAAATACTATTTTAAACTATTTTTATAATTTAATAATGCACAAATAATGATGCGTAAATCTTTCAATTTTGTTTGCAATCGCAAATCCCTACCATATTGCAAACAGATATTCATTAAGCATGAATAAAAAAAATACGTATTTTCAGAGATTACATTTTAACTTTAGATCAGGGTTTAAAATGGAAAAGTTTATAAAAGATAAAGTTCAGATTTGTTCATTTTTAGAAAACAAATAAAGTTCGAAGATTTTAAATTTAAGAGAGTTTAGATTTCATTTTTATCATTTATAAATTATACTTTCCTTTGTCTGAGCTCATTTCTTTGCAATGAAGGTCTATGAAGACTTATGACAATTTATGAAGATTTATGATGATTTCTGAAGACGGGATCCATGGTTCGATCCTGGGATCCGTGTAGATGAAAGCTGCCTCCGACCGGCCCAACCGAAGGAAG
The DNA here is from genome assembly GCA_028023455.1 of Epiperipatus broadwayi. NCBI lineage: Eukaryota > Metazoa > Onychophora > Udeonychophora > Euonychophora > Peripatidae > Epiperipatus > Epiperipatus broadwayi. The sequence goes on along the minus strand of JAQFVV010006328.1, from coordinate 913,265 downwards.
CACAATGAACCTAATTACATTCTTGGTGATGGTGATAATAGCATTTTATTTTTTTATTTTTACTTTCAACAAAGACAAATTAATTTAAAACTTTAATTTTCTAATTCTTTCCAATTAATTATTTCTTTTGGATTTTTCTTTGTATAGTCCACAGGCACCTTATCTCTGGAATGCATGGATCCATCAAACATATTTCATATTTATATTTTATTGGTTCATTGAGTTTGTCACCAAGTAGATTTTGGGTTTTCCACTGAGGTCTGTGTCTATATCTTTGTGCGGAAAAAGCAAGTCTTTTGTTTCTATTCCTCGACTCTTATGGTTTTTCATAATCATCTTTTCAATGGTTTTTTCACCCTAAGGATCTGTTTGTATTTTTTATTTTAAAGATAAAAACTCTCTTCATTATTTTTAAAATCAAATGGTTTTTTTTTTTTTTACATTTTATTTAAAGATTAGAATCTTTGTTTCGATTCTATAATTTTTTTAAAGCTTATTTTTTTTTTATATTTAAATCAAACATTAATAAATTAATAATTCATTATTTGTGCATTTTGAATGTTCGTGCTTTTAATTTAGTACTAGATATTTACAAAAAATTAATATTAGAATTTGAACGTAACGCATATATATCCCATTACATATCACTGAACTCATTAAAAAAAATGAAAGAAAAAAGACTTTAGTTAGAGTTAATACTAATTGGCAATAATAATACATTAAAGTTCTTTTTTTTTGTGGGCATATTTTTAAATTACTAAATTATTCCTTTTTTTTTTTTTTTAAATATTAAAGTTATTTGATGATCGCATTTATACCTGACAGTCACATCTTATCCTAACTTATTCCAACTATGCCTATTCTGATGTTCAGGGTGCTATTTGCACTATTCCCTAAACTATTTTATTTGCATTAGGATATTCGTGGTTAATGAATATCATGCCACACACTAGGCTGCCATTTATAATTGTCTGTAATGGACCTGAAGTTTCCAGTCTTACCTATCTGCCATACAGTGCACCACTAGATTACTCAAACCTAGAAAATGTATAAAGTAGACAGATACATGCTGTTAAAATCACGACTGCCAGCCCAAGTCATTATCTCAAGGAGTAGCAGAGGTTTAAAACATTTATTAAATATATTTTTAATAAAGATTAATAAAAAAAAATAAATTACTTAGATCACTGTCAGTACTAATAACACAAAAGAACTTTTATTTACGGACATATAAGTAATAACACACAAACTTTAAAAAATAATTATATAAAAAAAGAAAATTATGTTTTATGTTTTATTATTATTTTTACTTTAATTTTTAATCTTAGAATGTTGAGTATAAATGAGCCACCTAGACAATGCACTCAAAAAATTTTCAAAACATTTGACTCCAGTCTAAAAGTCCGCAGCCATGCCAATGCCCGCTTCCAGATATATATCAGCAACCAATGCAATTTGAACATGTTAGCATAGAATCATGCTAACAGGAATGTGCATCTGAACAGTGTGATATTATTGGAGAAAACATGACTTTCGTACAGTACAGGAATTAGTGTCTGTCTGTTGCAAGAATCATGCATGTAATATAATAGAGAGAATAACACTATGTATGGATGGGAGAGCAGGTAATCTTACCGGCTTATCGTCCCAATCCATAGAGCTGGAATGGGTCAATGGAACAGGAAATATGTCTGCATCTATTGCAATGATACGACTACCTCTTTGGGATCATGCATTCAATTGGACTCATCCCCTTTATGTGCTAACACACTTCACATTACATTGATATAAATGTCCATATATCTCTCCACCAGCATTTACACAACTACAAAACAAATAGTCTGAAGTCAAAATCCCTTTAAACTAACATAAACGAGTCTAGCAGCCATCTACACTCAACTTAAATTTAAGTTAATCTAATAATTTAATTCTTTAAAAAAATCTTTAGTTTAATGTTTTAAATCATTTTAAAATGACACATTATATTTAACTATTTTTTTACCACAAATACTATTTTAACCTATTTTTAAAATTTAATAATGCACAAATAATGATGCATATATCTTTCAATTTTGTTTGTAATCACAAATTCCTAACCTATTACAAACAGATATTAATTAAGCATGAATAAAAAAATACATATTTTCAGAGATTACATTTTAACTTTAGATCAGAGTTTAAAATGGCAAAGTTTATAAAAGATAAAGTTCAGGTTTGTTCAGGAAAGAAAGTTTATAGTTCATTTTTAGAAAACAAATAAAGTTCAAAGATTTTAAATTTAAGAGAGTTTCGATTTCATTTTTATCATTTATAAATTATACTTTCCTTTGTCTGAGATCGTACTTTCACGATGAAGATCTATGAAGACTTATGATGATTTATAAAGATTTACGATGATTTCTGAAGACGGGATCTGTGGTTCGATCCTGGGATCTGTGGAGATGAAAGCTGCCTCTGGCCAGCCCAACCGAAGGAAGCACAATGAACCTGATTACATTCTTGGCGATGGTGATAATAGCTTTTTAATTTTTATTTTTACTTTCAACAAAGACGAAAGAATTTCATACTTTAGTTTTCTAATTCTCTCCAATTAATTATTTCTTTTGGATTTTTTCTTTTTATAGAACACAGGCACCTTATCCCTGGAATGCACAGATCCATCAAACATATTTCATATTTATATTTCATTGGTTCATTGAGTTTGTCGCCAAGTAGATTTTGGGTTTTCAACTGATGTCTGTGTCTATATCTTTGGGAAGGAAAAGCAAGTCTTTTGTTTCTATTCCTCAACTCTTATCTCTTTCATAATCATCTTTTCAATAGTTATTTTGCCCTAAGGACGTGTTTGTAATTTTTTATGTTTAAGATTAAAACTCTCTTCGTTATTTTTAAAATCAAAAGGTTTTTTATATTTTATTTAAAGATTAGAATCTTTGTTTCGATTCTATAATTTTTTTAAAGCTTATTTTATTTCGATATTTAAATCAAACATTAATAAATTAATAATTCATTATTTGTGAATTTTGAACATTTGTGCTTTTAATTTAGTATTAGATATTTACAAAAACATTAAGTATTAGAATTTAAATGTAACACATATATATCCCATTACAATATATATATATATATATATATATATATATATATATATAGTAATAATCAGTCATATATCACATGACCTATATAGCTTGTATTACCAATATGTAATATATAAAGAGCCTGCTACTAGCTCTAAACAAGCTTAATTTTTTTTTTATGATAAATGCTACAAGAGAAAATACATGAAGCCTTTATCTATACATGAAGGCTTCATGTATTTTCTCTTGTAGCATTTATCATAAAAAAAAATTAAGCTTGTTTAGAGCTAGTAGCAGGCTATTTCTATATATATATATATATATATATATATATATATATATATATATATATATATATATATATATATATATATATATATATATATATATATATATATATAAATAAACACTATTCGAGGCATTGCAGGGTGTGGAAATATTTAATAGCCCCATGAATAGGCATACAAACCCAAGGAAAAAATGTATATCCCTCCAACAAGACTTAAAATCTGAGCAAAAGTATCCTGAATCCAATCATGCCCCAAGTTACATACTTCATGAGAAATCACTAATTCTAATCTTTTTCCTGATCCCCAAATCTATAACACTACAGACAACACTTATGGTGATACTACATAAATTCATTATTTCCATGCTTGGTTGTACAGTGTTTTTGCATTAGGACAAAGTTGGTGGTGTTGATGATGAGAGATTGAGTGAACCTAAGATATAAATTAAAAACATACATAAATATATTAATGAGATTCAAACAACTGGGTTAAGTTTAAAAATATGAATATTTATTTTGACAAAATTCAAGATGATTTTATATATATAATCAACTTCACACATTTTAAACTATTTTGTTTACAAATCTTTGACAATCTTGAGTCAATTATTTTTATTTTGACAGATATCAATTTAGTGCAAAGTTACAATACTGAATATATATTTGGAAATTGGATTTTACTTAAGGTTACAAAAACAGATTTATCTGGGTGATTGGCAGACATTTTATACATTTAGAAAATATATGTAAAGATATGATAATAGAGTTTTAATGTATATATGAATTCATATGATACCCTTGGACTTTGTTACATAATTTTGTTTTCATTTATAGCTTTTATTTATGACAATTAAATAAGGATACATGATGATATATGAAGTATACTAAAAACATTTCTTTGTTCCACATTTTCAACATATAACAATTAATTATTGTAAAACTCTATAAATATGGGAATGGGCTATTTGAATAAAGGGAAGGGCAACTTCATTAGAGATTGGATCTAAAATTCCAACAAAAAATATTTAAAGAGAAATATGTTTCATTATTACACACCATTACGGTTTATCTTGTTAAACAGGCTAAAAATAAACTATAAGAAATTGCTGTGCTACATATATTCTTTATAAAAGAGAAACTCAATCTTACGAGCTATTTAGAATGAAAGACATGAAATAATTATCTCTCCCTTATATTCCAAGGGATATAAAAGAAGTTTTTTTTTTTCTGGTGATCATGATCAATAAAGAAATCAGTAAACTTAACAAACACCAATATCCACCCCAGATTAGAAATGTACTTATACATTTTGTACAAATTTATGATAAAATATTTTTTTAAAAGCATATATTCATTTAAAAAACAAATGCAATCTAATGAGCTGTTTAAACATAAATAACAACACCTCATTAATTCATCTCCCTCCTTTTTATTCCACAGTGGATATACAATAAGTTTGTAAGATTGAGTTTTATTGAAATTTACAAACAAAAATCAAGTGAAAACATAAAAATATCATTAAAAATAAATTATAAACACACTAAATTATAAGAAGAATAGAAAGTGTGAGGTGGATGAAATATTTCACAGCAAGATTAATAAAGATTATAGAGAATCAATACAAAGTAAATAAATATTAATTTAACTAACCCACCAAATAGCAAGTTAAAAAAAGATTAAACATAAAGAGAACATTAATTTTAAAGAGTTAGGAGTTAGAATTCAGGTAATATGATTATAATGACTTTGGGCTTCTTACCTCATGATTTTATGGAATGAAATATGGATGAATCTTCTGTGGAAGGTGGCTTTCTTTAATTTTTGTAGTAGGCAAGTTCACCTTAAGCTAACTAACAACTTTTTTGGCCTCAGTGGTCCTCTGATGGCATGGGTACTCTTGATTGGTAGGAGTTACATCTCTGCACGGTGAAGAGTTGAGCAGAAGATGGAGGGGAAGGTGGCTTAGGTCCCTCTACTTAAAAACTATTTCAAAAATTAAACATATGTGGAGTCAGCTACCGACTATTGTGCAAACTCTAACACAATAGATTAGTAGCCCTATTTATACAAATTTTGAGTTATTTAAAGAATGTTTTTAATTAAACTTCTTAACTCAAATGAAATCCTGAATTGACAGAAATATTTTGTCTATTGGTATTGGAGATGCATGTGTTATATAACTGTTCAAAAATAAATTCAAATCAATTTTCAGATTGAAAATAGATTTGATAAAATGTTAACTGATAACTTAAAATTAATTAGGTTTGTTTTAAATTTTGCATTCATGAATTTTAATTTAAAAATTCCTTTTAAAATCATGAAACAAACTAATGTCCCTACCCTTTTAATTATTCCTGGATAGTTAATGGTTGCATCGTCCTTCTGGAATTTTTATGTAATTAAAAACAAAATAATTACAAAATATTAAAATATAATATTAAGAAAAAAAATACAAAATTATTTACAATATTTATTTGTGCTGGTATATAGATAAAATCTCTATTAATATATGTATATATTTGAGTCACATCCAGAGACATTAATATCAAAATAATTAAAGAATTTTTATTTAAAATTTATATTTATAACTTTTATAGACACTTCTCAGAAATATATGTATAGTTTATATACAAGTGACAAAAAAACAGGAAGAAATGTGAGTTAAATGGTAAAACAGTGAAGCTTGATCTTGGGCTAAGATCAACTGGTTCAATATATATATATATATATATATAAATTGTACTGGCCCATACTTAAGATCAACTGGTTCAATATATATATATATATATATATAAATTGTACTGGCCCATACTTCCCTGCAGAATTCTGCTCCTAATCTTGCAGTGACCATGAAGTCATCAAGATTTAACAGGGAAAGAAATGGAAACCAATTTAGCTGATTGTCTGTGCTAATATATATTTGTACTTCCAGTTAAACTGATAGAATGATTGAATTGACAGGACTCTTCCAATTAAAAAACCCTCTTTTAAAAACCCTCTATATAATATCCTTCATGAATGCTCTAATGTTTAGGACCTATGGTAAGTACACATCTTTGAGAAGTCTATTTACAAATAGTTTTTTCATGCCACTCCTAGGAACGAATAAAAATGAATTTCTGCCCTCCTACAAAGATATGTAATACCATATGTACAGCAGAGCATGAGAATAAGATTTAACACCCTGGTAGAGTGATATCTCATGTGGCTAGCTCAATACACACTAAATCCAGGATCTTCAATGAGTATGTTAAATGATTATAATAGGTCCATGATTGATAAGGAAAGAGTATATTTTATCAAATAAGTAATAATACGAAAAGGAAACAAATTTAATATTATGATCAAGTGTTTATTTAATCCAAGATATCCAACACTGTTTCATACTTAAAATGATATAATAAAAATAAATAAATGAATTATTATCACAAACAGATATATATATATATATATTATAACAGTCCAGAAGAATAGGAGTCTTATCATAATCTGCACTACAGAGTGCCACTAGGCATTTGAACCTAGAAAATTTATATAGTAGGCAAATACTTAAGTTAAAAAATTTTTTTTATACATTTTGATTCTGACCGTTAGCCCATTGTCACTATCTCAGTGGAACAGCAGGCATTTATATTTTATAAATTGTTATCTAAAAATATTTTTTATAAAAATGAATAAAATAAGCCACTGCCAGTAATTAACACACAAACATTTATTTACACATAAATAAGATATAAAATTATTTTAGAATAATTTTTACTTTGGGTTTTAACTTGATTTTAGAATTTGATTTTACATTTTAATTTTTGTAAGCTATTATAAATTCACACAGATGAGTTTAGAATTTTTATTTAGAGTGCCAAGTATGAATAGACTATACAGATTGCATTTGAAAAGGAAATATTCTATCCCTTATTTAACCTTAGGCCAAAAGTTTGCAGTTAAACTAACGTCAATCCATCTGATATATCGATGTATTCAATGTAATATGAATATGACAGCACAAATACCATACTGTAAGGTATGTACATCTGAACAGCAGGGTTAACAGAAGAAATTGACTATTTCCCAGATATGAATACTACATCTATATGACGAGAAGAACAATAAAAAAACTCCATAGGAAGGGACTGCATTTCCATCTTATTATCCCTTCCATAGGCAAAACGAAGGTGTGCAGCATATACTGCAATTCTGCATGTAGCGAATCTCATATTAAATCTACTAATTACACCATTATATCCAATCCATTGACCCAATTTAACTATGAAACAAATAACCCAAGATTACCCTTTCCTAATAAAACTAATATAACTTTACAAATCTATATAGCCATTCACGCCTGACTTAAGTTTAACATTTATATAATTTAGTTTAACAAAAAACAAAAATCATAATAAAAACTTAAAAGAACAAAAAAATAAATGGAAATGATTTAAAAAAAAATACATTCCATAAAAATAATTATTAAATAATTTAGTTTGGTCAGATATGCAATACTATTTGCAATAATTTAAATACCAGGAAAGTTTATATTTTAGAGATCTTAGTGTTTTCAAATTAATTAATGTTCATTAGATTTCATAAAGTTCTTACAGTTTTAACAAGTCCGTAGTTTCTAATTTTTTGCAGATGCTTGCCATTTGGAGCCAGCATTAATTTCCTCAATAACCTGTGGTCCTCAATATAGGAAAAACCATGTCATTTCTTTTTCCTTTTAACAAGACTGTAGGGATTGAAGAGCACATCTTTTCAAACCCTTCTTCTTCAACTCTCTCTGCACTAACACATATAGTCACATCTCTTCTCTCCCAGCTATTTCTTCACTCACTAAAATTTATTTCCAAACTTTTTCTTTTTATATTATTTTTTTCCGGATTAACTCAACATTACGTCATGACAATGGTGATGGTCTATTCATTGAGGTCCATTTCCCCGATGGATTTCTTTTATTGGCCATTCTGTTCCTATTGTTTTTCTTCTCCTATCTGACCTTTGATTATATATTATGAAATGCCCAAGGGTTAGTTCACTTAGACTAATTAAAATAATCATTTCCATTTTTCAATAACACTAATTATTTTTTTTGTACAAACTTAGATATATTTTTATCTTTAAATCTTTACTGAAAATTTAGTTTTAAAATATTTTTTCTTCTTAATAAAATTTTCATTAAAATTTTTTTTTCATCTGTGTGATTTTATATATATACGAGTTTAAGATAGAATTTTAACTTTCAATTTTTAATTCTTAAAAACAAAGTTTTTAAATGCGAACTTTTCAATGTCTCAATTTTTTTTAAAAAATAATGTAATGGTGTATGTGCCCGTTAATATATATATATATATATATATATATATATATATATATAGTATGCTTTGAAATAGATAAAATATGAATACAATTTTAAATGAATAAGAAAATAATAAATCCCTAAATCCATTTACAATGTTGCATAATGAATGGAAGTGATCTGAGCTTTTTACCCTGTAGAAATAAGTTATATTTTACAACATGTCAATAAGGTTGCATTAGCTCAGATACCAGATAGCACTCAACATGAGGTGCTGCATCTATTTGCCCTTTATGATAAATTCTTATACATATATATACACTGTGACCCATTTATACACTCACTTATATTCTAAAGATAATGTTATTAGTGGACTTGCTTACAAGAAATTTACAATGAATAAACCCCTTTGACATACATCATAAGGTGCCGCAGTGACAGAAAATTACTTAAAAAGGATATACAAATAAATACATTTTTAGACACTCAACATAAGGTCTCATATTTACCGAATATTACATGTGTATGTGCGCGTATATACACATGTATATTTATGCATGACAATTTTCAACAAGAAGAAAAACAAGCAGCAACCAAAAAAAAAAACAATTGCAACCTCTGCTGAAAATACTAGAATTTGGGATAGTAAAATGAATTAAAAGATTTAAGTAAAAGCTGTATGATTATTCCTGTAATAACCATAAATTCAATATATATATATATATATATATATATATATATATATATATGTGTGTGTGTGTGCATGCATGTGTGTTTGTATGTGTGTATGTGTGGGTGTGAGCCAACTCTCTTTTTTTAAATGATTAATAATAATAATAATAATAATAATAATAATAATAATAATAATAATAATAATAATAATAATAATAATAATAATAATAATAATAATAATAATAATAATAATAATAATAATAATAATAATAATAATAATAATAATAATAATAATAATAATAATAATAATAATAATAATAATATTTCTCATTATCAGAAATATCAGAATGCATTAATTCAATATCAATAAAATATTTTTATAAGAAATTTATGAAGGCATCTTCATCTCCTGACTGAGTTTTTGAGGGACTTCAAGTCAAATGGCTGTGCAGTGAGGATTTGATCTCATTCAGGCATAGGCAAGGTGGCTTTTGTCATCATCTTGGCCAGATTGAACTGGCATGATCACATCTTGTTAATTTGGACAGAGAAGGGCAGGTGCACTGGCAGGTTTTCTACCCCATGGTCATTTTATTGGAAGATCTGGTAGATTTCTCTATATTTTTATCTGGTATAATGCAATAATTATTATTAAATGTTAATCTGCTATCTTAAATGGTTCATTAAATCATTAAGAAAACAAGAGTTCTTAAAAGAGCTGTGTAATGGATTTCTTCTTAGAAAATATCAGCAATGTCTAGTCCAAAAATTAATCTCTAAGTAAATTTGAAGAATTCCGGAGCCAAAGTAGTGAATGACTTAGCCAGAATGAATGCTAAAGAAATAATGAACTGAATCCCACAGCACTGACTGAAACCTATCAACCCCACTCATTCAAAACCAATTCAGGCACCCCCCTGAGAAGTATGAATCAGCCAAACCGTTTATTTTATTTAACCATTTAGATTATAACATCCTTTCTATTTTTCTGATTAAATTCTACATTTTAGGCACTGATTTGTTTCAATCTTGAATACTCAAACCACTTTATCAGAGATATTAATTCAAAAGAATTTTATTTCATCTAAAAAAAAGACATTTTAATTATAGCATTGATCATCAAACATTTTGCTTTTTGATTAGATTTTTGAAGCAATTAACATCCTTTGCTTACAAAATAAAATTACCATTTTTAGAAAAGTATTTAAAAAATAAAAAAATAGATAAAAGTATGTTAGAACAATTACTTTTATTATTTATTTTACTAATATGCTCCAACATGTGATCCATTTGTTCAATGAAGTTTGCCTTTCTTTATTTGAATTTTTTAGAGAAAAGCAAAATACATAAAATTACATATAAACATATACAAAAATAAAAATAAAAAATACATGAGTTTCTTATACATGTACTTGTGTACAATATTTTGTGTCAATTTTATGTTACTTTAAATTGGTGTGTTTGGGTATTTTAATGTTCAGACACAACTTCCAGTATTAATGTAGCACATTTATATATTTGTTGTACTTAATATTTATAAATTTATATGTGTATCTGCTGTAATGTTCTTTACAGCAGATTTTATGCATGAACATTTGATAATGCCTGGCACAATAACCCCCCTCTCCAATGAGACTTTTCAATAAATATAACCATGTAAAGACTTCTTCTTATTTATACAAATATTAAGCATATTTTTCTAGTTTTTGTTTTCTTTTTTTTTTGAAAGTCTAAAAAGCATGATGCTGAACAGCACAACATGACACCTCTTTTCCCACAGCATCACTATACTCAGCCAAAACTGCATCAGCATCCCAATTCCCAGGGGCAGAGTTAAAAGAAAACAAACAGACTGTGCTGACATGGAGATGCCTATTTTTCTAGAACTTTGTGGCTGCCAAGCAAAGTCAAATGAACCATGAAAAATACTAACAGTGTAATGTACCAACTTTGCAGGCTATCCATGCTCACTAACTTTTGGAGGCTGACAGGATCTTTTGCACCCACAGACAAAGGTTTTTGAGTTTACATATATAAGATTAGTTGAAGCTAATGCTCCCTGATCTTTCTATATGAGACTTACAAGTATGTTTACATTATCCCAAATGAGTTCCAGAGAATATTTTCTCAGCTAAAGAAATTGCTCATGTTTTTGCATAGTGAAAAGTGTTCCTTCACCTAAGGCTACAGAGACTTCAGATCACATAAACATCTCCAGCCAACCCCTTTGCATCCCCCATCTCCAAACCCTGAGTTCAAAAATTTCCAATATGAATCAACCTATACACACAATGCCTAAGAGACAAAAGTTTACAAGTAACCTACAAACACCTAACTTCAAAGACTCTTCTGTTTAATTGTCATCTTTACTATACTCTGGCCTTGGCAAGGGTGATGTGAACTGTGCACCTATCTCTGCCTTATTCCAATTGCCAATTATTTGCCTTTTCTATGGGCTGTTCCAATTATTTTGCCCCTTTTTACCTATCTGTATTTAACCTTATTTATGGACAAAATAGAAAATTAAGTTTAACATATGAAACTTTACTTCGTTACACTACTATACAACACTCTATTTTACTTTACTTACTTTTTTTTTAATTATAACAAAAAAAAAATTCAACTTTCAAGTTATTTTAAATCATTATGAAACATTTGAGAAACAGGTTTTTTACCTAAATCTAAAATGTCTATTTTCTATCTCTTTTTTTCTAAACAAAACAAAAAACAACAAACTCAATTGTAAGTTATTTTAAAATATTACACTATGATAACTTATTACTTTTATTTGTGATCACTATGTATAAAAATCCTCCAACCATTTATATACGCATATATACAGTGTGTGACCTACTTTTCCCCATCTGATTCATTTCATAAGTTTTCTATACCTTAGTTTTATTTTAATTTCACAAGTTGACATCAGTTTTTACTCAGATTAAATGATAACTTTACTTATCTACTAAAATGTTAGAGACTCAGTTTAAAGTAAAAATTGTTAAGCAATTATTAAGATAAAGAAATATGTACTCTGTATATAAAAAAATCAAACTTCAATATAGTACATGTATAATTATTTAAAATAAATTATAAGTCTATTTTACTTATACAGTATACTTATACAATACAGTGTGTGCATTTGATTTATTGCTAACAATTTGAATCATAAATATATATTAAATATTCGATGCTACAAAGACTAAAACTATCATTTCGGATGTGCAGATTACTGAGTAATATATTTTAAATTATCTAAGAATATCTTTAAATAAAATAGCACAAACCAAGCATGTTCATTTGTATGGCCTGTTAATTATGCTATATATTTAAAAAAAAATAAAAAAAATAAACAACTAACAATCGAATTTTATATATCTTCTCTTATATATAGTCAACATTTCATTTAGTTTTTACTTACACTTATATTAAGTTTACATAGACATACAATATGTACTTTATTTTTACATAAATTACACATTTGTATAATTCAACTCTTTCTTGCCTTAATCATACCACTTTTATGTTTAAACCACATTGGTGCCAGTTTTACTGTACCGGACCAAACATGGAGTGATCAAGATGTAGCAGGGAAAGAAATGGAAACCAATTTAGCCATTTGTCTGTACTGATATATATTGGTACTTCCAGCTAAACTGATAGAAAGAGTAAATTGACAGGACTCTGTCAATTAAAAAACCCTTTAGTTAATATTCTAATTGAATGTCCAAATGTTTAGGACCTATGGTAAATACACATCTTTAAAAAGTCTATTTACACATAGCTTTTTCATGCCACTACTAGAAAAAAATAAAAATGAATTTCCCTCTTTCTAGAAGGATATGTAATACCATATGTACAGTGGAGCATGAGAATAAGATTTAACACCCCGGTAGAGTGATATCCTGTGTGGCTAGCTCAGTACACTCTATATCCAGTGTCTTCAATGGGTAAGTTAAGTGGTTATAAAAGGTACTTGATTGATAAAGAAATGGTACATTTTATCAAAGAAATAATAATATGAAAACAAAACAAATTTAATATTATGATCAAGTATTTATTTAATCCCAGATATCCACCAACATTTTATACTTAAAATGATACAATAAAAATAAATAAATGAATTATTATCACAAACCTGTATATATATTGGATGCATTGAAATAGATAAAATATGAATACAATTTTAAATGAATAAGAAAATAATAAATCCCTAAAGCTATTTACAATGTTTCATAATGAATGGAACTGGTCTAAGCTTTTTACCCTGTAGAAATAAGTTATACTTTGTGTGATTTGATATTTTTTTTTCAGATGAGAGATTTTCTGTTATACAGGCATACACTTCTACTCAGGACTTTAAAACCTTTTTTATTGATAGCAAATATAATAGAAAAAAAATTATGTGTACATATATTTGTACTATAAAATACTTCAGTAATTTTGTATTTTACAACATGTCAATAAGGTTGCATTATATCAGATACCAGATAGCACTCAACATGAGGTGCTGTATCTATTTGCCTTTTATGATAGATAAATTCTTATACACATATATTGAATTGGTAAATCTGATTCAGATTGCTGTTTCACCATCTGACCTATCTAATCAATATTAAGAGGGTTTAATTGAATCCCACATATGTAATTAGAGAAATGTATATTTTCAATATTTGTTTATTATTATTATTATTATTATTATTATTATTATTATTATTATTATTATTATTATTATTATTATTATTATTATTATTATTATTATTATTATTATTATTATTATTATTATTATTATTATTATTATTATTATTATTATTATTATTATTATTATTATTATTATTATTATTATTATTATTATTATTATTATTATTATTATTATTATTATTATTATAACATTTTAAACACAACTATCCTGAATAAATTACTAAAATTTATTTTGAATAGTATTAATAATGTTTAATTACACTAATTTATTGCATTTATTGAAAAGAGAAAAAGATTCAAATATAAGTTTTGTATTTTTTTTGATAAGTTTATATATATATATATATATATATATATATATATATATATATAGAAACAGAAATTCTGTTTCACATGTGTATGTATTCTAAGAGCTATTTTACCATCCCACCTTTTTAAAAAAATGGCAGCTGTCTAAAAAAGAATTTGATCTTATATTTTTTTAAAAATAAATAAATAAAGCAAAAAGTTTATAAATTTACAAGAAAATCATTATTTTCTCTAACTGAGAAAAAAATAAAGATAAACCTTCATTATTGATTTTATAATTTTAGATTATGATATAAATATGTCACTCATATTCATTTAAAGCTGGCATTTTTTAAAATATTACATTTTTAATTTTTGAAACAATGTTGTCATACAAAGTGTAATCATCGATTGAGGCAGACTTATCAAATTGAAAAACATGGCTTAATCCTATGATTCCTTATCTATCCCACTAAAAGTAGTGTCCAATCCTTAAGAAGAGAAAAGCACTTGGGCTTAAATGAAAGTTGTGTAACAAATCAGATACAGTGGGCAGTGCTGCTTAATCAATCCAGAGATCAGAGTACAAATAGTTGAGATTGAAGTTCAGAGAAGGAGACTTAAAGATTTTATTTTAGATTTTAAAAGGAGTTAAAAAAGGAAGAAAAGTGAAGAATTAAAAAGGTAAACATTTTTATCCAAGTGTTACTTAACTGTTTAATTAACAGCTGATTTTTGTCACCTTGGAATATAATATTTACAGCCACTGTTAATGATGAAAATAGAAAATCTTAATAAGAAAATCATAACAATGGAAGGCTACTCAGTAACAGGTTCTTCTCTTTGTCCAAAGCCATGGTTCTCCAAGATTTGCCTGGGTGAACATCATGGAAAGTAAATAATGTCATTCAGCTTAAATACAATGATCCCTTTTTGAATGCAATAGCATCCTGAAGTGAAGGAAGAAACTGGATAAAATGAAAGTAACAATTTCATAAAATATTCAATACTTATAGGTGTTTGTAAAAGACAAAACAAAACATCTTTCTTAAAAAAATTGTGAATAAATATAGCTATGTGAAAGTACGTTTTATTAGTGATAAATTATAAATACTAAAAATATCTATAATCAAAAGGCATTTTATTTAATACATATATGTGTTTATAAAAGACAAAACAAAACATCTTTTGTAAAGAAAATTATGAATAAATATAGCTATGTGAAAATAAGTTTTATTAGTGATAAATTATAAATGAAACTACTGATCAACTTATATGTAGAAACATATGTCGATGGCAGACCAAATAACAATATTTATGTTATATATTAGAATAACTAAATAAAAATTACAAATGCTTGCATGCATATTGATTTATATCAATATTACATATAACTATAACTGGCTAAATTATAAACGAAACTGCTTATCAACTTATATGTAGAAACATACATCTGTGGCAGACCAAACAACAATATTTATGCTATATATTAGAATTAGTAAATAAAAATTACAAATGTGTACATGCATGTTGATTGTATATAAATATTACATATAACTATAACTGGCTAAATTATAAATGAAACTGCTGATCAACATATACACAGAAACATATGTCTGTGGCAGACCAAACAACAATGTTTATGCCATATATTAGAATAACTAAATAATGAATTACAAATGCTCACATGTATATTGAGTGTATATAAATAAAATAATGAAACTTATGCACATAAATGCACTTTTATACTTGACTGGATTATGAATAGTTCACAAACATTGAATTGCTACATTACCATTTTACCTACCCATAATAAATTTAAAAATAATGAAGTACTATATGAATTACATATGTTTATATGTATATTGATTGTATATGAATAAAATAATGAAACTTGTGCACACAAATGTCCATTTATACTTGACTGAATTATAGAAGTTTCACAAATTTGTAATTGCTCATCTTACCTATTTACCTACCTAAAAAGAATATACATATATTAAATGAATAGTTGAAAATATTCATGCAGTATTGGTAGACATCTACTTGATAAAAGACCCTTTGAATTCTTAACCCAAGATAAATTAAAATAAGCCTTCATTTGAAATGAAGGTTGAACTTTATTAGAAGGACTTGCAATTAAACTATTAATCAATAAAGTGCTTCTAACCTTTTCATGAATGAACTGAAAATGAATTGTCACATGGACATGAAGGAAATTTATTAGAAGACTTGCAAATTTATTGTTGTAAAATAAAATTGTTGTTACTTAAAATTAATTTTAGTTATCCAGTTGTTCAGTTCCGTTTTTTTTTTTGCATCACTTATCATTCATTGCACTTGTTCATGAGAATTTCATGCCTCCTAAGCTATGTCTGACATAACTAGAACTAGGTAAGTCAGGTTGTAGTGAGATGGAACTTTACAGGTGCTGTTTGGAAAACCAAGCACAGAAATGTCTAGATGCTACCAGTCTCTCTGGTGTTACATCCTCTGATGAGCAGGAAATATTGTTGTAGGAGGGGATAACATTTGCATTGGAGAATGCCAATTGATAGTTCCTTCCTGCAACATGCTTATCAGGAAATTGTTACAACTGAGGAAATAAAGGGGGTTGTTTGGGTATGGTTACAATATATATATATATATATATATATATATATATATATATATATATATATATATATATATATATATATATATATATATATATATATATATAATGTACAATTTTTTTTAAAAATCAATATAGCCTTTTTTGAAAGACTTGTACTTCAATAAAAAGTTTAAAATAAATGTTAAATTAAAACACTTAGAAATTACGAAAATCCATTACTTTGGAGTTTCTATTAATTAATTGAGATTCTACATTGTTATATAAAAATTATACTGAAATCTCTATCGATCCTTATTGAGGTTTAAACTTTTAAAAAATGAAAACAATGTATGATTTCCTATTGTGTCATAGAAGATTTGAAGACAAATCACCTCAGGTAGCACATAATTTGAATACAAATACTAAGGTATAAAAAGTGTTTTTTTTTTAAAAAAAAGAGAGTTTCAGAATGTCTCCATGCAAGTTAAAACGTTGAGTGAGTAGTTAAGGGAAAATCACCAACCATCCCTTCCTGAGACCTGAAATCTCCTATTATGCTGCTGCCAGAAACTGCCTTCAAAATCCATCTGCCACCCACGTTTGCCTGCAGAACTCAGCTGGGGGAATGCCAAGTAAATGCCAAAAAGTTCAAATCCCTTTAGCCAGATCAGAGAACATAAGTTCATTACCCCTAGTACTGTAACTTCTTTAAATTTAAAAGTATGTAATTAAGTTGATTGGAAATATATTTAACTGACTCTTTAACTTTTTTTCTTTCTAAATTATATATAATGTTTTTTTTTAATAACTCAAGCTCACAACAATTTTAATATGTTGATTATTGAATATGAAAATATTTATTTGTTTTTATATTGATTTTAAAAATATAATTTTATGCTTTGATTTTTTATTATTTTGACAAACTTCATTCACAGGAGGGTTCAAAGAATGTAATTTGCTAAAAGAGTAAATTATGTGCTCAATGGGAAAGGGATTTTTACCAAAGAATGAATTAATTTTAAAATAAAAACAAATTGATCTATATTTTTTCGTGAGTGAAGTATATTAATATTTTTATTTTTTTTTTTTTTTTTTTTTTTTTTTTTTTTTTTTTATATATATATATATATATATATATATATTATATTATTTTTTAAAATATTTTTATTATAATTTCCAAAGAAGTGATTTCTATATAATTTTATATTTCTTTAATTTGAAACAAAGTAAAATGCTATATATTTTGACCTAGTAACACTGCCACTGTTAAGTATCAGTTAGTTATCATGCCTTTTTTAAAAAAAAGTTAGGAAAGTGGGAAAGGGGAATTTATTTGAGAAGTAATTTTCCTTATTCTATAAGTTTGGTTTTTGTTAGTTAAATATTTACATAAAGTAGGTGGTTGAGCAGGTCAATCTCTATGCAGTGTTAGATTATTTAAGACTATTTAATTATAATTAGTTCGTATGTGGTGATTATAATATCTCGGGTTAATAAAGAATGCTAGGAGCAGTTTGGACAGACCAAAAATGATCACTTATTTGTGTTCAAAGTTGACTCCCAGTTACACATACATCTGTAGGCCAGAGAGCATGGTTGAGGTAGAGTTGGTTAGCCAGCATGATATCCGTATAGGCAGACATGAAGGCTTACCATAATTTCTATCTCCTTTTGGTATTTGTTCACAATGTGGTTGATATATTGAATTCCCTTTTTTTTTGTGGGAATAGCCATGCGACTGTCTGTGAACTGGCTCATATGACCCTACCTGTATTTCTTATTTCATTTGCATTCATATGTTTATTAACCTGACATTGTTTTGCTTTTCTTTTGCCTATCTTATACATAAGCCATAGGGACATGATTCTACTCCAGAATCATCAGCCTGTGTAACCAATTCTTTTGCTTTATTCATGATTAGTTAAAATATTTTTAATTTAGCTCATTCATGTTGTAGTTTTATAAGGAATGATTTTATTTGAGAGTCCAACTAATGCTATTTGTTTACTTGATAATTAACTGATCTATTTTTTTATAATAGCTTACAGTTTTAATCACTGTAAGGTTATATTAATGCTATTTCTGCAAGACCCTATCATGAAATTAAAAAATGTTATTTTATTTGAGATCTAAATTATTATTTATAAAAATAAATAAAATTAATCATTTTTCTTTCTTATATCATTAAAATACGACATCGAATCAGTCTTATTATAATTGTTTCTTTGATATCTGTTTTAATATAAAATGTTTTTAAAACTTTGGTAAATAAGAAATACAATGTTTCCTTTTTATATACAATCAGTTGGTGAAATGCTTAGACATGCTGCCATATTAATATCTTGTACTAAATGTAAACAGAGAATTTAGAATCCATGGTCATTCAATTCTAAAATCTTTTTTTTTTTTAAAATGTAAACAAAACTAAAATTATGCACACTAAATAAATGAAATGTTAACCGCTAATATAAATCTGTTATGCAGGATGTGGTCTCTGGTAAACATACTATTTAATTATCAAATTAATGTAAAGAATGTTTTTAAGAGCTTGAGTTAAATGTAAATTTAAAATAATTAATGAGTTTAATATATATATATATAAACATCCAGTGATTTTTTAATCCCTTCATTTACTTTTCTTTTAAGTAATCATTGATTTTAAGTATATATATATATATAAATCACCCAATTTCTCATTAAAATATAATTTGAAATGAATCTCATGCTTGAAGGCTCGGCTCAGCATGGTGAAAATGAAGAAATTCGATGCTATCATTGGGAAAGATTATTGATTAGATCTTTGACCTGGGAATATAGGTAAATAGGGCAGAATCCATGATGTACCTGACTTATATATCTTGTACATGGACAGACTCAAGATACTTTACCTGTATTCTGGTTCTTGTTGGATCGATAGATATTTTTTGACTGGCACATGGTATTTTTTTCTCATGGGTTTATATGCCCATTCATGGTCTATTAGATATTTTCACGCACTGCAATACCCTCTTTTGTGTTGAGCATATATATATATATAATGTTTTTTTCTGAATAACATTAAATAATAAATATGTGTAAGATTTATTTTCCTTGAATTTGTACAATGTTTTTCACATACTGTAATACCATGAGTAGCATTTAATGTTTATAATGTGTTTTTTGTGCTTTTTGACATACTAATGAATAATGTACATGTGTAAGATTTTTTTTCCTCAGTTTTCCATGCCCAAAAATGGTGGGGATTTTAGATAAATACCTACACCAAATGAATGAATACGTTAATAAAATGAAATATGTGAAATATACATTTATTTTTTGGCTTTGTTTTGTGGTAGAGAGTAAAAATTATGGTCCACAAATAGCTGGTACCTAGAATTGAAAAAGTGATGTATGTATACAGACTCAAAATAGCAAAGAAATTATGTGAGATTTTTTTTTCTATCTGTAATTTTTTTATATGTAAAATGTAAAAGAAATAGAAACCAAATCCTGTATGTTTTGGAGTATAAATAAATCTTCAGAATCTGTAAAATATAGTAATATAAAAAATAACTAAAGGAAAATTGTGTAATAGCAACAAATGGTTGTTAATAGAGACTTGGGTGAATAATGTGTTAATAATAATAAAGCATATATGCTGTTGGCTGGTGCCCTTACAAAACAATTTGCCAATATTTTAATTAAGTCATTTCAAACACAAAAGTGTTATATAAGATTGAAACCTGGAAAATGAAATTGGTTAAACAGTCGATAAAACATAAATGTAAAATAAATCATGTAAACTGATGTATTATCAATCAAGTGAGACAGGATCAAATGTCAAATCTGTCCAGGCATAGGAGAGCAACCAGAGATAAAAAGAATAAATTTATATTTAAATATAAGAAAATAACTCATTTTTGTTCAATTTTTTTTTATTATTAATAAGAAAATAGCTGAGTGGCAAGTAATGTAATTGTGTAAATAAAAGCAGTAGACAGATCAGGAGATGTTTTAGGAGGAAAAGGGTGGTGTAATTAAAGAATGCATAAGGGGAGAGATAGCTGCTTGGGACTCTGTGACCGGAAGGTTTCAAAAAAATTTATATATATATATATATATATATGTGTGTGTGTATGTGTGTGTGTGTGAAGTGTGAGAGTGTGAAATGGTAAATCTGATTCAGATTTGCCGTTTCACTGTCTGACACATCTTATCACTTAATAAAGGGGTTTAATTGAAACCCACCTATGTAAATAGAGAAATGCATTTTTTCAATATTTGTTTTTTTATTATTCTTATAACATTTTAAAGACAACTATTCTGGATAAATTACTAAAATTTATTTTGGATAGTACTAATAATGTTTAATTATGATAATTCATTAATTTATTGTATTTATTGAAAAGAAAAAAAGATTCAAGTATAAGTTTTGTATTTTTTTATGTGTTTTTATATATTTAAAATGTACTATTTTTTTTTCTTTAAAATTAAAAGATGGACTTTTTTGAAAGATTTGTATCTCGGTAAAAAGTTTAAAATAAACGTTAAATTAAAACACTTAGAAATTACCCAAATCCATTACTTTGAAATTTCTATTAATTAATTAATAAAGATTCTGCATTGTTACATCAAAATTATACTGAAATCACAATCAATTTTTATCGAGGTATAAACTTTCTAAAAATGGAAACAAAGTCTGATTTCCTATTGTGTCATAGAAAATCTGAAGACAAATCACTTCAGACAGTACATAATTCGAATAACAATGCTAAGGTATAAATAGTGGTCTTCTTTTAAAAAAAGAAAAAAAAAAGAAAAAAAAGTTTCAGAACGACTCCACACAAGTTAAAATGTTCAGTGAGTAGTGAGGGGAAATTTGCTGCCCATCCTTTCCTGAGACCTGAAATATTTTATTATGTTGGTGCCATAACCTGCCTTCAAAAGTCATCTGCCACCAATGTTCACCTGCAGAACTAATCCTGGGGGAATTCCAGGTAAATGCCAAAAAGTTCAAGTCCTGTCAGCCAGATCTTAGAACCTAAGTTCATTACCCCTAGTATTGTAACTTTTTTAAATTTAAAATAATGTAATTAAGTTGATTGGAAATAGTTTTAACTGACTCTTTAACCCTTTTTCTTCTTAAATTATTTATAATATTTTTTTAATAACTCAAGCTCACACAATTTTAATATGTTGTTATTGAATATGAAAATATTTATTTGTTTTTATATTGATTATAAAAATATAATTTTATGCTTTGATTTTTTTATTATTTTGATAAACTTCACTCATGGTGGGGGTGGGGTTCAAAGAAAGTAATTAGCTAAAACAGCAAATTATATTCACAAGGGGAAAGGGAGTTTTTGCAAAGAATGAATTAATTTTAAATAAAAATAAGTTAATCTATATCTTTGTTGTGATTGAAGTTATGTCGAATATATGTATGTAAAAATATACTGATAGCAATCATTTAAATAATTTTATCATAGATTTTCCAGGATGGGAGTCTATATATAATTTTATATTTCTTTAATTTGAAACAAAATAAAATGCTATATATTTTGACCTAGTAACAGTGCCACTGGAAAGCATCAGTTAATTATCATGCCTTTTTTTTTACAAAAGTTAGGAAAGTGGGAAGGGACAATTTATTCAAGAAGTAATTTTCCTTATTCTATATGTTTGGGTTTTGTTAGTTAAATATTTTCGTAAAGTAGTTCTTTGCGCAGGTTGATCCCTATGCAGTATTAGATTATTTAAGGCTATTTAATATTAATTAGTTCATATTTAGTTATTATAATATCTTGGGTTAATAAAGAATGCTAGGAGCAGTTTGGACAGACCTAAAGTGGTCACTTATTTGTGTTCAGAGTTGACTGTCAGTTACACATACATTGTGGGTCGGAGAATGTGTTTGAGGTAGAGTTGCTTAGTCAGCATGATATTTGTATAGGCAGACATGAGGGCTTCCCATAATTCCTATCTCCTTTGGTATTTGTTTGCAACATGATGGACATACTGAATTCCCTTTTTTTTTGTTGGAATAAACATGCAAGTGTCTGTGAACTGGCTTGTATGACCCTACCTGTATTTCTTATTTCATTTGCATTCATATGTTTATTAACCTGACATGTTTTGCTTTACTTTTGCCTATCTAATTTTTAAGCCATAGGGAAATAATTCTACTCCAGAATCTTCAGCCTGAGTAACCAATTCTTTTGCTTTATTGGTAATTAGTTAAAATCTTTTTAATTTAGCTAATTCACATTATAGTTTTATAAGGAATGATTTGAGTTGAAAGTCCAACTAATGCAATTTGTTTGCTTGATAATTAACTAATCTATTTTTTATAATAGCTTACAGTTTTAATCACTGTAAGGTTATGTTAATGCTGTTCCTGCAAGGCCCTATCATGAAATAAAAAATGTTATATTATTTCAGATCTAAATTATTATTTATAAAGATAAATAAAATCAATCCTTTTCTTTTCTTACGTCATTGGAATAAGATGTCAAATCAGTTTTATTATAATTGTTTTTTTGATATCCATTTTAATATAAATGTTTTTTTAAATTTTTGTTAAATAAAAAATACAATGTTACCTCTTTATATACAATCAGTTGGTTAAATGTTTAGACAAGCTGATGTATTATTATCTTGTACTAAATGTAAATGGAGAATTTAGAATCCATCATCATTTAATTCTAAAATCATTTTTTTTTGGTTTTGTTTTTAAAATGAATGTAAACAAAAGTAAAATTGTGCAAACTAAATAAATGAAATGTTAACCACTAATGTGAATCTGTTAAGCAGCACATGGTCTCTGATAAACCTACTATTTAATTATCAAATAAATGTAAAAAATGTTTTTTTAAGAGCTTAAGTATATATATATATATATATGAATCCCTTCATGTATTTTTATTAAGTATATATATATATATATATGAATCCCTTCATGTATTTTTATTTTATGTAATCTTTGATTTTAAGTATATATATATATATATAAAACAATCACCCAAATTCTCATTAAAATATAATTAACAATGAATCTCATGCTTGACAGCTCATCTCCGGCATGGTGAAAATGAAGGAATTCAATGTTATTGTTGAGAAAACTTATTGATTATATCATTGAACCAAGGATGTAAGTAAATAGGGCAGAATTCACCATGTACCTGACATATATTTTGTACATAGTCAGACTAAAGGAACTTTACCTGTATTCCATTTCTTGTTGGATCAATAGATGTGTTTCAACCAGCACAATATACACTGTAGCACAATTATACACTCACTACTACTCTAATTATAAAGTTATTAGTGCAATTTGGTACAGGAAATTTATAATGAATAAACCCCTTTGACACGCATCATAAGGTGCCACAGTGAGAAAAAATAACTTAAAAAGAATATATGAATAAATACATTTTTGGACACTCAACATGAGCTGTCGTATTTACTGAATATTACAAGTGTATGTGCACATATATACAAGTGTATTTACACATGACAATTTTCAACAAAAAGAAAAACAAGCAGCAACAAAAAAAAACCAATTGTAAACTTTGCTGAAAATACTAAAATTTGGGATAAAAGAATAAATTAAAAGATTTAGTAAAAGCTGTATCATTATGCCTGTAATAACCATAAATTCAATATATATATATATATATATATGAGACAACTCTCTTTTTTAAATTATTAATACAAATAATCATAGTAGTAGTAGTAATAATAATAATAACAACAACAACAACAACAACAATAATAATAATAATAATAATAATAATAATAATAATAATGATAATGATAATAATGATAATAATGATGATAATAATAATAATAATAATAATAATAATAATGATGATAATAATAATGATGATAATAATAATAATAATAATAATAATAATAATAATAATAATAATAATAATAATAATAATAATAATAATAATAATAATAATAATAATAAATTTCTATTTATCGGAAATATCAGAATGCATTAATTCAATATCAGTAAAATATTTTTAAAAGAAATTTATGAAGGCATCTTCATCTTCTCCTGATTGAGTTTTTGAGTGGGCTTCAAGTCAAATGGCTGTAGGGTGAGGATTTCATTTCATTCAGACATAGGAAAGGTGGCTTTTGTTATCATCATGGCCAGTTGGCTCTGGCCTGATAACATCTTGGCAATTTGGACAAGGAAGGGTGGGTGCACTGGCTGGATTTCTACTCCACAGTCATTTTAGTGGAAGCTCTGGTAGATTTCTCCATATTTTCTATCTAGTATAATGCAATAAGTATTATTAAATGTTTATCCGCTATCTTCAATGGTTCATTAAATCCTTAAAAAAACAATAGTTTTTAAAAGAACTGTGTAATTGATTTCTTCTTAGAAAATATCAGCAATAGACTAGTCCATAAATTAATCTCTAAGTGGCTAGATGCTTGAAGATTTCTGGAGCCAAAGTAGTGAAAGACTTGGCCAGAATTAATGCCAAAGAAAGATAGAACTGAGACCCACAACACTGACTAAAACCTATCAACCCTACTCATCTAGAAACAATTCAGGTATCCCTCCTTAAAAAGTATGAATAAGCCAACCATTTTATTTTACCTTATCATTTAGATTATAACATTCCTTTCCATTTTTCTGATTAAATTCTACATTTTAGGGTTTGATGTAATGATTAGTTTCCATCTTGAATACTCAGACCACTTGATTACAGATATTAATTCATAAGAATGTTATTTTCTGTATAAAAAGATAACATTTTATTTATAACATTGATCATCAGACATTTTGCTTTTTGATTAGATTTTTGAAGCAATTAACATTCTTTGCTTATGGAGTAAAATTACCATTTTTAGAAAAGTAATTAAACAATAAGAAATATATACAAGTATGTTGGAACAATTATTTTAATTATTTATTTTATTAATATGTTCCAACATGTGATCAATTTGTTCAATAAAGTTTGCCTATCTCTATTTGAATTTTTTAGAGAAAAGCAAAATACATAAAATGACATATCATAAAAATATACAAAAAAAAAAAATACATGAGTTTATTATATGTGCACTAGTGTACAATATTTTGTATGAATTTCATGTTACTTTAAATTGAAGTGTGTGTGAGTATTTTAATGATCAGACACAACATCCATTATTAATGTAGCACATTTATATATTTGTTATGCTTAATATATACAAATTTATATGTGTATCTGCTGTAATGTTCTTGACAGCAGATTTTGTGCAGAAACATTTGATAATGCCTGGCACTATATGTATATATAAATATGAAAACCAAAAAAAAATACAATACTAGATTAAATTCAATAATTTTACCAAAATCCTTTCACAACCATAGTTTCATCCACCTTCAATTCATAGTGAGATGATTTACAAAAAGGGATGTTACCATCATGTGAGAAGAATGTTTATGAACAACAGAGTATACTGATTGCCTCACTGATGATTGATAACCAGAAAATAAAGGAACATTATTTTTAATAAACATTACTACTCAAATAATGGAAATAAATAGGACAATACCATAAACTTTTAATACATCATATCATCTTTGCATATCAACATTGACAAATATCTAATTTTATTTCTTTTGCTTCTTAAATCCATTTACCTCAATGAAAAAAAAATGGCAAGATCATTGGATTCAATCTTTTTTATTTAATAAGATTTATGGTTTCATTGTAAAATGACTTGATATGAAGGTAAGATTTTATTGCTCTTCATATTAAATTCATTCACTTATGACAAGAGACAATTTTTGTTTATTGCTAATTCAATTAATTTAGTAATAATTGTTTATTGATTTTTTTGTATAAATGATTAATATTCTTGGATAAAAGGTATTTTCTTTCAATGACAGGGACCATACATAGATAAGGGGGGGGGGGGTCTTATAAAAATGAAATTCCCTCAAAAGGATTCAATATTGCAAAAGCCTTTCATTTATACTTATATAGTTTAATTTAAATTTAGTTAGTTAATAATACTATAATTTATTAAAATTGTTAATTTTATTTATTGTTTAATAAACTTTTAAATATTGTTTGTCTTATGATACATAGCTACTATGGGGATATGGGAAGGTATCATTTTAATTTTATTTATTAATATAATAGAAATGTATATAAAGCACTCATAATTATAAATTTTGATATATACAAAGATAAATTTAATTTGGTGTTAGTACATAAATATTATTGCATTTTTTTTTTATTTTAAGAAAATGTCTGATTTATTTAAGTTATTTATTTCATTTTCATAATAAAATAAGATTAAACATACATACTGAAATATTTATATCTCATTCTAACTTAAATAACAACTTGATTGAAAATAATTTTGAGAATCTATTGAGATTATATTAATTATTATTATTACTATAGAATATTGATAACCCCAAAAGAAAGTTAAAGGCAAAATTCCCCGGGAGTTTGAATACTGATAATAATGAAATAATCAATAGAAGTGAAGATTAGTTGAACTGGTCTATGTTGGATGTATATTTAATATTTAGATGTTAACTTATCTTATTTGATATAGATGCAATCATGGATTTATTTTTTTTCATATCATTCATCGCATCCTATATGAAAACCCTAAGTCTGACTATAATTAGATGTGTTCACCTGCATTCATTAATTCTTCAACCGTCTCTTACGAAGCTCCTCGTCGACATCTGACGTCACTCTAACTCTGTCAGTTCTTATGCTAAAAAATTCGTTTGATAGGTTTTGAATAGGTTTTTAAAAGTTCTGTAAGATGGTGCCCTCTTCCGATTTATTTTACAAGTAAAAAAAAAACGCATTTAAACCTAAACAAAGAAAGAACATCATTTATAATTGGTTGTTAGTGAGCTCTCAGCCGAAAAAGACATTCTGATTGGCTGGAAAGAACAAAGAAACCGCCTGATCAAAGAAAATAAAGAAAAACACTGAGATTTTCTTTTCGAATGCAATTTTAAGTATTAAAAAAATATAATTTCAGAAATTAAACTAGTTTTTTAAAAAAACTAAAAAAACTAAATTATTTTCGAAAAATATTGAAGATTTTAGTAAAACTATTAAAGAAATATTTAAAAGAAATATTTACTTTTCTATAACGTAAAAGTCGACCTTTTTGTTTATATTATAGCTTTTATGTTGCCGAAATTGAATATTTTAGAATAAATAAATAGCAATTTATTTTTGAAAGAACTTTCGTTCTCTTCATAACCTAAAAAATTAGTAATATACTTTTTATAAATGTATCTGAGTTGAATTTAATATTATAGGCGAATATGTTTTAACAATAGGCTTTGTCTTCAGTTTGTGAGTTGGCCAATTAAAAGATTTGATTTTTACCTCATACAACCAATAATATAATTAGCGGGTAAAAGGTTAAGGGATACAGACCATTACTATATATATATATATATATATATATATTGTAACTGGACCACCATACAACCCATTTATTATTTCAGTTGTAACAATTTCCTGATGAGCATGTTGCAGGAAGGAACTATAAATTAACATTCCTCAATGCAGATGTTAACCCCCTCTACAACAATATTTCCTGCTCATCTGAGGATGTAGCACCATAGAGACTGAAAGCATCTACACATTTCTATGTTTGGTTTACCAAACGGTGCCACTAGAGTTGCATCTCACTACAACCTGACTTACCTAGGTCTAGTTATGCCAGACATAGCTCAGGAGGCATGAGATTCACATGAACAAGTGCACTGAATGATGAGTGATGCAATAAAAACAAAATAGAATTGAACAACTGGATAACTAACATTAATTTTAGGTAACAACAATTTTATTTAACAAATTAATGTGCAAGTCCTTCTAATAAAGTTCATTCATCTCCATGTGATGACTCATTTTCAGTTCATTTAGGAAAAGGTTAGAAGCAGTTTATTGATCAATAGTTCATTTACAAGTCATTCTAATAAAGTTCATTCTTCATGAAAATGAAGGCTCATTTATATTAATTTAGGTAAAGAATTCAAAGGGTCTTTTATCTAGTAGATGTCTACCAATACTGCATGAATATTTTTCCACTCTTTATTCCATATCTGTACATCCCTTTTAGGTAGATAAATAAGTAAGATGAGCTATTCCAGATCTGTAATATTTCTATAATTCAGTCAAGTATCAATGTACATTGGTGCTCATAAGTTTCATTATTTTCTTTGTATACAATCGAGATGCATGTAAGCATTTGTAATTTTTATAGTACTTTATTATTTTATTTAATTTATCAAACAGGTAATGTAAACAATTCTTGGTTTGTGGACTATTCATAGTGCAGTCAGTGTAAATGTGCATCTATGTGCATATGTTTCATTACTTTCTTCACATAATACTAATATGCAGGTAAGCATTTATAATCAATATAGTATTTCATTATTTTATTTATATACCATCGAGGTGCCTGTAAGCATTTGTAATTTTTATTTAGTGATATAGTATAACCATTATTTGGTCTGCCACAGATGTATATCTCTTCATATAAGTTGATCAGTAGCTGTATTTATTTATTAGCCAATTAGAGTTATCTGTAATAACTCAGTATTTCTGGCTCTTCTATGTATACTTATTTGTAAATCAATAATATCAATCATTATAAGTATTAGTTTTTTATAGTTTATTTTAATTCAAATGTATCTGTAGATGAGAAGTCACTCCTTATTAAAAATGCATTTTGACTATAGGTATTTTAGTATTTATAATTTAACTTTAATAAAATATATTTCCATAACTAAATTTATTTTAATTTTCTCTTTTTTTAAGAAAGATGCTTTGTTTTATCTTTTATAAACACATCTAAATATTGAAAAAAATATAAACTCATTACAAGTATTCATTTTTTACTTTATTTTAATTCAAATGCATCTGTAGATGAGAGGTCAATCCTTATTAAAAATGCATTTTGATTATAGGTATTTTAGTATTTATAATTTATCTTCAATAAAATGTATTTCCATAGTTAAATTTGTTCAGAATTTTCTTTTTCTTTTTTTAAGAAAGTTGTTTTGTTTTATCTTTTATAAACAGATATAAATATTGATTAAAATGCCTTTTGATTGACATTTAAGACATCTAGCATTTACAATTTATTATTAATAAACATATTTTTATGTAGCTATTTTTATTCATAATTTTTTTTTTAATTTTTAAGAAAGTTGTTTTGTTTGTGTTTTATAAACCCATATAAGTATTAAATATTTATATAATTGTTATCTTTCTTATATGCAGTTTGTCCTTTCAAAAAGGGGGCTGTTTTATTTCAGCTGGATGGCTATATTTGCTTTCCGTGATGTCTATCTACCCAGGCAAATCTTGGAAAATCATGACTTGATGAAGAGATGAAGCTGTTGGTTTACCCTACCATCGTTATAATTTCTTCAATAATGTTTTCTTTTTCCATAGTATCTTTTTAAAATTAAAGTCTTTTTTCAAAATTCTTCTTTAACATCTATTTGAAAAATGTCTCTTTGGAAAAAAAATAACTATTTCATCTTTTAAAAAATCTCTTTGAAGAAACTTTTTTTAAAAATCTGCTCTGACTTGCAATGTGACTATATATATATATTCTGATTTTTGGATTGATTAAGCAGCCTTTCCCCTGTACCTGGTTTGTTATCTTCTTAAGGATTGGACAATCTACTTTTAGCAGGATAGATAACAGATTATAAGCATTAGTTCATGTTTTCCAATTTATTAAGACTGCCTCAAGCTATTATCACACTTTATTCGAAAACATCATTCCAAAAATTAAAAATGTAATCTTTTTAATAAATGCCAGCTTTAAATAAATACAAGTGATATATTTAAATTATATTGTAATTTAAAACTATAAAATCAATAATGATTTATCTTTAACTATAAACTTTTTGCTTTATTTCATTTTTAATTTGATCAAATCATGCTAGTCTTTTTTTAAATGGGGCTCTTTTGAATATATATGCGGGGAACAATATAAATGTTTCATTACCCCCCACCAAATTTTGGGATGAAATTGCCTGAAAGTACGATTTTATTCCATATAATATACATACCATTTCTCATTACTGCATCTCTTCTGGTTTTAGATGTGCTGATGAAATGGGTAAGATGAGCTGAAAAAGTGAATACATGAACTGTAACCTCCAATGCTATAGCACATAGAGGGCCAAGCACAACCTACTAGTACACATTGTCCCATGATGTCATGAGAAAATACCTCATTTTTAAGCACTGCCTCTCTTGTACCTAAAAGGATCATCCAACTAAGAGTAGGAGTCAGAAAAAACACAATTTGGCACTCAGCCAACCCTGCTCAACTTCTGTGAGTCTTATGGGCTATCATTTGGTCTATTCATGAGACAGGCCTATTCATGAGGCCTACATATAAACATTACTGGACTACTCTCGGAGCACAACATCCAGGTCTGGATAGTGCTGAGCATATACTTTGGAGCATCATAAACACAACACATCCAAGCAGCTCTGTTCAATCAACCACCCATCTCAACATGAAAAACACAAGTCCATGCATCACTACATCACACTCACAAACTTTTTCCATCAGCTATCTCTATTTTATTATTTTTAATGTTAACTACAGTTTGGTTTAGGAGACTGAGGACCATGATCAGTTCTTCTATAATACTCTTCTGTATTATGAGGTGACACACTTCTGGATCATCTTTTGTTGGGAGTTTCTCATGGTCAACATCACTGTGGTGGCTTGCTTCTTCACTTCCATATTGTCTTTGCAGATCCTTATTACTGATTGATCTTCTAATTACATGGGTCTGATATGGACCATGAACACCATCTGTGGATTTTCTTCTGTTCCTCTTCCATAGTGGTACTTCATTTTTAGAAATACATAAAAGTTTATTTTTAAATGGTTCTTCTGCCATAGTAATTATTTTTTTGTATTTATAAAAGTTTCTTGTTGCTTAATTTTTTCTGCACTTATAAATCCCAAGTTTTCAAATTTCTTTATGGTGTCTTTTCCTGCATCAGCAAGTATATTTTTAATAACTGTCTTTATATATTTTTTTCTGTACTCAATTTCTGATTTGAGTTTATTGAGCTTTTGTTTATTATTTTTTATATATGGCTGAGGGCTAACACATTTTTCTTTCCAATTTATGGTTTCTTTCTCTATCTCTGTTACTATTTTATAGCATATATCAGACAATTTTTCTGAAATATTTTCTTCTATATTGGAAAGTTCCTTAGTTATATGAGAATTAAGTTTTTTTATTATGTTCATTTTCATGTTTTTTATCTTCTTGAAGATCAGATTTTAATTTTGCTTTATTAAAGTCATTTTCATCCATTTGAAACTTTTTTACTGTGTTTGATACTATTTCAGTCTCAGCTTCTGTATATACTGCTACTTTTTTGCAATTTTAAAGATCTATCCCACAATTAGAAGTTTTCCTGAAGGTGGACTGACAATTTCAATATCACCCTTTGTAATTTCAATTTCTTCCTTTTTAACAATCTCAAATTTTGATTCATCAGTAATAGGATATTCAATTTGTGATTCCTTTAAAATGTCTTTGGTTGGAAATTCCAAAGTTTCTTCCTCATTTTGGATTTTAATTATTTTTCTGATTTGTTTTTTATACTCTTCTCTTTGTTCATCACCTTCTCTACACTCTTCTTCTTTTTGTTTATCTCTTTTTCTATGCTTTTATTCACTTTGCTTATGCTCTTTCCTTTGTTTATCTCTTTGTCTATGCTCTTCTTCTCTTTGTTTAAGGTTTTCTTCTCTTTCTTTATCTCTGTGTCTATGCTCTTCTTCTATTTGTTTATCTCCTTGTCTATGCTCTTCTTCTCTTTTATTATCTCTTTGTCTACAATCTTTTTCTTTTTGTCTATGCTCTTTTTCTATTCGTTCTTTCAACATATCGAATAGCTGCCTTAACATGGCTATTTTTTGTGTTTTCTGAGTTTCTATTTTCACCATTTTTCCTTTGTTTTTTGGCTTAGTAAGCTTCTCTCTCCATCCATACCATGATTTAACTCCAAGTCTTTGTTACGCTTGTTTTATTATTTATCTACCATTTATGCCATTCATTTTTATGTTCTCCCCCCCCTTTTTTGAATAAATCACATCATTGCATCAAATGCACTGTTCACATTACAGAATCGTGATCCACTTATGCCTATGGTTAGACTAGCTAGATAAGGTCCCATGTTGGGCACCAAATGCAACCGGACCATCATACAAAACTTTTATTACTTCAATTGCAACAATTTCCCAATGAGCATGTTGTAGGAAGGAACTATAGATTGTCATTCTCCAATGAAGATGTTAACCCCCCTACAACAATATTTCCTGCTCATCAGAGGATGTAGCACCATAGAGACTGGAAGCATCTAGACATTTATATGTTTGTTTTCCAAACAGTGCCAGTAGAGATACATCTCACTGCAATCTGACTTACCTAGGTATAGTTATGTCAGACATAGCTCAGGAGGCATGAGATTCTCATGAACAAGTACACTGAATGATGAATAATGCAATAAAAACAAAATAGAATTGAACAACTGGATAACTAACATTAATTTTAGGTAACAACAATTTTATTTAACAAATTAATTTGCAAGTCCTTCCAATAAAGTTCATTCATCTCCATGTGATGACTCATTTTCAGTGTATTTATGAAAAGGTTAGAAGCAGTTTGTTGATCAAAAGTTCATTTATAAGTCATTGGTTTGAAGTTTATCCTTCATTTCAAATGAAGGCTCAATTTGTTTTATCTTAGGTAAAGAATTCAAAAGGTCTTTTTTTCTAGCAGATGTCTACTAATACTGCATGAATATTTTTCCACTCTTTATTCCATATCTGTACATCCCTTTTAGGTAGGTAAATAAGTAAGATGAGCTATTCCAGATCTATAAGATTTCTATAATTCAGTCAAGTATCAATGTACATTGGTGCTCATAAGTATCATTATTTTATTTGTATACAATCGAGATGCATGTAAGCATTTGTAATTTTTATAGTACTTCATTATTTTATTTAATTTATCAAACAGGTAATGTGAACAATTCTTGGTCTTGGACTATTCATAGTCCAGTCAGTGTAAATGTGCATCTATGTGCATAAGTTTCATAACTTTCTTCACATAATACCAATATGCAGGTAAGCATTTATAATCCATATAGTATTTCATTATTTTATTTATATACCATCGAGGTGCCTGTAAGCATTTGTAATTTTTATTTAGTGATATAGCATAACCATTATTATTTGGTATGCCACATATGTATATCTCTTCATATAAGTTGATCAGTAGCTGTATTTATTTATTATCCAATTAGAGTTTTCTGTAATATCTCAGTATTTCTGGCTCTTCTAAGTATAATTATTTGTAAATCAATATTATCAATCATTATAAGTATTCATTTTTTAGTTTATTTTAATTCAAATATATCTGTAGATGAGAAGTCACTCCTTATTAATAATTCATTTAGATTATAGGTGTTTTAGTATTTATAATTTAACTTTAGTAAAATGTATTTCCATAGCTAAATTTATTTTAATTTTTTCTTTTTTTTAAGAAAGATGTTTTGTTTAATCTTTTATAAAGATATATAAATATTGATTAAAATGCCTTTTGATTGACATTTGCATCTAGCATTTACAATTTATTATTAATAAACGTATTTTTAAGTAGCTATTTTTATTCATAATTATTTTTTTTTTAATTTTTAAGAAAGGCATTTTGTTTGTCTTTTATATTTATAAAATTGTTACCTTCCTTATATTTAGTTTGTTCCTTCAAAAAGGGGGCCATTTTATTTCAGCTGGATGGCATTAATGGCTTTCCATGATGTCTATCTACCCAGGCAAATCTTGGAAAACCATGGCTTAATGAAGAGATGAAGCTGTTGGTTTACCCTTCCATCATTTTAATTTCCTCAATAATGTTTTCTTTTTCCATTAATA
Source organism: Epiperipatus broadwayi (assembly GCA_028023455.1). Taxonomy (NCBI): domain Eukaryota; kingdom Metazoa; phylum Onychophora; class Udeonychophora; order Euonychophora; family Peripatidae; genus Epiperipatus; species Epiperipatus broadwayi. The sequence goes on along the minus strand of JAQFVV010006328.1, from coordinate 878,385 downwards.
ACAGTGGTTCTTTAACTGCTCTTAATATCTTTTTAAAATTAAAATCTTTTTCCAAAATTCTTCTTTAACATCTACTTGAAAAGTATATCTTTTTGAAAAAAAATAAGTATTTGATCTCCTAAAAAATCTCTATGAAGAAACTTTTTAAAAAATTCTGGTCTGACTTGCAACTCGACTATATATATGCTGATTCTTGGATTGATTAAGCAGCCTTTCCTCCTGTACCCAGTTTGTTATCCTCTTAAGGATTGGATAATCTACTTTTAGTGGGATCGATAACAGATTATAAGCATTTGTTCATGTTTTCCAATTTATTAAGACTTCCTCAAGCTATTATCACACTTTATTCAAAAACATTGTTCCAAAAATTAAAAATGTAATCTTTTTAATAAATGCCAGCTTTAAATAAATATGAGTGATATATTTATATTATATTGTAATTTAAAACTATAAAATCAATAATGATTTATCTTTAACTATAAACTTTTTGCTTCATTACTTTTTTTAATTTGATCAAATCATGCTAGTCTATTTTAAATGGGGGGGGTTCTTTTGAATATATATGCATGTAACAGTATATGTCTAATCATCATCGATGCTTCATGTTTCACCATCTATACTAACCTCCTAGGGGTCCGCAATTCAGACCTTGCTATGCGTATATATATATGAATGAAGCAATAATGTTATTAATGTTTATTGCTGACAACTAAACATTTTTTTATATAATTGTAATTTTTTTGTTATATCTATATGTGTTTTGATTTAAAGTATTTAATTAAACTATTGGAATGTAACAACAAAGAAGAATGAGGGAGGCTCAAAATGTTAAAATAATCTTTGTTTAAATTCAGCTTGTTGCCTTTAATTAAAATTGTCAATCACAATTAAGATCGAAAACAAATCATTTATCAGTTGTTGTCAAATGATTTAAAATAGCTAAAAATGGTATTTTGAGCCTTATCTGTATAAAAACATGTTGTTAATTAAATGTTGTTTGTAAAGGGATTATAGAGATAGTGTATAAAAAGAGCCCATAAGACTTTTTAAGAGCAGTCAGTGATTTTCACTTGATAAGTTACTTACTTGATAAATTAGTTAGTTACTTTCGCTTGATCAGTTGGTTACTTTTACTTTCCTGATTCAAAAAGTGTTGCCAGACCATCAGTTAAGAAGTCAAGAGAAGTCTAGTGCAATGGAGCATGAGTAGTGGAGTCATCTGCCTTTTTTTCCTCTCAGAGGACTGTCTACCAGCTGTCAAAATTCCATCTGACTGGCAATATGAGATGACATAGGATTATCAACCTACCTGCCTGCCACTATGCTGATATCTTAGGTAAAATCATGTAATTTGGAGCTGCCTTAATATGAACATTCATGGGTGACTTATAATTTGCAGCTAAATTAATTCATAGATCTATTTATGATGTTTTGCAGTTTTGCTTGTAAACTCTCTCTCTATAATCCTTTATTAATACTTATGTAATTCTAAATATAAGTTTGTTTTCACGCTTAATTTATGTTTATATAACTTTATGCGGCTCAATTAAAGGTATACAACTTATTTTGTTTAATATATATATTATTTTCTCTAATAAATCGGTATCAATCAATCTCATGACTTTAATTAAATTCATTAGTAAAATTATATTCATTTGTTTATTTAAAATAGAAATCATTCGCTAGGTTGGTTGTATATCTAAAAGTATTTTATTGTGGATGCTTATTTTACTTTGTTGTTTAGTTGCCATTATAAAAGATCACGACACTTAATATAAAATTCTACCTTTTCTTACCATTGCCCAGAGGGCTAATTCTTTAATTAATATGTATATGGGAATCGAACTTAAATGTAAATTTTATTAGTTTAATGATATAGAAAAGAGTTATTATTCATTACCATTTGTTAAATGACTCAGGATTGAAAACAGATTATTGTGCAAGAGGTTAAACAATTTCCAAGTTTTAAAATAATATTATATGAAAATTATGTTATAAAATTATATTCATGTCCAATAATGTTGCTGGCATACATTTTCCTTTATTCTGATATTTTATCTTCTCCATTTCTCGATTGTTTAGTCATTGGGAACATCTAAAGCTCCCGTCCTTTTCAAAATCATTTGTAATCAGGGATAATACTTACTGTGGAATGTAATGTTTATGAGGTTTATGTGCTGCAATGATAGCATATCCAGATCTGAGCTCTCAATCTCAGCCTCTCCTTTGATATCACTCTGCCAGAATGCGCAGACATATCCCATCTTAGTTCGTTTCAAATATTCTTTTAAAATGATAAAATATCCACAATCATCATGAGGCCTTATTTCTTTATTGTATGCTAGTACCGTTACCATCCACCTAATCTTAATAAGTCACAATGATGTGTTAAAGATAATGATTCATTTCACAAAAATACATTTAGTTCATTGAGTTAAGCTGCTTTCTTTTAAAAACCATTATCGTTTCTCATAGACGTAAATCTAATTTATATTAATGATTGCATAACTTACTCTTGTAAATGCAGCACATTGTTTGTTTCTTATTTCTCAAAGACGTCTTGCCAAACAATGTGAATAAAAGTATAAATAATGGTTTTCCTAAGAAATACATGATTGAAATCATACATTTTGCCTGTTATCAAATAAATCATTTACTGTTAAAACTGTCACAATCTTTTATATTTAATTTTGGCATCCACAATGCTCCATAGCAAAAGTTTTCTTGAATTAGCTTATCAACTCCGCACAAGTTATAAAACACTATAAAATTGTATCTGTAAAATTATATTTATTAAATGAGTGATAGAGGGGATTTTATACAACAAATTCCCAAGTCTTGTAAATAAACAATATTGTCCTAAGCGTGAAACTATTTGGTAAAATATACATATGTTTCCTTAATCTTTTGTAATATATATATATATATATATATATTCATATAATATATATATATGCGTTTGTTTAATATTTATTAAATATATCTATTTCATGTAAATCCTGGTTTGTTTTTGAATTATTATTTTCTAGTTAATATTTAGAACTATTTTCTTTAGCTAAGAGCTTAGCATTAATAAATAACTATAATAAATGTAATTCCTGGGCTACTCCAATCTCAATCATCATCATCAGTCTGATCTTATGCTCTACCGCTTTGCTTCTGGGCAGGGATTTAAAATAATTTTACTGTGTCCTCAGAATTGTTGTTCATTGGGTCAGAGATTCAAAGAATAGGCAAATAGGTTAGAATTCAGGACTGCTCCAGACCTGTGTATCTCGAGCATGATCGGATCCGAGGTACTTCTGCTTAGGATTTTAATCTTGTTAAGGGAGCATACTATTTTGACTGGTACAGTGGATTTTTTTTTTGGGCTTGGCTTCCTAAGTGAGGCTGCGATATAAACACCCACATACCCTGAGTACTGAATTCTGTTTATATGTATGTTTTAAAAAAAGGTTGTAAGAGATCATTGATGATAGATATGTATATTTTCTTCCTACCTGAGTTTGTTTTCTGATTTTATATACATAAAATGTGAAAATTTTAGATAAAAACCAATGTCCATGTGTTGCAACCATAAATGTAAATGGTTTTTGTTGTATCTGGTTTTGCAACTATAGAAAAATATTGTTTTTCTATGTTTATAGCTACAAATGTAAAAATCTTGTTTTTAAAAAGGAAAAGAATTTTGATACCCATGTGTTATGGCCATAAGTGAATTTTTTTTGTATCTGGTTTTATAAACATATAAAATGTGTTTCTTATGTTATATACACGAAAATAAAAATGTTTTGCAAGTAAAACCCATGTATTTCACCCATAAGTGATGTTTTCTTTCTGTATCTTGTTTTATAACCATATAAAATGTGTTTTTTATATTATATACGTTAAAATGAAAATGTTTTACAAATAAAACCCATGTACTTCAACCATAAGTTATAAATCTTGAAATTGTAACAAGGTGCACTTCATGTTTAGTGTATTTTCTGTACATTATATATGTATTAGAGTTTATAATGTGTAACAAATACTTATTTATATTTACTAGTTGAGTAGCCCAGATGTATTTGGAATTTTTTTATATATATTGTTGGCTGGCGCCATTATATAAATGTGCCAACAGGTAATATAATAAAATATGTATCAAAATGAGTTCAAACCAGGATGTTAGGGGTTGAGAGAGAGTTAAATTATATTTCCACTGTTTTTCTATGTATAATTGTCATGAGCCAACATATATGATATTGCTGAAACAAATCACTAATCATTTTTTTTTGTAAGAGTCTATTATAGGTGCAGAAAAACAACCAAAAGTCAAGCAGCAAGGCAGTTTGAATTCCAATAGATCATACACATACATGTTATGATCAAATATTTTTTCCAGTTATCAGCAGCAGTCAGCAGTAACAATAATATTGCAGAATGGAGACAGTTGAAGAGAGGAGGGAGAGAGGTGTATATCCTGTATAAAATAAAAGAAGAAAGAAACAAGCCTTATTTTCAAATAATTATATGTGACAATATGTTTAAAGCAAAATAAAAGAAGAAAGAAACAAGCCTTATTTTTCAAATAATTAGAAGTGACAATAAGTTTAAATTAAAATATTAAAATATATTTCACAGAGACATTTAAAATTGACTATCTTTCAAAAGAAGAAAGGAAGGTGAATTGTGAAGAAATCATAAGAGCAATGATGCCAGAGGGAAAAAGCAGATCTTGCAACTCATGCAAGAAATGATGAAACAAAGTCAAGACCGAGCAGAACAAATGATGAAACACAAAAGAGACCAAGCAGTAAGAGATGCAGTATTTATGGAAATGATGAAGGAGTTTAGAAGAGATCTTGATGAATTAAAAAGACAAAAATTAGATATTGATAGGATCAGTACCACTCAGGACATACAAGCTGATAGTTTCAAAGATGTACCTGTTCTCAAGCAAAGAGAGACTATTGATGTAACCAAAACCCACCAGAAGAGAAAGCCTCATGAATCCAGGTCAGCAGAAATGATCGATTTCATCCAAGAGATGAGAGAAGACCAAAGATACTGGAAAGAAAAAATGGCCATAATCCAATATGAAAGAATAGAAGCCATAAAATATCTGACATGAGAAGTAAGTCAGCTCAAAAGAATCATGAAACCGGTAGTAAATGAAGAGACATAAATCAAATTACAACAAGCCACAAGAGACCTAAAGTCAGACCAGGAACTAGATTACCAGAATGACAAAAGGAAAATAAATGCAGAATCACCAGAAATAGTCATCAACACAATTAAGCAAGCAGATTTAGCTAAGGATGAAGAAAGTACTGAGGAAATGGTGGTTTCAAATCTACTGCAAGCCAGCCCATCTCAAAGTGATGATACCAGTTTACCACCTTCTAATGGAGTGGCTGTATTTATGATGAAAAATATCAATAGAACAATACATACTGTTTTGGATGAATCTTCTGAAATCATAATTAATAATTATGAGTTATCTTTTCATAATAATTATAATGATGTTCTGTGGAAAAGTGATGATAAAGGATTAATGAAGACATCAAAGTTAAAGTTTAGAAATGATGCTGAATGGCCTTCTGATATGAAAATGAAGAAAGTGGACAGATCTTTAATTGTGTGCAATACTGCCCATTTTAATAAAACCCATTGTTATTTATTTATGAAATATGATCAGAACAAAATTGATGAGGAGCTGAACTCATTAAACAGAAATGATAAACTTTGTTTTAAAGCATGGACATATGTTGAAAAAAATAGTTTCATAAAAGATGGAGAAAAACTTCTCAACTCCCAAAGTGAATATGTTATAATGGATGCCATTAGATCACAGAAAGTTAGAGAAATTCTTTTAAAGCAAGATACTTTTAATAATGAACAATATAATAATATACCAAAGCACAATATTGTGACTGCTTTTGATATTTTCACAAGATATCTATAAAGACATACATATAACCCTTATATACCTCCAGATCCAGGAAATTATTATTAAAAAAAAAAAACTAAGAAGCAGCAGTCATGGATAAACAACGTTGAAGACAATGAAAAAGAAATGAAAATGGACATTCTTATATTATGAATCCCTAAGCAGCCATAGATAAACAAAGTTGAAGACAATGAAAAATGAAAATGGACATTCTCACATTTGAATACCTACAGCAAATATTTCAGTGAATAAAAAAATAATAATCAGCCACAATAAAGTAAAGAAAATGAACGAATGAAAGATTTTCATTTCCATATTTAAAAAGGTTGTTTTTCTCACCAAAATGATATAGACTCCAACTAAGGTATTTTTTTATTGATTATTTTTTATCACTTTAAGTGGGAAAGAATGAAGCAATCGATGGATAATCATCATCGATCCTTCATGTTTCACCATCTATACTAACTTCCTAGGGGTCCGCAATTCAGACCTTGCTATAAATATATGTATATATATATATGTATATATGATATATATATATATATATATATATATATATATAGTATATATATATATATATATAGATATGAAGCAATAATGTTATGCAATGTTTATTGCTGACAACTAAACATTTTCTTTATATAATTGTATTTTTTTCTTATATCTATATGTATTTTGATTTAAAGTATTTAATTAAACTATTGGAATGTAACAACAAAGAAGAATGGGGGAGGCTTGAAATGTTAAAATAATCTTTGTTTAAATTCAGCTTGTTGCCTTTAATTAAAATTGTCAATCACAATTAAGATCGAAAACAAATCGTTTATCAGTTGTTGTTAAATGATTTAAAATAGCTAAAAATGGTATTTTGAGCCTTATCTGTATAAAAACATGTTGTTAATTAAATGTTGCTTGTAAAGGGATTATAGAGATAGTGTATAAAAAGAGCCCATAAGACCTTTTAAGGGCAGTCAGTGATTTTCACTTGATAAGTTAGTTACTTGATAAATCAGTTAGTTACTTTCTCTTGGTCAGTTGGTTACTTTTACTTTCCTGATTCAAAAAGTGTTGCCAGACCATCATTTAAAAAGTCAAGAGAAGTCTAGTGCAATGGAGCATGAGTAGAGGAGCCATCTGCCTTTCTTTTTCCTCTCGGAGGACTGTCTACCAGCCATCAAAATTCCATCTGATAGGCAATATGAGATGATGTAGGATAATCAACCTACCTGCCTGCTGCTATGCTGATATCTTAGGTAAAATCATGTAATATAGAGCTGCCTTAATATGAAAATTCATGGGTGATTTATAATTTGCAGCTAAATTAATTCATAGATCTATTTATGATGTTTTTCTAGTTTTGCTCGTAAACTCTCTCTCTATAATCCTTTATTAATACTTATGTAATTCTAAATATACATTTGCTTTCACACTTAATTTATGTTTATATAACTTTATGTGGCTCAATTAAATGTATACAACTTATTTTGTTTAATATATATATATATATTATTTTCTCTAATATGTCGGTATCAATCAATCCCACAACTTTAATTAAATTCATTAGTAAAATTATATTCATTTGTTTATTTAAAATAGAAATCATTCACTAGATTGGTTCTATAACTAAAAGTATTTTATTGTGGATGCTTATTTGACTTTGTTGTTTAGTTGCCATTATAAAAGATCGCAACACTTAATATAAAATTCTACCTTTTCTTACTATTGCCCGGAGGGCTAATTCTTTAATTAATATGTATATGGGAATTGAACTTAAATGTAAATTTTATTAGTTTAATGATATAAAAAGAGTTATTATTCTTTACCATTTGTTAAATGACTCAGGATTGAAAACAGATTATTGTTCAAAAGGTTAGACAATTTCCAAGTTTTAAAATAATATTATATGAAAATGATGTTATAAAATTATATTCATGTCCAATAATGGCTGGCATACATTTTCCTTTATTCTAATATTTTATCTTCTCCATTTCTCGATTGTTTAGTCATTGGGAATGTCTAAATGTCCCGTCCTTCTTTTCAAAATCGTTCGTAATCAGGAATAATACTTCCTGTGGAACGTAAAGTTTATGAGGTTTATGTGCTGCGAATGACAGCATATCCAGATCTGAGCTCTTAAACTCAGCCTCTCTTTTGATATCGCTCCACCAGAATGCGCAGACATATCCAATCTCAGTTCGTTTCAAATATTTTTTTAAAATGATAAAATATCCACAATCGCCATGAGGCCTTATTTCTTTATTGTATGCTAGTACCATTACCATCCACCTAATCTTAATAAGTCACAATGATGTGTTAAATATAATGATTCATTTCCTAAAAATACATTTAGTTCATTGAGTTAAGCTGCTTTCTTTTAAAAACCATTATCATTTCCCATAGACGTAAATCTAATTTATATTAATGATTGCATAACTTACTCTCGTAAATGCAGCACATTGTTTATTTGTTATTTCTCAAAGACGTCTTTGCCAAACAATGTGAATAAAAGTATAAATAATGGTTCTCCTAAAAAATACATGATTGAAATCATACATTTTGCCTGTTATCAAATAAATCATTTACTGTTAAAACTGTCACAATCTTTTATATTTAATTTTGGCATCCACAATGCTCCGTAGCAAAAGTTTTCTTGAATTAGCTTATCAACTCCGCACAAGTTATAAAACACTATAAAATTGTATCTGTAAAATTATATTTATTAAATGAGTGATAGAGGGGATTTTATACAACAAATTCCCAAGTCTTGTAAATAAACAATATTGTCCTAAGCGTGAAACTATTTGGTAAAATATACATATGTTTCCTTAATCTTTTGTAATATATATATATGTGTGTTTGTTTAATATTTATTAAATATATCTATTTCATGTAAATCCTGGTTTGTCATTGAATTATTAGTTTTGTGTTAATATTTAGAACTATTTTCTTTAGCTAAGAGCTTAGCATTAATAAATAACTATAATAAATGTAATTCCTGTGCTACTCCAATCTCAATCATCATCATCAGTCTGATCTTATGCTCTACCACTTTGCTTCTGGGCACGGATTTCAAATAATTTTACTGTGTCCTCAGAATTGTTATTCATTGGGTCAGAGATTTGAAGAATAGGCAAATAGGTTAGTATTCAGGACTGCTCCAGACCTGTGTACCTCGAGCATGATCAGATTCGAGGTACTTCTGCTTAGGATTGGAATATTGTTAAGTGAGCATACTATTTTGACCACCGGTGCAATATATATATATATATTAACTGAACTAAATTTTTACTTGTATCTACTTAACATATAAAAATGAATAATTTAACAAAAAGCAAAACTACTTTAAAAAAACGTAAATACAAATTATAATGCATAAAAGGCAAAAGACCAGTGCAACATATAATGATTTTATTAAAAGATAGACTCAATAAATTAATCTGATATTCAGTTTTATTATTATATATGAAAAGAAATACATTAACACAAATGTCCTTTTATTATGCAATAATATGCCTATAACATATATACATAAATACAAGGGGCTAATTAAAATCATAGTCTAAAGCTAAAACAGATATTTGCAAGCATATAATATTAACATAAAATAACAGAGATACATATACAAACATTAAGCAAATCACAATAATAGAGAAAAAATATATCAGTTATTGATATTTTCCCATGATAAGAGTCGATGGGGAAAGTTCAAAATGCCAATCACTTACATGCAGAACTCCAGAGTTTAAAACATTTGTATAGCTTCTTTAGAGATAAATTATTATTCAGGAATTTTTTAATATACTTTTAGACAGAGCTTGGACATCTTAATAGCAAAACATTTCTTTCAGTTCACCTCTCAGAAACTTATTTTGCTGTCAGAATTTTTTGGTTTACAGAATATGTAATTATAAAAATTTAATCCATACCACGAAACTTAGTTTTAGCAAAATATTTGTTGAACATTTTATGACTATTTTATTCGTCTAATAATTAAAAATAAAAAACTCACAGCAAGAATATGTATCATTCTACATTCTCTGGACTCTTTAGTAAAGATTATTGAATGGACATGGTTCTTTTTTTTCTACATAAAAGACAGATATTTTTAAATGATAAGTAAATGACTGATTTTCTAGTAACAATGATATAGACATACTGCAGGCTAAAACATCACTTGCACATATCTAGAGAAGACTGACTACATTGAATCAATTGCTTTTACCTCTCCATTCACAGCATTTCTCTCTTAATTATCATTGCAGAACTTGCAGCAGTAACTCATTTGAGGATCTGGTTTGAAGTTCTTGATTGAAGATGAAGACCCCTAAACAACTTTTATATACTAAATGTAATCAAAATCTTTCCAGATTATTATTTAATTAAAATTTCTTGGTGTTAATTTAAAATGTGTGTAAGATTATAATGACATTTAAATTCAGTTATATAAATCTCCATTGAAATTTCTTGTTTTTACTAAAATGTTTTATAGTACTAACACTTGCTGTTGACTTATCGCTTCAATAATTGGTTTTATAAAACTTTTACCTAATTAAATTTTTTTAGGAGAAAAAAAAGAAAAATAGTACCAAGGAAAAATATTTTACTACTAAAATTCAGTTTTTAGTTGCAAACAAAATGAATATCTTTCTTTTAATAAAGACAGATATAAATTTTAATTGAAGGTCAAAGAAATTAGCAAAAGAAACTTCCTAATTATTTAAGTATCTCAAAATAAACTTACTCTTGTTTTTTTAAAAAAAAAATGTTTTTTGTTTTTTTAAACTGATATTCTTTTTATCTGTGATTTATTATAGATATATTATACTTAGCAATGCAGAATAAAATGGCAGAGAAAAAAAAATAAAACTAACATGAATTAAACTTTTATATTATAATGTAGTTTAAATAATCCATTCGTGCCCACATATGGATAAGAAATAGTTTTAAATTTATTTGAAATGACGCAAATATATATATAGACACATTAATATGAAGCTTTTATTTTTTAAATAAACTGATTTTTACTGATCACACATAAATTTAGGATTTCATCTTATTAATAGATTGATTTTTAAATTGATAAATTACTTGCACAAATTTACACTATAAACCATAGGGAAGAGAAAGGAGGTGTTATAGTGTTTATATGCATGTAATATTGCGGATCTTCTCAGTTCATATCTATTAATTGCTAGATTATCTATCATTACATATATGTATATATAATAATAAAAAGTCAGATGTCACATGTCTTATATATATATATAATACATATTTTGCGGGTTCATCCGTGTTAAAAAACTTTTAATATTAATATACTGACGTTTCGACTTGGTCACCCAAGCCATCCACAGAGTTATAAAAGGTAGAAAGACGGTTGTAGAGGCACTACAATCACTGATTTGAATAAAATGTTAAAATTCCACCAATAGCAAAAATGTTAAATTTAGGAATGTTTTTTAAAAAAATATTTCCAAATAGGAGGAAGTTTGCATGTATCATCTTGCTTATTGATACAATCTGGCCTTTTAAGTATCTCAATGGCTTCTCTAATTTTGCACTGGTAGAGATTATCACATAAAATTCAGCATTATAGATAACTAAAATTAAGAATCTTTTTTTTCTTGCAATATATATTCTGATCTTGTATAAATAATTTGCCCTTTTAAAAATCAGGCTAACAATAAAATCAACTCCCAAATTAGCATGATCAATAAGTGTTGGGTTATTTAATGAATAACCTCTAAAGCATACTTGGATAAGCATATGTGTATTTCTTATCTTTTTGAAACATTTATTGGCAGAAGAGTACATGTCTATTTTTTAGTTCATGTATGAGGAATAAATTGTTTTGACAATATTACATGTGGTATAAATGCAGTTTTAGCTACTATTATACACACACTTATATATATATATATATATATATATATATATGTGTATATATATGTATATTTAATAATTTACTATATATATATATATATATATATATAGTAAATTATTAAATAACAGTTAATTTTAACGATAATAGTATCACTTTCAATTATGTATTGACCATAATCAAGTGGTAAAATTTTTAAGTTTGTAAGAAGTAAACCTATCATCATGTGATAAAACAAGTTTAATGAATTTTAATATATGCTCTTGCATATAAAAGTTGCCTTCTTGATTTATTTATGACGATTTTATTCATCATGAAAAATGTTAGTACTATCAATTCAAAATTAAATGTAAAATCACATCAGGATGAAAAAACAAATAGATGTTGTTATTGTACTATTACTTTTTTTAATATTTTATATATTTATATATTCTAACAGAGTCAAAGACTGAATGAAATTAAACTTTGTTTCTTTTGATCAAAATAATTGTAATGATGGGTGTATTTTGAAGTATATTATGAATGATTAAATATTATTTAACAAAAAATAAATCACACCTGTAGTTTCTAAACAACTTTGTTTTTTAGTCACCAATTTGATTTTAATCTAAGTAATACCTTTTTCCGCACTATAAATTCATATTAATGAATTCATCTTAATCACATATAAATATTTAGTTAAGTTCTCTCCTACGATATTTTAATTAGGAATTAAACAGATTATATTTAAGAAATAAAACAACTTTATTAACAAAATATAACATTTTAAACAAATAAAAAGTAAATAAATATATTCAGCAAAAATTAATAAAATGCAAAATTAAATTTAAAAAATGTTTTAATTATAAATGAATTCTGATCCTAATAATTGTTTCATTTTTAAATCTCAATAAAATAGTAGAAATTTTAGACATTATTTAAGTTACAATAATTTTTATTTAACAACTAATTAAATCATTATTATAATAATCAATTGAGTCAGTATCTAATTTTAATTTTCTTTTATTGCATTTTAAATACTTTTGAACGATTTTCACCATTAAAAAGCAAGTTGCATTAGATAATTTAACTTTTTATTATTAATAATAGTAAACGTTATTTCACGTACTTCTACAATGCCATACATTAAAACATAACTAGAAAATTTATAAGGAATTTTTAATATAAACTTATTTTATTTTTTTTTATAAACGCTTAATAAATATGCTAAATAAATTCTCACTAATTGTTGTGACAATATTTATATTAAAATGAGCTAAAAATATTGTCAAATTTTTGTGTAGAACTGACATATGCACATACATACCATACACAATTTGCTCATATATATTGTACCAGTCACTTTCATCTTTTTTTGATCACTAAGGGCACCACTAGATCATTAACTACCTAGAAAATTTAATTTATGGTGATCTTAATAAAGAGTGTGGGGTATTTGGAGTAGACTGTGAGAAACAACATTAAACAAATGATAATTTTAAATATATTTCATAAAATAATGATTAAATAAAATAAAGAAGAACATAATTATTTATCATTGGTTGAATGAATTAAGCATACAGTCATAACAATAAATATCAAATGGATAATGATACAGCAGTCTCTTCTTCATATGAAATGCAAGACTATGACTCATACCTAATATTCTGATATACCAAGCTAATCTTTAGGTTTGCTAACGGTAAGTTAACTATTTACCAGGTTGATACAAATAAAGAAAATTAAGCTACTAATTATAATACATTACCATGAGCAAGTAAACATGCTTGAAATACAGATTCATTAGGTAAAAACAGATCCCAATTTCAGGCTAATGCTGAAGTTTATTAATAAGGAGAAAACAAATTGGTTAAGATAGATTTATATCAGAAGACTATGTTGCTATAATATTAAAAAAAGATCACAGTGCAAATGCAAAATTGTTCCGGACTTCAGTGTCAAAAATTTGGTGCCTTAGGACTAAAGAACCTTAGTTTAGGAACTCAAATCAGCACTCAAATGTTCTGGCTTTAAAATAAGTACTGTGCTTGGTTCACTAATCTGAAAAGAGATGAGCAGCCTCTACTGCTAGCCCATCAGACATAACAATATTTTAATGCATGTCAGGTGCTTCGTAAAAATGCATTTGCAATGCTTCATCAAAGTAAGTTTCTTCCAATCCCCATTTTCTTATCACTCAGCACAAATAATAAAATTAAATTTCAACACATACCACAACAGCAGCACTAACATACAAAAAATATGTATACTCCTACCAGACAATCCTCCAGAGTTCCTGTATTCAGAAACATACATCATGTTTAAATAAGCTCAATCAGATGCAACTTCAAATTTCCAAATACATAACATAGACACACACCATCTCTTTTAATATCAGTCATATTACACATAATTCAACACCCCCTCTAAAATAACTGCACAAAAATAGTTATGTCAAAACCAGTAACTCACAATCAAGCAAATATAATAAAGCTGATATGGCTATATAATCAAATATGCAATAAACCAAATCAATATCTAGCAATTTAAAAATGAATTTGTCTAACACAGCAATACACAAGGACCCACAAATACATTCAATGAATATTGGGCTATCTATCTAAAAATAAAATGCCTATGGCACTAGAATGGGATGGCAAAATCATATCTGGAAACAATATAACAAAATCTATATATCACTACTTCAAAGAATAATTAACAAAGCATAACCAATTTAAACCCCCAACATTTTTTTTGTAAAACTAGAAATAGAGACATGTTTTGGAATCTCAGACTTTGCACTATTCTAATGTCAATCCCAGCTACATGCCACCAAGGACCACCAGGAATCCCACAACTTGTATTGTCACATATCAGCTGATTTCCACACACAAACCTGTGCCAGTTTGCAAATCAAATTCTTAAAAGCTATACAGTATATAAGGGCTATATCTAGGTTCAATGGTCCCCTTCATTAAAAAAACAATCACCAATTTCAGCAGTTTCCAATCTCAGGCCAATCTCAATGGTGCCTTTGGGAATAAAAATTCTGGAAAAATGTTTAAAAGAAAATATTGAACTATCCCACTATTATTACAATATCAATATGCAATAAGGGGTTCATCAGTAGGTCAAATAGTATTATATACAAAACAATCATCAACTCAGTAATTAAATTAAAAAAATATCCCCAAATGGCTATTCAGTCAGATTTTGAAAGTGCATTTGATTCATTTCCAATCAAAACACTATTAATTCAACTTAAAAAAACAGAAATGCTATGCACATTCTTATATGCAATCATCAATCTACTACTAAACAGAGAAATTCACATCACAATCAATGGGAGATCTTCATCATTTTTATCCTAGACAATCAATCCACAAGGATCTCTACTCAGTACGTTTTTATTTACATTATATCTAAACCCCTTGCAAGAGCAAATTAAAAAATATATATGTATAGCTTACATGAATGATGTCACAGTATTTCTACAATCAAAGAATCAATTATGTGTACTTCAGAAAATCATAAAAGGCTATACAGCAAAATTCAGCCTAAAAATCAACAGCAATAAATCTGTTGCATGAGGAATATTTACTGGTATATTAAATACACATATATCAAGGGAAATGTAATATATCTTTCTGGGCTTTTCTTTCCATTTAGGCATGAATAAAATGAGAAAAAAAATACAAAACGAGTTAAAACAAAGGCAGAAAAAATAATCTGAATTACTCTTCAAATTCTATTTCTCAATCTACCAAAAATTATTATTATATAATCAACTTATTATAACAAAAATCACCTATTATATGCCAGCAATAAATTTCACAAGATCATTAACTACAGCAATTACCTCACTATGCAACAATCTAACATAGACAAGAAAAGTAGTAGCCATCTCAAACTACAACTAAATTGTCCTACAAAGGGTAATTGTCTTGGACTACATGCAATATCAGGGTTTCAAACTCAAAAAACAGTAAACCTGCTTATACCAAAATTTTGATGTTTTCCTGATATGCAGGAAATAACACAAATTACACCCACTAATTGGCCTCCCCACACATATAATTAAATCTCTACTCTGCCTAAGATATACGAACCCATAAGGAAAAAGATATTGTTAAAAATCACAAATATATACACATATTGGCATATACAAAATCTACTGTTTCCAGACAAGCAGTGAATAACCAACCCACAGTATTTGGAATAAATAATGGCCACCTCTTAAGCAAATTCAAAAGATGTTGCTTGGAAGCAAATTGTTTGATTTTAAAATCAATCTTAACCTGAATGCCTTACTAACAACACACTTTATTCAGCACAAAAGATTATATAGAAATATTGATTGAATATGTATGCTATGGAACAAAGAAGCAAAAACACAAGCCCACTGTCTATAGCATTGTCTATCTCTAGAAAGTGTGATTAATGATGCCAAACAATTATACACAAAACAAAATCACAATAGAAAACATAGTACATACATACCTTCAGCAATAGAAAACATAGTACATACATACCTTCAGCATATATGATTATTGGTGCACCTGATGCACATTCATATTTGGAAACAATCCAATAAGATTTCCCAACACATACTACAACAAACTAAAAAAACTCAAAGATAGAGACAATATTCTGTACTATAGGATATTTTTGCAGCAACATGTTTCCTCTTTAAAATGTGCTCAGCATTATACAAGGATTAGAAATAATACTCCTTAAAAAATAAATTTAAAAAATGTGATCAGATAACACAATCCCATATATGGACAACCACCATAATAATGAATGTTTTTCACTTTGTTGAATAAGGTAACTTGCAGAATCAAGAACGAAAACAATATTAAAAAGAATTTTTCATATACATATTGTAACGATCCGGAGAATATGACTTAATGTAAACTGCTCCACAAGGCACCATCTAGGCATTTGAACCTAGAAAAATTTATAAAGTAGGCAGATACGTAAGTCAAAAAAAATTTTTTTTTTTTTTTTTTAATTTTGATTCCGGTCGTTAGCCCATGTCACTAGCTCAGTGGAATAGCAGAGATTAAATAATATAATATCTTATCTGATTATATCTCAATATTAAAAAAATAAATAAAATAAGCCACTGCCAGTAATTAACATACAAACATTTATTTATGCACATATATATAAGATTTAAAATTATTTTAGTATTAGTTTTACATTTTAACATTTAACATTATTTTTAACTTTGATTTTTGACTTTAATTTACATTTAATTACTATTATATTCTAATTTTACATTTTAATTAAGTTCGCACAGATGGGATTATAAAAGCTTGTTTTAAGATGTTGCTATAGATCGGTTACATAGATTACACGGTTAAAAACATTTCAAAAGAAACATAAACGATCAAAATACAAAATTATTGACTACTGACAATTGCGGAGGGAAATTTATATGTAACCCAATAGTATTCACCATAAGATACTTGCATTGTCACCAATAACTTAAAAGACATCCGAATAAATACATTTTAGATACTCACCGTAAGGTATCATTATTTATCGAATGTCTATATATTTTGATCAAATATGAAAACCCAAAACATACTTAACCGATAACCAATCCATGCAAGCGTCTATAAACAACTTAAATTTAATGCATTTTTATTTAGGGTCAAGTATGAATAGACCACATAGATTCGCTTTTGAAAATAAACATTCTATCCCTATTTAACCTTAGGTTAAAATTCGTAGTCAAACCGGCATCAATTCATCTGATATATCGATGTATTCAATGTAATAAAATACGGCAGCACAAAAAGATTAAGAAAAGACATTGACTCTCAATCAGATAGGAATATTACATCTATCTAACGAGAAGAACAATAAAAAAAAAACTCCATAGAAAGGAACTGCGTTCTCCGTCTTATAATTCCTTCCATAGGCAAAACGGGAGAGTGCGGCATATGAAGCGATTCTGCCCGTAGCGAATCAATATTACATCTACTAATCACACCAATATATCCCATCCATTGACCCAATTTACCCACGAAACAAATAACCTAAGATTACCCTCCCCTAATATAACTTTACAAATCTATACAGCCATCCACGCCCGACTTAAGTTTAACATTTATATAATTTAACTTAACGGAAAACAGAAATCATAATAAAACTTAAAGAACAAAATTAAATAAATGGAAATGATTTTAAATAAATAAATAACAAATACATCAAATAACATTATTAATGAAGAATTTAGTTTGATCAGATAGGATTCTATTACATTATTTACTAAAAAGTTTTAAAATTTAGAGTTCTTATTGTTTCAAGTGAATATAAAGTTCTTACGATTTTTAAAACGTCCAACTTTATCCGTTGCTTGCCATGAACGTAAATTTCCACGCCGTCCTAAGATTTATATCCATTTAGCCGTTGTTTTATTTATTCATTCGGAGGTTTTTTAATTTAGTTGGTCCTCAATGTAGAAAACGATAGTTCATTTCTCCTTTCTTTCACAGCTGAAAGAATTGACAGTGCATCTGTCAATTCCTCCAACTCCGTACTACTACATATAGTCACATCGTAATAATCAATAATTCACTTACTGATTAATAATTTCCAAATTTTCCTTTTATATTAATGTGAAGGATTGAATTTACATTACGTCACCGATGCGATGGTCCTTTCACTGCGGTCCGATTCCATAGGGATTTCTTCTTATTTGCTAACAGTTTCTATTGTTTTCCTATCTGACCGTGTTTTTACATTTAAAAATCCAAGGCTGGTTTACATTTAACTAATTAACAATCATTTCCATTTCTCATTAATTAACCTATTTTCCAAATCAAAGATATATTTAAAGATAAATTTAAAGATATAATTTTATCTCCAAATCTTTTTTAAGTTTTTGTTTTAAAATACCTTTTCTATTTTTAATACAGTTTTATTTTAATAATTTTTTTTATCTGTGCGATTTAATATATACGAGTTTAAGATGATATTTAATTTCAATTTTTAATTCTTAAAGAAAATTTTTAAATGCGAACTTTTTAATTTACTTTCATGTTTAATAAATATAAAAAAAAACAATGTAACGAACGTCTGTGCTCGTTACAATATGTAACCTTATTTGATGTAACTAATTGATACTCAATAAAGTTTGCTTTAAAATATAAACATAATAATAACCATCACAACAACAATAATACTAATAAGAAAAAGGAGGAGGAGAATTATTATGATTCCAACTTTTCATCCATAATTAACATTTACAATTATATATATAATTATAATTGAAATAATATTTTTTTAACAGTTTACAAACAATTATAAACAATCCTTAAATCCACAGAAGTATTTTCGGTTACTTTCTAACCTGCCTCAACTACCATTAAATTCAAAAACCAAAAGCGGAAGCAAATGTCTCATTTCAAATTCCATGAATCTCGTATTTTAATGTTAGAAGCTTGTCGATTTATTAAATGTGCTTTATTCCCGTTTATAAAAATTGCCTCTTTAGTTTTTCTTTTACTATGATTTTTCTCTTCATGAAAAATTTTCACATTTTTTAAATTAAATTTAAATTTATATTTACATGTTTTTTCATGATCAAAGAAAACTGAAGGAGATATTAAATCACCATTATTTTTCTTTGATCATGAAAAAACATGTAAATATAAATTTAAATTTAATTTTGAAAATGTGAAATTTCTTCATGAAGAGAGAAACCATAGTAAAAGAAAAATTAAAGAGGCAATTTTTATAAACAGGAATAAAGCGCATTTAATAAATCGACAAGCTTCTAACATTAAAATACGAGATTCATGGAATTTGAATTCAAGACGTTTGCTTCCGCTTTTGGTTTTTGAATTTAATGGCAGTTGAGGAAGGTTAGAAAGTAACCGAAAGTACTTCTTCAGATTTAAGGATTGAATATAATTGTTTGTAAACCGTTATTAAAAAAAAAATTATTTCAATTATAATTACAATATTGTTTTTAATTAACGGATATTTTATTTATTATATATATATATTGTAATGGAACCAATCCAGTAGTAGTTTGAAATAGTTACAATACAAAGCTATGGGGTCAATGTCATGCTTATAAAAGAAGCCTGGTAAATTGATCATTAAATGTGTAAATTGCTACGTGAGTATGACCTTGTGTTAGATATAAAAAATGTGTAATTTAAGTACACTAGTTTAAGCAACAAAAAAAAAAATAAGTTTAAATATTTAATAAAAGAAATGTATTTTATAATTGATAAACAATAAAATGATAAGACGTTTATATAAAATGAGAAATAAAAAAATTGCTTTTACCAATATACAAATGAATTTAATTTGTGTAGTTTACAAAAAGGTATAAAGTTTTGTGAACTTTTAAATTTACCTACTGAATGGGATTTTAAATCATTCTTATAGCAAATTTATTGGCAAATCTGAATATATTTTTGAAAATTGTGAGTTACTGTGTTTAAATAGTTATTGAGCAATTTTTGAGAGTTGGTAATATTTTTTCCTGCTGTTAATGTATGTATGTATATATATATATATATATATATATATATATATACATACATATATATATATATATATATATATATATATTGTAGCATGATAAAAATCATGATGCTTGGAAAATGATCAATACAATCTGAACAAAACAGCCCAATCATTGGTTGCCATTTTGTAATGAACTATGGATTATAATATGGAATGATAATATAAAAATTACTATGTCCTAGAATTGAGACATCATTCATAATAATATAGATCTAGCCTACACATGGAATGTCATTTTATATCAGCCCTATAGTTGATTTGGCATTTTGTAATAATTACCACATGTACATGATCATCATTGGCTACCATTGAGTAACTACTTTGTTACAATAATAATGGATTTTTAGATCACTACCTTTCTACATTTGTTCAGTCATCATTTGTAATAAAGAAATGCCTTTAAGATTTATAATATTTATCACAGAGCAAAAACATGCATAAACAAATAGTAACTCTGTTAGAACCTGTGTAAAATTATCCAGCTCAGTTATTGATCACACTAGGCAATAACAATATATACCATACATAACTATTTAGATTGTCCATTATACTATCATTAAATACTAACATACTCTATCAAAAGCTAATTTATTTAGACTGTATTGAAAATGAAATAAAGCAAATGAGACATCACCTCAGACATCAACAAATCTATTGAATAGTTTCAATGTAAACTGCAATAAGCAATGAAAGCATATACTATTGCCCTAAACACTGATATATGCTTAAGATATCTATTTGTTTGATAAATGACTGAATTTGAATAAATAATAAATAAATTCCACCATACTTTACTAATGTAATATTATTACAGTAATGCATATTTACTTTAATATTTAATGACATACTAATTAAATCAATTAGTTTCTAAATAATTATAATTACATTTTGAGAATGGTTTCCAATCGACACAATATGTATAATGTTTAAATGAAATAAAACTTTACTCAGTTTTATATCCATTTTAATAAAATGTTAAGTATTATATAAACATTTCATTTATACCTTACATTAGTTCGACATGTAATTATGGTTTCAGTTATATTCCAAAACAAAACATTCCCAAGAACTTATTATCAATAAATTTATTAGGTAATATCACATTTTACAGTATCCAATCACATTATGTAAAATATACTATAGGCAGCTATTGTATATCTACTGACTTACTATCATTAATGTTATTCATCTATTTAAATCTCCTATCAATCGATTATAAAAATGGATTTTATAACAAACTATATATGAGGATAAATTGGCAGTTATCTTTTCCCAAGTTAATATTATGTTATACTACTTTATAAAATTTTACGATCTCCACTTCAAAGAAGGTAATTAAGACAAATCATTCTGCCTAATGACAGAACAAAATCTATTAAGATTTTTGTAACCAAACAAAATAAGCAAATAAATAATTAACTCTGAAATAATGAAATTATTTCTACCAGTAATATTTACTTAAATAAGTAAACAAATATTTCAATATAATGAAAATTATCATATTTATATCTAATAGAATCTAAAAATGATGGTAATATATAAGAAAATATACATGAATCTAAATCTATTTCACTTACCAAAATTTGTCTTGATCCTGGATCAAGTTTTTAAGTATAAAAATATATTGCACATTTAAAAGAAATAATTAGACAGACTCACCAGAATTTTAATTAACTCGAAATTTATTGTTTTATGATAAAAAATTATGACAGTAATAATAATAATTATATATATATATATATATTGTAACGGGAGAAAGATCTTTAAGATTCGCATATACTGACCCCAGGGGCGCCACTAGTCCGAAAATAGGAACTAGACATTTATTTTAGGGTGGACAGGATATGCGAATCAAAAGGCACCGAACTACACTCAGGGAGGAACAAGATATGTTAAATATTATTTAAACAGTTGAGAAATCAAAGCACAAAGACAAACGTCAGCCAAATTAAGTTTAAATAATTTATTAATTTTATTAAAAGTTGTGCAATAGAGTGAAGACATCTAGCCATGAATACAAAAGTGGCTTATAGTATCATACGTGTATTTACCAGAGAGTGCACAAGAGTACGACAAACATGAAGGCATAAAACATTTTGGCAGCAAAATTATCTCACTTAAAATAGAAGAAATGGTTAGGAAAATATCTTCTTGCTGGCCAGTTGTAAAATTACAAAACAAACAACTTTAGCTTCCTGAATCAGGGATAATAAAACAGTTACTGTCCTGCCGGAAATCAACGTACCCAGTGCGAATGTCCGAGCAGTAATATTCTAATTACTGTCATTAAAATGCTGCAGGACTGCTGTGCATAATACTACATTCAAAGTAAACGTGGTTGATCTCACTTACAAGACAGCAAAAGATATTTGATTACGATCTTATATAATCCAGAAAGAAATGACTACTTTCAGACAACCCGAAGAAATAACTTAACAAATAGCCAGCAAAAAGATTTTGTTGTTTGCACAAAAAGTGCAAACGAAACATGCTTAAAGATTCCTTATTTTACAACTAAGGGTAGGTGAATAAATAAAGACTACGAAAACTACCAACGCGTTTTGTAATAGTTAACGAAATAATCAGGTATATATTAAATATATAAAATACAATCTCCTAATGCACCCTCTGATAAACGAAAATTGCAAACAAACTTGGAATCTTAAACCTAAGATTCCAAGACACACTTTAAATACTAGAAAAGTGTACATACAGATAATAAATAATTAAAAAAACAATTAATACCATTTTAAAACATATTTATCATTAGATTGAGCAGAGATTTAATTAAATGCAATTTATTTACCCTGTCTAGAATAGGAAAAAGTTTAGCTTATGGTAAGGCAGAGTCCTAGTGATTTTGTGATGAGTGCACACTTTTGATAATTGTTCATCTTTCAGGTCCTTTGACAGCGGCAAGGTAGAGGCAGTGTTTATTTTAGAGGTTCATGGCATGACTGAAGAAGAGCTGGTCAGCATGGGTTCGTCCTTTGTTTAAATTAGCCAGACATTCTAATGATGGCAAAACACACAGTGGTGGATTTTGACATCTTGCACAGCAACGAAGTTTGTCAATAATTATTTAAGTTTTTAGTAGGAATTAAACATCCGAACAGCTATTCACAACGGTATCTCTTTGCAGGCTATAATCCAAGTGTATATCTAATAATGAATCTCTTCTCTCTCCAAAAATTGGTGGGCTATCCTTGCCTCACTACATTTTCCACGAAAAACTTTCATTAGTGTCCATTCTATATTTCAGGCAGGGCAAATATTAATTTCCCGCTCAATCTAATTTAAGAATACCAACCAGGGATAATTGAAACAAAAACGAAAAATACAAAACTAAATCTCCGCTTTTTTTTAGAATTAACTTTAAAAATGTGACTAAAATAAAAGCAACAGGAATATATAATTAGCAAGCTTGTCTGTTTTTAATCAAATTGATTAAAACAGGTGGTGAAAATAAACTATTTTAAAATCAATTTTATAAACAAAGTAGTGAAAGTAAACTATTTTAAAATCAATTTTATAAACATTAAATGATCTACTTTAAATATAAATGTGTATGTGTTTTAAATAATAATAAAAATTTTAGCATTAGACATTTAATGAAAATGAAGTTGTTCTTACTTTATTAATTTTAGTAATAAAACCATTGAATTGGAAATCAATCCGGTTCAATATATATATACAATTATTGTTAAATCTAACTGAAATAATCATACAAATATATATATATATATATATATATATATATATATATATATATATATCATCAAACATTATCAATCAAATGCAGGATGATGGTCTCTCCACGTTTAATCTATCTTCTCCATTCTTTAGCTTCTCTTTTCCACATCACCCCTACACATGTTCTTATTTCATCCATCCATCTCACATGTGGTCTCTTTCTGGGTATTTTACAATCTCTCTCTCTCTCTCTCTCTATATATATATATATATATATATATGAAATTATTTAACCATGAAAATATTAGAATTAATATATATATATGAAAATATATAGAATTATATATATATATATATATATATATAAGAACAATAACCAATGATGTATGTAATAGATTAAAATTGTAACCAAAAAGAATACAATCCTAGATTTTTTTAATATATAAATAATTGGTAGAATTTTACTGTATAGAATCAATAAAAATAATAATGAAAAAAAAAATGTCTATGGCATTCCAAAAATGTGTTATGTGACAATAATACTGTAAAAACTATAGGAGAGATTTGAAATATCCTCCTGAGGCTTCAAAGAGAATATACAATGATAAAAAAATTAATCAAATAAAAATTGATCTCTATTTATTCATTAATGTAATTCCTATATCCTAGAGTTACATCTGTCATATATATTAAAATTTTAAACATTCGAAAACATCAGTCATATTAACCTATTTCATCAGTAAGAGTTTAAATAATAAGAACAAAAAAAATCTCTTTGTGTAGAGACAATTTTAATTTAAGTAGAAAAGATGAGTATGAGTGATAAATCTCACCAATTTAAATCCAATTACTTTCACGTTTAAATTTGAATATTTCTCTTAAGTATATATACGTATAGAAGCTTTTAAAACAATAGGTACTTAGTCGAGGCAAAACTACATACCACTGGGTTTATTTTCCTTTTTCATTAATAATAATGCATAAAAAGAACTTTCTTTATACTGACAAAATCCATCCATATCCAAGAGAATAATAAATGCTAACCTTTTCCTTCCAGATTAGGAAAGTGAAATTTAGATTTTTTGATATTACACATAAGTTATTTGATCTTGTGAAATCTATTAATCTGAAATATTATATCCATATACACATACTTTGGGCTTATAGAATTCTAGATATTTGACAATAGAATAATTTT
This sequence comes from Epiperipatus broadwayi, assembly GCA_028023455.1. NCBI lineage: Eukaryota > Metazoa > Onychophora > Udeonychophora > Euonychophora > Peripatidae > Epiperipatus > Epiperipatus broadwayi. The sequence goes on along the minus strand of JAQFVV010006328.1, from coordinate 853,146 downwards.
ATAGCCAACTTGCACATTATTGATCATTGTTGTATGTTTTACATTTTGTTGTATTATTAGGAATTTCATCAATGAATTGGTCACAATTGAATGGGAGATTATTAAAATTTTATTCTTCCATAGGTTTAGAAATTAACTACTTAAACAATACAATTTAATAAAATTTTAAAGACAGATATAAACACAACCATTCTAGGTAACAACAAAATTACAATAACTCAAATTACAGTGGCTCAGTTCTATTTATAAGATACTATTGACGGCATTACTGTTGTCATAACGACTGTTGGAAATCACTCAAATTTTACTCAGTGGTGTAAAAATTTGTTCAAGAAACTTTGCCTCCAATTAGTAAATGAAATGGAGATTTTAAAATAATTGGATACAGTCAAAATGATATTCTGCTTTTCAAGTTCAATATTATACTTCATTTTAAACAAAAATAAAGAATTGGTATTACAATTTTAATACATTCTGATGAATATAAATATTTTTTTCATATCTTTTTAATAATAATTTTTTATAACTAATTTATAATAAATATATAGGAAACATAAAACATCTAATTTTATAATATATGTTGCTATAAATGATTGTAATAACTGAAATTAAAATGTGTCATACTTAATAATAATATTGATTTTATTCAATTGATCTATTAATGACTCACTTAACTATTTCCAAAATCTATTTACTTATTCAACTGTTTATATTTTTTTCTGAAATTGATCACAACATATTTAGGATTTAATGCTAGAATTAGCAATAAACAACATTATTTTAATGCATTAAATTGTCCGAGCTATCTAGTTAACATTATATTTCAAGACCTCCATGATCCATAGATCAATTGAAATGAAAATGAAATAAACCTCTTTATTTTTTTAAAATAATCTGAGTACATACAATATATATATATATTGTAATGATATATAAATATGTTGTTACATTAATTTAAAATAAAAACTTAAAAGTTCGCAAATAAAAGTAAAAAACTAAACGCTAAAATTAAAATGTTTGTTATACGTATATACATTCGCACAGATGCCAAACTTTAAAAATATTTTTTTAAAAAAAAATAAATAAGTATTTGAATGTACTTTTTTTAAAGAAAAAAAAAGTACAAGATTTAAAAATAAAAACAGGTATTAATTAATTCCTGTAATCTATAAATGGAAATGATTGTTTATTAATTATCCAAAAGCTGTCTAATTAAAAAGTCAGAGAGTAAATTAGATAAGAGAATAAAGAGATTTTAGCTTGACCAATGGAAGCACCAAGCCTCAGCCTGGACCCGAATGAAAATTTGGATTAGTGACGTCTTTGTTCATTCAATCTGGAGATTGACTATAAAAAGGGAAATACAGTTTTTTCGGACAGTTCCAGCGTTGTGTGTTTGAGAGGTGGTAGGACGCACATACCACACTCTTTATTTAAAAGGGAAAATGAAAAGACTGTGATACCTTGAGCCAGCTATTGCCATCTCCAGAACATTATCTTCTGATGGAGGTGTCACGGAAATTAAAAGCAGAAACCTGGACTCTTCTACCGTGAGCTATGAACTTTACAAATTAACAACAACCAAAAAAGTAATTAAGAACTTTCGTCATTGATTTTTTTTAAAGATTCAGCTTATTTAAATTTTAAAATGAACTCTTATTTGATTTTCAAATTAATAATTGATTGTTTAAATTTATATAGTTAAGTTTTGCTAAAATCATTTCCATTTTATTATTTTTATTTGTAGTAATATTTATTGTAGAAATTATTAAATGCATTACATTTAAGTTGGGTATAGACGTTGCATAGATTCTTTAGCGGTTGATAATATTGTGGTTTTCACATTCGATTAGAATATATGTCAACGATATCACTGCAAGCATCTTACGATGAATGCTAATGGGATTTGTATATTCCCTATGCAAGTGACGTTTATCGATGACTTTGTATTTTGATCGGTTGTGTTTAATTTGGAATGTTTTTGACCATGGAATCTGTGCAGCTGATCTGTACTCAACATTTTAAAACAAATTTTATAAAATGCATTTGTGCGAACGTATCTAAATGTTAAATTTAAGTCGGGCATGAATGGCTATATAGTTTTGTAAAGTTATATTAAGGTAGGGTAATCTTAGGTTATTCGTTTCGTGGTTGAATTGGCTCAATGGATTGGATATATTTGTGTAATTAGTAGATGTAGTATGAGATCCACTATGGGCAGGATTGCATATATACGCCACACACCTTCTGTTTGCCTATGGATGGGTTTGTAAGTCAGCAGAAGACCGCAGTCCATTCCTATGGAGTTTTTTGTTTATTGTTCTACTCGCCAACAGATGTCACATTCCAGTTGGTGGAGAGATCATGTCTTCTCTAATCTACTTACTGATCAGATGTACTTTTCTGACAGTATAGTATTTTTGTGTTGTCGTATCATGATACATTGAATACATGAATGTATCAGATGGATTGGCTCCAGTTTGGGTTGCGAAATTTGTTGCCTAAGGTTAAATCAGGGAAGAATATTTTCTTTTCAAATGCAGGTCTATGTAGTCTATTCATACTTGACTATCTAAATAAAATATTAAACTCATTGAAACTTAGTTAAATGTAAAATTAAAAGTTAATATAAAAATATAAAATGTTAAACTTATTCCTCAAAATTTAAATGTTATTTTATATGTGCGTAAATAAATATTTTTATGTGTTAATTTCTGGCAGTGGCTTTTATTTATTGATATTTAAGATATAAATTAAGATATAGATTTTTATCTCTGCGTCTCCGCTGAGCTAGTGACTTGGACTAACGATCGGAATATTTAAATAAAGTGGAATCTTAACAGCGCGTATCTGCCTACTTTATAAATTTTTCTAGGCTCAAATGCCTAGATGGCGCCCTGGTGGTTGCAGATATTGTTTTGCAGTTAGATTCGATTTTCACTTTCATTTCGATCGTTATAATTGGCATCCGAAGTGTAGCCTTACCTTAGAGATTGATCCTGAGAAGGGGAATTGATGATGAAATTTTCTATCTTTAATAAATCACGAGTGCCCTAAGAATTTTAAAAGTGAATCATGCAAATAACATTTGTTGTTTTTTCTGAAATAAGTACATTTTTGTACTAACGTAAAGGTATAGCCAGATGTTTAATAAACCACTAATACTTTTGAAAATAAATCATGCCCGTAATATTTTTTCTGAAATTAGTATAAATATATTTGTTGTATTGACGTGGAGTTGCAGTTTGAAGTTTTGTTTAAAAAGTGCTGCCAGTAAGAAAAATTGCGCATATGTAAATATAAATGCGAGGAATAAAACGTAATAATAAATATAAATCATTTTTTTTTTTAAAAAAAAAAGTATTGTTAAATTAAAATCTAATCGTTCAACTTGCCAAAGTCATAGTTAAAGGTAGGAGAAATGAAACTTGGAAGGGAGGGGGCAAAATTTAGCTGGTAATAGGGAATCAACAGTCAAATTTTTTTTTAATCATTATATTTGTGTGTAATTGCTGTTTTGTCTTGTAAAAAGAAAAAAAAGTTTTGTCCTTTTGAAATTTTCATATATAATCAATTTGTGTAATGTAATTACTAACACTAAGTAAATTCTTTTTTTTTTTTTAATGTTTTTGTTTTTTGAGGAAGTTTACTAATATGTAACGATATATAAATATGTCATTACATTAATTTAAAATAAAAACTTAAAAGTTCGCAAATAAAAGTAAAAAACTAAACGCTAAAATTAAAATGTTTGTTATCTGTATATACATTCACACAGATGCCAAACTTTAAAAATATTTTTTTTAAAAAAAACAAATAAGTATTTGAACGTACTTTTTTTAAAGAAAAAAAAGTACAAGATTTAAAAATAAAAACAGGTATTAATTAATTCCTGTAATCTATAAATGGAAATGATTGTTTATTAATTATCCAAAAGCTGTCTAATTAAAAAGTCAGAGAGTAAATTAGATAAGAGAATAAAGAGATTTTAGCTTGACCAATGGAAGCACCAAACCTCAGCCCGGACCCGAATGAAAATTTGGATTAGTGACATCTTTGTTCATTCAATCTGGAGATTGACTATAAAAAGGGAAATACAGTTTTTTCGGACAGTTCCAGCGTTGTGTGTTTGAGAGGTGGTAGGATGCACATACCACACTCTCTATTTAAAAGGGAAAATGAAAAGACTGTGATACCTTGAGCCAGCTATTGCCATCTCCAGAACATTATCTTCCAATGGAGGCATTGCGGGAATTAAAAGCAGAAACCTGGACTCTTCTACCGTGAGCTATGAACTTTACAAATTAACAACAACCAAAAAAGTAATTAAGAACTTTTGTCATTGATTTTTTTTAAAGATTCAGCTAATTTAAATTTTAAAATGAACTCTTATTTGATTTTCAAATTAATAATTGATTGTTTAAATTTATATAGTTAAGTTTTGCTAAAATCATTTCCATTTTATTATTTTTATTTGTAGTAATATTTATTGTAGAAATTATTAAATGCATTACATTTAAGTTGGGTATAGACATTGCATAGATTCTTTAGCGGTTGATAATACTGTGGTTTTCACATTCGGTTAGAATATATGTCAATGATATCACTGCAAGCATCTTATGATGAATGCTAATGGGATTTGTATATTCCCTATGCAAGTGACGTTTATCGATGACTTTGTATTTTGATCGGTTGTGTTTAATTTGGAATGTTTTTGACCATGGAATCTGTGCAGCTGATCTGTACTCAACATTTTAAAACAAATTTTATAAAATGCATTTGTGCGAACGTATCTAAATGTTAAATTTAAGTCGGGCGTGAATGGCTATATAGTTTTGTAAAGTTATATTAAGGTAGGGTAATCTTAGGTTATTCGTTTCGTGGTTGAATTGGCTCAATGGATTGGATATATTTGTGTAATTAGTAGATGTAGTATGAGATCTGCTATGGGTAGGATTGCATATATATGCCACACACCTTCTGTTTGCCTATGGATGGGTTTGTAAGTCGGCAGAAGACCGCAGTCCATTCCTATGGAGTTTTTTGTTTATTGTTCTACTCGCCAACAGATGTCACATTCCTGTTGGTGGAGAGACCATGTCTTCTCTAATCTACTTACTGATCAGATGTACTTTCCTGACAGTATAGTATTTTTGTGTTGTCGTATCATGCTACATTGAATACATGAATGTATCAGATGGATTGGTGCCAGTTTGGGTTGCGAAATTTGTTGCCTAAGGTTAAATCAGGGAAGAATATTTTCTTTTCAAATGCAGATCTATGTAGTCTATTCATACTTGACTATCTAAATAAAATATTAAACTCATTGAAACTTAGTTAAATGTAAAATTAAAAGTTAATATAAAAATATAAAATGTTAAACTTATTCCTCAAAATTTAAATGTTATTTTATATGTGCGTAAATAAATATTTTTATGTGTTAATTTCTGGCAGTGGCTTTTATTTATTGATATTTAAGATATAAATTAAGATATAGATTTTTATCTCTGCGTCTCCGCTGAGCTAGTGACTTGGGCTAACGATCGGAATATTTAAATAAAGTGGAATCTTAACAGCGTGTATCTGCCTACTTTATAAATTTTTCTAGGCTCAAATGCCTAGATGGCGCCCTGGTAGTTGCAGATATTGTTTTTGTGGTTAGATTTGATCTTCACTTTCATTTCGATCGTTATAATATATATATATAAAATATAAAATATATACTTTGTTTACTAGTTGAGATTGAACTTATATTTCTTCATTTTCAAAATTATTTTTTAATTTACACCATAGAAATTGGTAGTCTGAAAACATTTTTTTATTTCTTGAATTAAATTACAGACAAATTCCAAATCATTCTAAGATTTGATGATACCTTAATAATTTATAATAAATTGTACATTATCAATCATCATCATCATCAACCATTGTCAATCCACTGCAGGATCAAGGTCTCTACATGTTCAATACATCTTCTCTGATTTCTAGCTTTTCTTCTCTACAACACATCATCAATATAAGAAACTATATAAGCTGGTTTTGTCTCTTGATTGATCACTGAACAATTTCCATATATGAGGCTTTATATAAATTATTTTTTACATAATGAATGATCACGGTATATTACAGTTAATTTTTGAATGCTCTTTATAGGAGATATAATTTTATGTTTACTCATTTACTAGTACGCATTTTTTTCTAGTTTTTAAAAATTGAATTTAAACAATTTCTAACTTCTTGCAAAATAAAATAATCTCAATCTTTTTGCTATGCATTATTTTTAAGAAAAATACTATAAATTAATGAAAGAATGAATTAAAACTTATTTCAGTGCAATTGAATATTTGAAAGCATTTATTAAATCGATGCTGCCATCAATATTTCATAATGAAAGCTTATTGTATACATTCTTGAATATATGAAAGAAATCGTTTGAGGATTCTAAATATTTTAAATCATTTATTTTTCTGATCAAACTTGTTGATGAGAAATGACTAGATTTATTTACATCTTTGCATAATATTGAGATATATTCAAAAGTGTTAATTATCTATAAATATATGTTAACCAGTCCTGCCCATATTATAAATGGTTAGAAAACTTCAACTTAACTAAGCCAAAATTGACTGAAAAACAGAATCACTAGATACTAGACATTAGCTAAAATCCTGTAGTTCTGTTTCAAAAATATTACGATGATTAAATTTAATTTCTATGATCAAAGTTATTAGAATTCCATAAAAGTATATAAAAATTATAAATACATTGAAAATCTTTCTAAATTTAAGAATAAATAAAAAGTGATATAAGCCTGTCCATTATAGTTTGACGATTTTCTATACTAATATAAACTAACCACTGATTATTGGAGATGATGACCTGGATCAAAAGATGAATGTTGGTTCAGCATGAAATACTAATATTGGAGATCATGTATCTTTTTCACATATATGTGATCATGTATATTGATTTATAAGCTGGAGCCAATAGCTATAGGGAGCATGAAAGTCTGATTTCAAATCCCAGTATAGACAATATACTTGTATTTATTTTTAAAATATATATTTTATTTCTAATGAAAACTTTTACATATAATCAATTATTTAACAAGGTCGAATGTCTCTTGTTCTATTGAGACTTGAAACTATGATTGGAATGAAGGCCAGTGTCTGTTAGTCCAAGAGTGCAATTTTTAAGTATGACAATGTGTCTTTGATCATTTTTTTATGAATAGGCTTCATCCCTTTTCTTGATTTTTTTCATGCTGTTATAGAATAATTGAACTGCTTCTGATAATAATTTTTCAATAACTATCTTACATATGGTTTTACTTAATGATAATATGGTAAAGATTGCAATTCTGATCAGACCAAAAATTTTGTAATTTATACAGTCTTGTATCATGGTGATATAATATCCTTCCATTTGGGAGTGGTGATGGATGGATTTTTTGATTTTGTCAAATCATGTATATGCTTCAATTAGGTGTTCAATTATTTCATATTTTCACCCAAACAATTGGAAAATAGTGTCAAGTATTTTAAAATGCCTTTTGTGTAGAAGGGACCAATTGGTGGGCAAAGCATCATGATTTAATTTGAGTAAAATATTAATGCATTTCAATTCCAATGCTCAGAATTTAGTTCTTGATAGAAGCTTATTATTAATTAGATTTAGTTTACTTGGCAAATATTGTAACTCCAGATTCAGCAGGTGATATGCTTCCCACAATGTGATCTTCTTATAAATGGTAATTGTTCTGATGTAGTGCATTTCCTTAGATATTTATTGAGCTTCATTATCCAATCCTCCTTTGGTGGGGGCTGGTCAATGGGTAAGATGATTTGCATGATCTCATGATACCCGTATAATAGCATCCAATTAACAATTAGATTGTAGGTCCTTTGGACATAGATGGCTGGGAGTGAGTGTAAAGAGAGGTCACTTGTTTCTTAGGTAGTTGCATTTTACATAAACCTATGGCCACCACCCCTCTACCCTAAAGTAGCTTGAAAGACATATAGTTAATTTTGTTTATAAAGTTTTTATTCAGTCTTATGATGGGTAGAAAGTAGATGATCTTTGTAAATATTTTAATGTTCAGTACAGTAACCTTTCTCTGGAAGGAAAGGTATACTTAAGACAATGAGTTGGTTAACCTTTCTGTTGATTCCAATATTGAATTTTGTATTTCTTTTGTAATTGCTGTTTGTGACATGGATATGAAAAAAGCCAATAATTTTTTTTAAGTTTTGCCATAAATTTGGCTGTAATTTTCTTCCCAGTGGCAATTTTCTAGGCCATCGATTTTTCATTAAAAATGTGTCTGAAATCAGCTGTATATTTGTCCAGTATTTCATACAGCAGGTTTAGATATTTAATTGATGGCAAAATTACTAATATGTCATCCATGTATGCTATTACATTATTTGTTTTTTTTAATGCCAGGATATTCCTCTCTATTTCTGTTAAGAAGGGGTTAATATATGCTATAAAGCATAGGGTTTTTAAAGGTGAGCTTTGTAGAACCAAGAGTGAAAGTTTGAAGCCAGAAGCTATTTTACCATTCAAGGGGATGAAGAATTTTCAGTTCCTCAAGAGGTTGTCTATTATTTAAATATATACTTCTGGGGTGAAGTACTCAGCCAATACCCCAAAATCTTGTCAATCCTGACTGAGTTGAAGGATGTCACAATGTCCAGTTGTATTGTGATAGTTTTGTATTTTTTTTCAATCCTACAAGGTTGACCAACAGCTTTACCTGACTCATTGCATTAATTGTTGATGTCCCTTTTTTGCAAATTAAGAATCAGAAATAAATTATAAACTTTTCCCTTGGATATTGTCTTTAATCACAGATTTAATGATTTTGATTAACATAGAGGTCATTTAAATGGATCTTAGACTGGATAGTTATGTTGGCCATTTGTTTTTCTTAAGAAAGAGTATCAGAGGAATGAGATGTAGATCAGTTATATCCTTTCATTCATTTGCCAGGAGGTCAGTTATGTTTAACCTAATAACAATAGTAAAATATTGAGATGCTTGAGGAGAAACCTGGGGATCCTATGAAGCTCTGGATGAACCTGGTCAGGGAGAGATGTCAACTTGTCCTTCAACATCAATTCCATAATTTCATGATCCAGCCAATCCCTGTGGGACATCCATGGAGCCCCCACATACCTCTGCCATTTGCAAGTTTCTCTAGAAGTACTCTCAAATTTTCTCAACCATTGATGTTCCTGTAGAAGTTCTTCCTTCAGTTGTTATAGATAATGGTGTATCCTGCTAACACACTGTTCCTAGTGCCTAGCAGAGATATTTTGTTGCCCAACAATTTTGTGCCATGAGGTAAATCTTAGCTCTCTTGATAGATATGTGTTCTGAAATAAATTTTTGTTTTAATTTGTATTGTAATTTATGTATGGTAATGCTTGCTGTACTTGATGGTGTCATTTTTAGCTGATCCCCTATCTGTTTCAGTTCTTTTAAAAGTCTAGTCAGACTTTTCACTCCCCAAGAGAGATGGGCAATCAATGATTGGCAGATCCTGATGAGTGAAAATCAGGAATTCTTGTGTAGAATAGACAGGATATTTATCTTATTAGAATAAATGTAGGCTTCTGATATGATAACCACTGTCATGCTTGCCTTAGTTGGCATTTTTAAGGTTCTACCACAGCTATCCCCAAAATCTGTTCCTCCATTGGCCACAATTTTTACCACTAGTGCCATGTTGTCTGAACAAACCACCAGCTTGAGAGACACTTCTATCAGAAAGTGGGTTTCTGATGTGTAGTAGAATAAGTGTATGAGTGAGCTGTATTTGTAGGTGTAATAGGAGTATGATGCTGGGGGATAGAAACCCTACTTGCTTATCAGTTTTCTGTTTAATAAATATAAAATTTTCTTATAAAAAGTATCATATTTTAAATTAGTCCCCAAGTAATACTGACAAGGACGAATTGAATCAAAGGTACACGTTGGTAACATGGATTAGTCTATGCAAAGCTGTAGTCAAATTTTGTTCATAGATATAGATGATGTTTAGTGGAAAACCACCATAGTTGATGTTTACAATAATTATATTATGATTTATGTAGAGGATTTTAAAATCCTCTGGAGTGATTTCCTTGTTGATCTGTAGTACCACCCACCAGATGTGATCTATCCCAATGCTAATTTGCAATAACCCATGTTCCTCAATATTTCTTTAATTTTTGGATTGGAACCACAGTGAAATTTAATTTCTCCCATAGAAAAAACATTAGGTAAATTTGTCTTAATCCAGTCATTAATTGTATAAACTCTACTAGGTGAATGAAGTCTTTTTACATTGATTCCTGCAATTTTCAAAAGCATTTATTTGCATATATTTTTAATTCTCAGAGATTGATATTGTTATTTCCTTTTTAGAAAGAGGCTCTCCAGTGTCTTTTTTAGCATCTAGCCTTTTGTTTTCTTGGGCTGTTCTTTCAGGTATTTTAGCTCCAATGGATGAATCATATTGTTCATTTTGACATAAATTTTCTGTAGATGCGATCTCATCTAAATGTCCCTGGTTAAATTTTAGACTTGTTCAATCCCTTTCTTTTATGTTTCCTTTTGACATAGCTTCAGGTGTTTCCAGAGTTGTTGTTTTTTTTGTCCATATTTTTCCCTGTTCTGTTTTGGGTTGATTTCATACATTATACACCCCTATCTCTGTAAATGGTGTTCTGTTGCTGTATTTCATCATCAACTTAACTACATTTACCTGATTTTTCCATGTTCCCTCGATTTTTACTCTTCTTTTGCTGTTGATGCTTTGTTTCATTTTGTTTTCCCACTTACATTTCTTTCTGAATTTTTGTTTTCATTTCACTATCATTTTCAGGTGTCAGTTTATCATTCTTGTTTTTTTGACACTTTTTTCCATCGATGCACATCTTTAAAAGAAGAAAGGTCTGCTTCCTTCTTCTCGGTGTTCTTTTCCTCTTCTTTTACTTTAATACTTGAGTCCATGTCACTATTTTTAGTACTTCTTCAATTATTTCTCACATGAGTGTTGCATCTGAATTCTGGTCTATCTCATCATATTTTCCACCTGCTGCATTTATCTTGCTTGAATTTTTATTAGTTTTATTATTTGCATCCAAGTAATTGTCATTCTGTTCTACAGATCTATTGTCTTCTTTGCTATTTAGTTTTGGGTCTTCTGCTTTTAGTCCTATAAATATGTCTATTGTATCTTTGTGGACAGATTGTCTCTTAATCATTTGAATCAAATTGGTTTGTACATGGTCAATTTCTTTATTGTATGGCACTATCAATGAGGAGTTGTTTGGACTTTCTGTTCTTCTTATGCAATTATATACTCTATTTTAACACTGCAGAGGCCACATACTCTTTCTCTACAATCTCTGATCAGGTGAGTCCTCTGTAAACCATAAAAGGACTGACGTGGCACCACCTGAAAGAAGAGAACCATTGGGAAATGGCAAAGTGAAATGATGGTTGGAATCTCCATCAGGTTGATTCCAGCTTTTAAGGAGTTGAGGAACAAGGCCATATTAGAGAGTTCAACCTCTTCCATCCCACAGTCCAGAACATAGCAGAAGTTAGAGGTAGTTCTGAACTTTTCCAGAATATTCTGTAAATCTAGTTCTTGGAAATTAATTAGGCAGTTCCTTACTTTTCCTGATAGCATTATGGGTTGGGTTGTGTTAATGGAGCAAAGGAATTTATCCCCAACCATTCTAATGCAATATTTAAAATTGTCTCCCCCAAGATGTGAATTTGACCACTAAATCAGGTCATTTGGATGAATAAAGGACATCATGTATTTCCTCTCATAGATTCTTTTTGACCAAGATATAATACTGGTCTATCAAAAATTTAATTAATGAGTACCTGTTATTTGTGATATCAAAGATTAATGTCTTATCATTGGAGTAATTTATAAAGGATTTATATAGTGTCCAGTATTGTTCTGTTAAAATTGTTATTTAATTCCTGGTATTCTTCTTCAGTGTAATTTATTATGTTAATATGCTGATTTTTTGATGACTTTTGTGAATAATCATATATCTCATCTATATTCTTGTTTATTAGCTTAATCAAAGAGCCTTGAATTCCTTCTGGTTGATTACTTTTTTAACTTTTTTAGATTGTAATTATTATTTCCATACTTTACATATGTTGGCATTTTTGTAGTATTAGTTTGTTTATAAGTTTCTTCATGCATGTAGAATTGGTTGGTGATATTTTTAACCATGTTTCTGTCTCTAGAAAGGACTTTTATTTGTGAGAGATCAATATTTTCTTAATTTCCTGAACTTTAGTGAGAATAGAAATAATAGCAATGATCTCACTAAAGGTTCAGCAAATGAATAAAATATTTTGTTTGCCTCTCCCTGTGTATAGAGCTGGTTAGAAGTATTTTTTCTGTGTATATATCTCTAAAATTTGCTTTTTTGTATGAATTATGGTTGATTTTTTTTTTATTTTCTGTAATTTTAGTAATGGAAACTATTTTATTGGCCTCTAATGGTTTAAAAATTTCACCGGAAATTTTGAATTTTAGATTCTGTTTAATTGTGATTAAATTATCAGTGAAAACTTTTTTGGATTAACTTTTTTATCATTGAGAGGTGAAAATTTGATATATTTATCATTTAAAACAGTTTCTTTTTGCAAGATTTCTGATTCATTTCTTTGAGGGTTATCAGTATTGCTAGCAGGCATATTGGATATGATATTGTAATTAGAGTTATTGTTACAAACTGCAGATTTAGCTGCTTCTTCACTTATCATCAATTAATAGGTAAGTTAGGATACTTACTTTGAATCCAATACTCAAATTCCTCCTTCCATTCCTCTTCCTCTTTATAAATTTTGGTGTTTTTCTGGAGTTTGAATGAAGTGAACTTTCTGAGAGAATCCCCATCTAAAAGACTTATAAAATTTGATTTCTTTGTAAGTTTATTGTTGTTGTTGTTGTTGTAGTAGTAGTAGTAGTAGTAGTAGTAGTAGTAGTAGTAGTAGTAGTAGTAGTAGTAGTAGTAGTAGTAGTAGTAGTAGTAGTAGTAGTAGTAGTAGTAGTAGTAGTAGTAGTAGTAGTAGTAGTAGTAGTAGTAGTAGTAGTAGTAGGGCAGCCATCTTGGCTCTTGACAGAGAAAGTTGACTCATTTCAGCTCCTGCTTTAGACTTAAGTTTTATTGGTTTTTGATTGAATTTGATAGTGAAAAGTATACCAAAAGAAAAAGGAAATTTTCCACTTAAAGGTAAGCTCTATTTCGAGCAAAATTGTTGTTAATATAAAGAAGAATATTGGATTTAAAATGTCTAATATTTCTAATTCTAATTTAAAAATTGCTAATAATAGCTTAGATAAAAATAATTCTTATCAAGATCTAGAAAAAGTCAAAGTTAACAATAGTTCTTTTTCAAAAGTAAAAACTGGATCCAATATGGCTAAAGCCTTATCTGATTTATCTAAAACAAGAAATAAGTTTAAAAATACCAATTTGCCTGAGGCATCTGATTATATTGAATTAAATAAGAATATTAAACAAACTTATGCTAGTATTTTAAAGCAAAAATCTGAACAAGATAACAATGTAATTACAGAAGAAAATTTAACAGAAATTTTTAATTTTGAAAATGAACTACAAATGCAACAAGAAAATACAGATTTATTATCAACTAGTAATACAGATTATGTTTCTGCATGTGAAAAATTCATACAAACAATTCCTTTAACAGTTCTTAAATCATTTCAAAAATTTAAAAGTATTAAAACGTCTACAATAGCTATAACAGATACTAATTCTTCAGTCATGAATTTTCCTACTGATGAATTTTATTCTTATCTATCAGAAAAAAAACTTTGGTCAATGATATACAAAGTGCTAGATCATCCTAATAGCAGATATAAAACAATAGAATATCATAATGTGGCTCAGAAACAAATATTTGAAAAACATATTCACTTTCTTAATGAAAAATTTATTTATTACATAGACATTGATAGACCTACACATTTGAATGGACAAATTAAGAACTGGCATGTAGACTTTAAAGCTGATGATCTACAAGATTTACTAAAAAATATTGGAACTGTGGCCAATTTTAAATATGTACGGGAAAAAAAGCCACACAGCCAGTTCTAACCAATACTGCTTATTTCACTATGTCATTGAAGAAAAATGTGCAACCAACAGATATACCAACATTACATGCAACAGATTCTTCACCTTTCATAGTTACTTTCAGAGGCATTTCACCTCAGTGTTTTTTTTGTAAAGCCAGAGATCATCTTGTCAAAGAATGCCCTAACCGTTTTTGTAAAAAGTGTGGTATTAAAAAAACAAAAACGCATCAGTGCAGTAGAGATCCAATAGCTAATAATAAAATCAGACTCATGCAAAGTAACCCTGAAAAAACAAAAGTAGATGAAACTATTCCCAATATGCAAAGTAACCCTGAAAAAACAAAAGTAGATGAACCTATTCCCAATAATGAAGACAACAACACAGATATCCAAAATCTCAGCCTTGATGAACTTATTCCAAATAATGAAGACAAAACTGCAGATATGCCAAATCTCAGGCTTGATGAATTTATTTCCAATAATGAAGAGAACAACACAAATAAGAAAAATCTCAGCTTTGATGATCCTAGTCAAAATAGCTCCATGAATACTATACCAAATAAATATTATACCTCACAGGAGGAAACAGAAACAGAGTACATGAGTGATACCTTACCATTTTCTTGCTCTGATGAAGAGTTCCAATTAATTAAAGACTAAGAAATGAATTCACAAGAGGAAAAAATCCACATTGCATCAATAGCCATACAAACTAATGAACCTGACAAACATAGTGAAAGAAAATCAAAGAAAAATGATACAAAGTCTACCACACCAGCATTAAAAGAAACAAAACTCACAAATAAAACAGGTGAAACAGATTATCCGGCTAATGAATCAACACTTCATTGGACCAGACAAAAACAAAGTACAAATCAATTGACACAGGAGCAGCTTCTTTTGATGGCAGGAGTGGATATACACAGAAGATCTACTAAATCTAAGGATATCATAACAAATACCATGTCTCAAAATACAGAGACAGACTTTGAAGCACCATTAAAAATAGACTATCAAAATGAGTTGCATAAATAACACTTATAGACTTTCAAACCAGGACAATTTTTTGGATTTAATTCCAAATGTGAAAATAATTATCATGTTTATGAACAAAAATATGCACAACAAACTCAATAGAACTTCACTTGCAAGGATAAGTTCATTGTTTTCACAGTGGTGTATTATTATAATTTTTCTTTTCTATTTAACACATTCCTATTATACGGTTACTAATATTAGTTGTCCCATTCATTATTCAATAAACTATAAAATATCATTCTCCCACCATTTTATATAATTGATAATATGGGTCTTTCTATTACAGCAGTCAATGTAAGGGGTATTAACTCTACCCAGCGTATATATGCAATTAGCAATTGGATAAGGCAATTCTCACCCCATATCCTTTTATTTACAGAGACAAAATGCTCAGTACATTCAGCATTTAATCCTGAACTCTACCTTAGTAAATTTAGATACAGTAAATTTTCAACATCTGATATTGCTGCTGCTGGGGTAGGGATTCTCATCCATCATTGTTCTCCTTTTCAAACTTTTAAAATTTTATACTTAGATCAGCATATGAGTATAATTATTCTTTATCATTCTTTTTTTACAGTGAATTTAATAACATTCTATTTATATAATCAGCCAGTGTTAATTCACCAATTAATAAATAAAATAAATTTAATATTAGCTACAAATTCTTACCCAACTATAATCATGGGTGATTTTAACATGTCTTATAAGAATTTTATATTAAAATACCTTCATTTGATTAATAAAAATCTCATGAGTGCTGAAGGTTTTTTTTCCAACTAACTCCATTTCATTCTACACTAAAAACACTCCTCTCTAATAGACCTTGTATTCTATTCACCAGATCTACATTTCATAATAAATCCCTCTCTATGTCCTGTAACTTTCTCTGATCATTTAGCACTTAATGTGGAACTTGCAATACACATGCAACAACAACCAATTTTTCCTCTAAATAAAACTACTCATCTTCTTTTAAAATCCACTACACTTGAAGCAGTTCTATCTGAGATTTATATTTATTTTAAGAAGGTAGACATACTATCTTTAAACCCAGTAGAGGCCTGGCTATCATTTATTAACATAATCTCTTCTACTATTCGACATTATACCTCCAAAAATAGTTATCCCACTAATATTGTTAATAAATTAGATACAATACACTTAAAACTAAAAAAATACTTCATGTGACCCATCTTCAGTTACATCAATAATGTTTTTAAAACAAGAATACAAGCAAACCCAACTCATACTGGCTGATTATCTCTCTATAAAAAAAGGAAACATTTTTCTAGCTAATCCCCATAACTGTTCTAAAGGATATATTCGGTGGGCTTTAGGTTATACTCCCAAAAAATTAACTCCTTCATCTATTATTTTTGATTCAAAAATGATTGCTGGAGAAGATATGATTCTGCAAATATATTACCACTTTAAATCTAGACTCCAAAAATTTCCTTTTCCAAAATTATCTTCATTTTCTTTGGTTTTACCACAGAAGAACATAACATTACAAAGTATGAAATTGCTCTCAAGTTTAACGCTTTTCCAAACAATACACACCCAGGTACACATGCAATTCCAAATTTTTATTATCACATCTTAGCCACTTTACTATCCCAATAGTACACAATATGATAAATTATCTATCAAAACAAATACATAACATTGACCAACTTTATCCAGTATCACTGGTCCCTTTTCTAAAAAAAAATACACTTCCTTCTCCTCTAGATAATCTACGTCCTATTTCAATGTCTCCTCTATCATCAAACTAATAGAGTCTCTTTTAAAAGACAAAATTCAACCCCTAATACTTTCTGGGTTGTCTAAGTTTCAGTTTGCTATAAAAGGATGTTCTACTTCTGAAGCACTTATGTTATGTAAAATATTAATAGAGGATGTAAGACAAGCTAGAAAATCAGCACCTATTGCAATTCAATTAGACATACAGGCTGCATTCTATTCAGTGCCTGTGGACAAGCTGCTACAGGTGCTTTGTCAACATAAAATTCCCATACCTATAATGTATGTTCTAGCAAACCTGCTCATCAATAGAAAATACACATTACTCTTAATGGCAAAATGTCCCCTGACTTCACTCCACACAACTCAATACCACAAGGCTCTCCCCTTAGGTCACTGTTTTTATCACATATATTAACCCCCTCCTACTAGAAATAGAATCTAAATTGCCAGGAATATATGTACCCCTCATAAACCAATCCATCAATCATATTTCATACACGGATGATATAGTCATTTTTTTGCCATCCAAAAAACATTTGCCTTTAATGTATACCATTTTAGAAAATTACTCTGCAGCTTATAGTTTAAAATTTAACAAGAAAAAACATCTATTTGGAGTATAGTTTCTGGTAATCAAATTCATTCAGTTTGCAGTTCCCCTCCCCACAAATTTCTTGGTCTCCCAATTCATCTGTCCATGAATGCAATGAGAAAGATAATACAAGAACAATTAATATCTGCAATTGAAAAGGTGACAACCTCACTTTCAAAAGCATATTTCATTGCATAGTAAAATATCACTCATTAATATATTAATTTTTCCAAAAATAAATTACTATGCACCTATCATTAAATTTACTAACTCATTTAAGAAAAAAATTAACTCTTTTTGCACCAAACTCATATGGAATAATAAGGCAGTGGTAATAAGCATCAAAAGTCTGAAAAAACATTCAAGACAAAATGGCCTGTCATTACACTGCATTTCAACATTCTATTACCAAAAAACTCATAATGCATTAATGAAGCATTATATGACATATTGTAGCAGTCAATGTCTAATCATCATTGAGCTTCATGCTTAACCATCTACACTAACCTCCTATGGGGCCCGCAATTCAGACCCTGCTATAAATATATGCTATTCACTCACACACTGTATGTCGAATCATTCTAAAGATGAGTAAAATTAATTTTGTTTAGTAAAAATGAAACAGTAGTTTGAATGATGCGTATATATATTATGACTAAAGCAATAGTTTTATTGCTATAAAAATACATTTGCTTAGATATTTGTAATTATTTTTATATCTGTGTATATTCAATGTAACAACAAAGAAAAATGGGGAAGGCTTGAAATATTGAAATTATCTTTATCACTAGTCAGATCGTTGTCTATAATTAAAACTTATAAATCTTAATTACAATCGAAAAACAAATCGTTTATCAGTTTGCAAATCTTTCAAAACAGCTAAAAGGGGTATTTCAAGCCTTATCTATTGAAAATATTTTACTAATTAAATGTTGTTTTTAGGGGGATTACAGAGATAAGGGTGGGGTATGAAATTGAATTCTGGGCAGAATGGAAAGGTTATAAAAGGAACCAGTGAACAAAAGAGACTTCACTTAGACTTTGAGTTTTACTTTGGAGTTTACTGTCAGTTTTTAGTCAATTGAGAATTACTTTTAAGAAGCCAACACAAGTTCAGCAAATGGGGCGTGAGTAGCGGAGCCGTCCACCTCTCTTTCCTCTCGGAGGACTGTCTACCAGCCGTCAAACTTCCATCTGACTGGCCATATGAAATGACATAGAATTGCCAACCGTCCTGCCTACCGCTATGCTGAGATATTCGGTAAAATCCTGTAATTTAGAGCTGCCTTGATACGAACATTCACAGGTGATTTATAATTTGTAGCCAAATTAATTCATAGATCCGTTATGATATTCTGCTAATTTTGCTTTTAAACTCTCTCTCTGTAATCTTTTATTAATATCATGTATTTTAACTTACCTTTCACGCTTAATTAAATTATATATATATAAATGTGTGCGATTCCATTAAGATTTTATGTATTTTGTTTAATGTATAAATATGATTTATTTTCTTTAATATGCCAAAAATCGCTAAGTTCGTGAGTCAAGGGGAAAATAATTGTTTTACTTGGAAAAGGGTGGGCTTTATTAAAAAAACTTATCAATAAAGTTTTGTTTATATTAAATAGCAATTGCTCGCGAATTTGGTTTCATTTTAAATTCATGATTCTTAAAGTAAATTAAAAACTTTTACTGTGGATGAATTTTGCTTTAATTTTCTATTTTAAAAAAGATCGTGAACTTTCAACTTTCATATAATTAATTCATTCCTTTTTGCTGGTGCCTGAAGGGAAAATCCTACCAGTTAATACGTATTTGGGAATCGATTCTTTAAATATAAATGTTGTTAGTTTAATAATATTGTAAATAGTAACGTTATTATTCATTATGATCAGTTAAATGACTCAGAATTGGAAACAGATTATTGCGCAAGAGTTTAGACAATTTCCAAGTTTGAAAATTATATTATAAAATTTATATTCATGTCCAGTAAGGTTGCTGGCATACATTTTCTTTCTGATATTTTATCTTTCCATTTTTTTGATTGTTTTATTATTGGGGACATCGAAAGCATGAAGCTCCCGTCCTTCTTAACCAGAGACAACGCTCTCTGTTAAATTATAAAGTTTAAGAGGATTATGTGCTGCGGATGGCAGTACATAATGATCTGAGGTCTCATTCTCAGCCTCTACTTTGATATCGTTCCGCCAGAAATGCGCGGATATATCCACTTTAAGTTTGTTTCCAAGTATTCCTTTAAATGATAAAATATCCACAATCGCCATGAAGGTCAGATTCCTTTAATGTATGCTAATACCGTTACTTTTGTCTTTAATTTAATCACCGTCCGCCTAACCTTTAGTAAGTCGCAATGATGTGTTAAAAACAATGTTTCATTTCGTAAAAATACTTTTAGTCCATTGATTTAAACTGCTTTCCTTTAAAAAAAAGCTTTATCGATTCCCAGAGACGTAAATCAATTTGTATAATTTATTCTCGTAAAGAATGCGCATTGTTTGTTTTTTATGTATACTTATTCAAAGGACGCTAGGTCCAAACAATGCCTATCAAACATATATAATGATTTCAAGGTTGTAAATAAATGATTGAGACCGTAAATTTATATTTATTTGTCAAAATGATTAACGTTAAATTATCGTGTATCTTTCTGTAATCCGAATCTGTTCCGATCTTGTAGATTATTTTGTACATCCACATTTTGGCATATTAACCCCGCACAACTTATAACACATTCTATAAAATGGTATTTATTAAATAATTGATGTAATGGGGATTTTATAAAACAAATCCCAAGTTTTCAAAATGTATAAAATCACTCCAAGCGTGAAACAATTTTGTAACATATATATGCGTTTTCTGCATTTATTAAATATATATATTTTCGTGTTAATCCTGGTTTGTGTTGAATTATTAGTTTCTAGTTAATATTTAGAATTATTTTCTTTAGCTAAGAGCTTAGCATTAATAAATAACTATGATAATGTAATAACTGGGCTACTCCGTCCTCGATCATCATCATCATTCTGATCTTATGCTCTACCGCTCTGCTTATGGGCACGGATTTAAAGTAATTTTACTGTGTCATCAGAATTGTTGTTCATTGGGTCAGAGATTCGAAGAATAGGCAAATAGGTTAGAATTCAGGATTGTTCCAGACCTGTGTATCTCGAGCATGATCGGATTCGAGGTACTTTTGCTTAGGATTTGGAACCTTGTTAAGTGAGCATACTGTTTTGACCGGTACAGTGGATTTTTTTTTTCCGGGCTTGGCTGCCCAAGTGGGGCCAAGAAATAAACACCCACATACCCTGAGTACTGAATTCTGTTTATATGTATGTTTTTTTTTAAAAAAAAAAGGGTTGTAAGAGATCATTGATGATAGATATGTATATTTCCTTCCTACCCGAGTTTGTTTTCCGATTTTATATATATAAAATGTGAAAAATTTGTATGAAAACCAATGTCCATGTGTTGCAACCATAAATGTAAATGGTTTTTGTGGTATCTGGTTGGGCAACTATAGAAAAATATTGTATTCTATGTTTACAGCCACAAATGTAAAAATCTTGTCTTAAAAATGAAAAAAATTTTTTCGATACCCATGTGTTTCACCCATAAGTGATTTTTTTTCCTGTATCTGGTTTTACAAATATATAAAATATGTTTCTTAAGTTATATATGCAAAAATGAAAATGTTTATAAATAAAACCCATGTACTTCAACCGTAAATGATAAACCTTGAGATTATAACAAGGTATATGTCATATTTAGTGTATTTTCTGTACATTATATATGTAATAGAGTTTATAATGTGTAACAAATACTTAGTTATATTTACTAGTTGAGTAGCCCAGATGTATTTGGAATTGTTTTTTTTTGTTATATCCTGTTGGCTGGCGCCATATAAATGTGCCAACAGTAATATAATAACTACATGTCAAAATGAGTTCAAACCAGGATGTTAGGGGTTGAGAGAGAGTTTAATTATTGTCCACTATTTTGCTATGTATAATTATCATGAGCAGAACATTATATTGTAGAAACAAATCACTAAATTTTTTTTTGTAAGAGTCTATTATAGGTGCAGAAAAACAACCAAAAGTCAAGCAGCAAGGCAGTTTGAATTCAGATCATACACATACAGGTGATGATCAAATATTTTTTTCCTGTTATCAGCAGCAGTCGGCAGCAACAAAAAAAAATGGCAAAAGGAAGACAGTTGAAGAGAGGAGGGAGAGAGAGGTGTATATCCTGTATAAAATAAAAGAAGAAAGAAACAAGCCTTAATTTTCAAATAATTAGAAGTGATAATAAGTCTAAATCAAAATATTAAAATATATTTCACAGAGACATTTAAAATTGACTATCTTTCAAAAGAAAAATAAAAGTGAATTAACGAAGAAATATAAAAAGGAAGTCAGAAAGTATAGCAACCAAAATTTCATGCTTAAAGAGTTTTTCAAAAAAAGTAGAAGGGAATTCTAGTAAACAAAATGAGGCATCAGGAACTACCCATCACTGCACCATTTATGCAGATCCAGATCTTCCGTGGTGAACCACAGGAGAGTCCACAGGAACATATGGAAAATCTGAAGGTGATGTGTTCACTATATGCACTGAGCAATAGAGAACAAATGGCCATAGCTAGCCAGCATTTGGAAGCAACCGCTAAAGACTGGTGGCGATCATTGACACACAAACCAACAGATCTTGAAGAGTACTGCCAGGCACTATGCAAGATTTTTTGGAGCGAAAAAAGACAGGAGTATATTTTGCGCACCATAACCAATGAAAAATTCCCAACTAATCACCAAGAAACATATGCGCAATTCTTTTTAAAGCAAGCCGCAAGACTCAGATCTCTACCAGATATCACATGGTCAGAATCACATATTATCCATACCATATGACAGAACATGCCGATGAAGATGCAGGAAATGATGATCATAAGCCGGATCAACAAAATAAATGAAATGGCTGAGTTTTTGGTTTCAATAGACTATGGATTTAGTAATCCAGAAACAGATGGAACCCCAACATTGAACCCAGAACAAGGGAAGGGGGACATACAGGAATGCCCAGAATATTTAAAGAAACAATGGAATCAGTTTAAACCAGATGGTAGCCAGATGACTAACATAATATGGGAAAAAGAAAACGTGGAGAATGTTACAACCACAAGCTTGTGTCCTATTATTGAAGTGATGATAGAATCCACCAAGGTATTAGCGCTAGTGGATTCAGGAAGCCAAGCATCGATCGTATCAAAGGCATGGATTCAAAGTGTAGAGAGAGAATGGGAAATCATGCAATTGCCAACACGTCCCATCCAGTTGACCTTAGCTAATGGGAAAAGAATCATGAGCGAGAACAGTCAAATCTGGCTAGAGGTGAAGATCAATGAGAGATTGATGGGCCATACTTTCTTGATTGTATCTGGACTGATCTATGATATGGTGTTGGGTTCCGACTTTCTAACCCAAAATCATGGAATTATCGATTATTTCGGAAGAAAATGCCTGTTCGACAATGAATCAACACATTTCAAAGTGACCCACCAAGCCGTACCTGAGAAGCAGAGCTGCTTGATCCAGCCTGTTGATTCCGCATTGATTGAAAAAAAGGTCCATGACTCAGCTATTACAGAGTCCAAAGATAAAAGAAGTATCCAAAGCATGTTAGAAAATTATGCTCAGGTGTTTGCCCAGACTCCTGGAAAAATAAAGGGGTATACTCATAGAATTCGAGTGAAGGAGGAATTGTACACCCAATCCAAAACATACCCCATCCCATTCCAATACCGGGATGAGGTGGAAAAGCAGATTCAACAGATGATCGAGTGGGACATTATTGAGCGGAGCCCATCTCCCTATAACAATCCGTTAGTTGTGGTGAAAAAAAAAAATGGAGATTTGCGGCTATGTTTGGACGCACGAAAATTAAACAGCATGACCATCCCTGAGAGAGACATCCCGCCACCGGTCCAGGAGGTATTTGTCCAGTTGGCAGGGAAGATGATCTTTTCTACCTTAGACCTTACCGCCAGTTATTGGCAGATGGCCCTAGATCCTCGTGACCGAAAGTATACCGCGTTTCGGTATGGAGGACATACCCATGTGTTTAAGCGAGTTCCCTTTGGACTCATTAATAGTGGGGCAGGTCTAATGCGATGTTTAAAACAAGTCCTATCCAAAGAGGTACAGAAAAATATGGTCTGCTATGTGGACGATATAGTAATTGCATCAAAAAACATCACTGAACATTTGAAATGCCTTGAACAATTTCTCCATGAATGTGCCCAAGAAAACATAACTATTAACTTGGAAAAGAGTCGCTTTGCGGTAAAAGAAATTACATTCCTTGGGCATGTTGTAACTGAGGACGGGGTCAAAGTCCACCCTGACAAAGTAGAAGCCATCGAGCACTTCCCCAAACCAAAAACTCGGAAACAAGTCCGATCTTTCTTGGGACTTTGTAACTTCTATCACCGGTTTTACCCAAATTTTGCTCATGAGACAGGAAAGCTGATAGAGTTACTAAAGAAAGATCATAAATGGGAATGGACCGAAGCCCATGACAAGGATTTTGAGAACATAAAAAAAAATTTTCTTCAAGCTGTAATGTTGTGTCATCCTGATTTTACAAGGACCTTTTACGTCCAGACTGATAGTAGCAAGCAGGGATTGGGGGCTGTGTTATTCCAAATTAATGAAGAAGGAAAGCATCAGGTGCTCTATTTTTGTAGCCGCTCCTTAAAGGGAGCCGAAGTACACTATACCACCACGGAACAAGAAACCCTAGCAATCGTTTGGGCGTGCCAGAAATTCCGTCAATTTCTCCTGGGGTCTGATGTGGTCATAGTAACCGATCACAAATGTTTGGAATTCTTGAATAAGAGTTTCCTTACAAATGATCGATTGATCCGGTGGAGCCTGGCCCTCCAACAGTTTCAATACAGAGTGGCTTACTGCCCAGGACGTGAGAACATTGTGGCAGATATCCTAAGCCGCCATCCTGTACCTGCCAGTATCCAAAATCCTCAGCTGAATGACCAGACCCTCAGAATCATGGCCACAACCACGAAGACCCCTATGGAAACCGATTTG
Organism: Epiperipatus broadwayi; assembly: GCA_028023455.1. Classification (NCBI taxonomy): domain Eukaryota; kingdom Metazoa; phylum Onychophora; class Udeonychophora; order Euonychophora; family Peripatidae; genus Epiperipatus; species Epiperipatus broadwayi. Next base: position 828,503 of record JAQFVV010006328.1, on the reverse strand, counting down.
ACAAATCTACGATATTGGCAAGATGACCAATATGCTAACATTATCTCCAACCTGGGAACCAATCACCTAATGTGTACAAACAAAAGAAATGCATGGCGATACTCCCAATTCCGTTTAAAAGATGGAATCCTCCAATGTAAGACCAAAGACATGGAGAGCCCATGGAAAATCATGACACCAAATAAGATTAGGATGCAACTGATCGAACATGTCCACAAAACCTTGGGACATTATGGGCCACGGAAAACTGAGGAAGCCCTGAGACGTCAATTTTACTGGCCAGGTATGTACACACAGATCCTCACAGTGTTACGGAAATGTGCAATGTGTGCCCGGACTAAGTTTCCAAACAAGTCTTACGCTGGAACTATGAAACCCATAACTGCATCAAGGCCCAATGAGTTAATTGCAATCGACCACTACGGCCCATTGCCCAAATTTAGAAATTTCCAATATTTACTCGTGACCTATGATGTTTTTTCCAAATATGTACGAGCGTATCCTGTCCGGGCTGCAGACTCAAGGAATACGATTCGGACCCTCCAAGATAAACAATTCCCTGAGGTGGGAAAACCTAATTCTATTCTATCAGATCATGGTTCAGCCTTCACCTCTAGGGAATGGAAGGGCTGGCTTTTGAAGCAACAAGTCACTCATCGGTTGACATCGATTAGGAATCCCCAATCTAACCCATGCGAAAGAGTCATGAGAGAACTCAATCGTCTCTTTCGCACCTACATATCAACCAACCACCGGGATTGGGTAAATAAAACTCCAGAAATAGTTAACTGTATAAACCAGACGATAAATGAGTCTACCGGTTTTACGCCCGAACGCCTTCATTATGGGAAGCCATGTCGCAACTTATTTCCAAACCTGGTGCCACTAGATGAAATAGTTATTGACCCTATTCGTGACCAAGAAGCTGCTAGAAGACGGTTGGCCCAGGCAGCCGAAAATCGCATAAAGAGGGGACGGATGCAATGTCACCAATTTCAGGAAGGGGATCAAGTATGGTTGAGATCCCCCAAGACTAGCAGTGTAGTAAAAAAGGAATTTAAAATTTTTTTTTCCCTTGTATAGTGGACCATATCTTGTTCAGAAGAGATGTCATGAAAATGCTTTTTTATTGGAAGGAGAAAATGGGTTTAGTGGCATCTATAATGCACGACAATTGAAACCCTACACACCACCCAATCCTCACACCAAATATTTCAGTTAATAGAGAAAAAAAATTGCAGTAAAATATCAAAATGAAAGATTCTTCTCCATACTAGAAACGTGAGTCATATAAGGCAGTTTTTTTTTTTGTCAACAAGAAGCAAATTTTTCAGGCTCATTTATTAAGGTTGTTTTTCTCACCAGCATTATATTAGACTCCAACAAAGGTATTTTTTTTTATTGATTTTTTTTTGATCACTTTAAGTGGGGAAGAATGAAGCAGTCAATGTCTAATCATCATTGAGCTTCATGCTTAACCATCTACACTAACCTCCTATGGGGCCCGCAATTCAGACCCTGCTATAAATATATGCTATTCACTCACACACTGTATGTCGAATCATTCTAAAGATGAGTAAAATTAATTTTGTTTAGTAAAAATGAAACAGTAGTTTGAATGATGCGTATATATATTATGACTAAAGCAATAGTTTTATTGCTATAAAAATACATTTGCTTAGATATTTGTAATTATTTTTATATCTGTGTATATTCAATGTAACAACAAAGAAAAATGGGGAAGGCTTGAAATATTGAAATTATCTTTATCACTAGTCAGATCGTTGTCTATAATTAAAACTTATAAATCTTAATTACAATCGAAAAACAAATCGTTTATCAGTTTGCAAATCTTTCAAAACAGCTAAAAGGGGTATTTCAAGCCTTATCTATTGAAAATATTTTACTAATTAAATGTTGTTTTTAAGGGGATTACAGAGATAAGGGTGGGGTATGAAATTGAATTCTGGGCAGTATGGAAAGGTTATAAAAGGAACCAGTGAACAAAAGAGACTTCACTTAGACTTTGAGTTTTACTTTGGAGTTTACTGTCAGTTTTTAGTCAATTGAGAATTACTTTTAAGAAGCCAACACAAGTTCAGCAAATGGGGCGTGAGTAGCGGAGCCGTCCACCTCTCTTTCCTCTCGGAGGACTGTCTACCAGCCGTCAAACTTCCATCTGACTGGCCATATGAAATGACATAGAATTGCCAACCGTCCTGCCTACCGCTATGCTGAGATATTCGGTAAAATCCTGTAATTTAGAGCTGCCTTGATACGAACATTCACAGGTGATTTATAATTTGTAGCCAAATTAATTCATAGATCCGTTATGATATTCTGCTAATTTTGCTTTTAAACTCTCTCTCTGTAATCTTTTATTAATATCATGTATTTTAACTTACCTTTCACGCTTAATTAAATTATATATATATATAAATGTGTGCGATTCCATTAAGATTTTATGTATTTTGTTTAATGTATAAATATGATTTATTTTCTTTAATATGCCAAAAATCGCTAAGTTCGTGAGTCAAGGGGAAAATAATTGTTTTACTTGGAAAAGGGTGGGCTTTATTTAAAAAAACTTATCAATAAAGTTTTGTTTATATTAAATAGCAATTGCTCGCGAATTTGGTTTCATTTTAAATTCATGATTCTTAAAGTAAATTAAAAACTTTTACTGTGGATGAATTTTGCTTTAATTTTCTATTTTAAAAAAGATCGTGAACTTTCAACTTTCATATAATTAATTCATTCCTTTTTGCTGGTGCCTGAAGGGAAAATCCTACCAGTTAATACGTATTTGGGAATCGATTCTGTAAATATAAATGTTGTTAGTTTAATAATATTGTAAATAGTAACGTTATTATTCATTATGATCAGTTAAATGACTCAGAATTGGAAACAGATTATTGCGCAAGAGTTTAGACAATTTCCAAGTTTGAAAATTATATTATAAAATTTATATTCATGTCCAGTAAGGTTGCTGGCATACATTTTCTTTCTGATATTTTATCTTTCCATTTTTTTTGATTGTTTTATTATTGGGGACATCGAAAGCATGAAGCTCCCGTCCTTCTTAACCAGAGACAACGCTCTCTGTTAAATTATAAAGTTTAAGAGGATTATGTGCTGCGGATGGCAGTACATAATGATCTGAGGTCTCATTCTCAGCCTCTACTTTGATATCGTTCCGCCAGAAATGCGCGGATATATCCACTTTAAGTTTGTTTCCAAGTATTCCTTTAAATGATAAAATATCCACAATCGCCATGAAGGTCAGATTCCTTTAATGTATGCTAATACCGTTACTTTTGTCTTTAATTTAATCACCGTCCGCCTAACCTTTAGTAAGTCGCAATGATGTGTTAAAAACAATGTTTCATTTCGTAAAAATACTTTTAGTCCATTGATTTAAACTGCTTTCCTTTAAAAAAAAAGCTTTATCGATTCCCAGAGACGTAAATCAATTTGTATAATTTATTCTCGTAAAGAATGCGCATTGTTTGTTTTTTATGTATACTTATTCAAAGGACGCTAGGTCCAAACAATGCCTATCAAACATATATAATGATTTCAAGGTTGTAAATAAATGATTGAGACCGTAAATTTATATTTATTTGTCAAAATGATTAACGTTAAATTATCGTGTATCTTTCTGTAATCCGAATCTGTTCCGATCTTGTAGATTATTTTGTACATCCACATTTTGGCATATTAACCCCGCACAACTTATAACACATTCTATAAAATGGTATTTATTAAATAATTGATGTAATGGGGATTTTATAAAACAAATCCCAAGTTTTCAAAATGTATAAAATCACTCCAAGCGTGAAACAATTTTGTAACATATATATGCGTTTTCTGCATTTATTAAATATATATATTTTCGTGTTAATCCTGGTTTGTGTTGAATTATTAGTTTCTAGTTAATATTTAGAATTATTTTCTTTAGCTAAGAGCTTAGCATTAATAAATAACTATGATAATGTAATAACTGGGCTACTCCGTCCTCGATCATCATCATCATTCTGATCTTATGCTCTACCGCTCTGCTTATGGGCACGGATTTAAAGTAATTTTACTGTGTCATCAGAATTGTTGTTCATTGGGTCAGAGATTCGAAGAATAGGCAAATAGGTTAGAATTCAGGATTGTTCCAGACCTGTGTATCTCGAGCATGATCGGATTCGAGATACTTTTGCTTAGGATTTGGAACCTTGTTAAGTGAGCATACTGTTTTGACCGGGACAATATGAAAATATCCATGTGTTTCTTCCAATATCACCTACAGACACTCCACTTCTATTAAAAATAAATTCATTAACAATCTTATAAAAACAATATTCAAACATAAAGTACCTGCTACAAACCTTTTCTCAACTAAAATTAAGTATTGGGAAGCACATTACATAACAACTAATTTCAATCCCTTTGAAAATCCCATTAGCTTAATTAATATCACAAATAAAGCTAAAATCCAAAAATTTAAATTCTGGTACTTGGAGCCTAATTCTAATAAAAATCAACCTTAGAGCTTTACCTACAAATGCTTTTCTGGCTGGAAGATGGAGATCTCCAAACATAGATGCCATTTGTCAACTATGTAATAAAGAAGAAGAAACAACAGAACATCTTATTTCTCAGTGTACTTCTCTCAAAACATATAGAGAACTAATTGCTGATATAACCCATTATCCAAAATGCTCATTGACAGTATTGATAGAAAATATTCAAAGAGGGTTGTTTCCAACAATAAGACTAACAATCTTTATACTATATACACTCTGGTTTATGAGATGCCACTTTATATTCAATCCCACATCTCGTAAACTTAAATCACTTTTTCTCAATAAGTTATCAAAAATTAAAACAAGAGATCAGGCACTAGCTCCAACTGATATAGTATCAGCCACTTGGAGTTTGATCAAATTACCAACAACACTGTGAATATGTGTATTTTCATACATGTACTTATGATATCAAATAAAGTACTTTAAAACTAAAAAAACTAGTAGTAGTAGTAGTAGTAGTAGTAATAGTAGTAGTAGTAGTAGTAGTAGTAGTAGTAGTAGTAGTAGTAGTAGTAGTAGTAGTAGTAGCAGTAGTAGCAGTAGTAGTAGTAGTAGTAGTAGTAGTGTTGTTATTATTATTATTTACAATTAGTACAGTACATTAGTAAAAAATATAAAAAGATAAACTGAATTTAATAAATTTATTTCATTAATAATATAATTTTCTTTTTTATCTATATAAACAAAAAATATTTATGTCCTACTATGAGTATGTGATTTCTAATAACCTGGATATATTAACTTTTCCCTTATGTTTAATAACATTTTATGATTTAAATTTTTAACATTGACTATTTTCATAAAACTACTTATTTTTCACAGCATAGCGAAAATAATTAATTATTCAACAACTTTTATTTTAATATAATGTATCTCCCCTTTTCTTCTTTATATATTAACTATTTAAGTAATATACAAAGCTTGATCTAAGAATAATGTAATTTTTTAATGAACAGATAATATTTATATAAATTTAAGAAATAATTAATTTTATGTAATAATATAACTATAATATTTATTCTATGTTTTAGTGTACAACGTATGAAGATTGCAAGCATTGTTTTTTTTTTTTATGATCGGTGCTGTTATAAATCTGGACGCTGTATAAGATATCCAAATTTTTTAGGAATTACCCTAGAAACTTGACGTTTTGTATGTACTTAAAATGACAAATACAAGTTATCTTATAACAAATAAACGAATTATACCTATGTGTTTTTTTAAGTATTTCACTTATTAAAGCAAGATATGTAATCTACATATATCTATGTAGTAAAAACTGAAAACAAAATGAATATTGAAATTATTTCAAAATAAAGTGGATAAAATATAAATATTTGTTTATTATAAAGTCAAACAAAAACAATGTAGAAAATTTGGTTAAAATTGCTTTTTGTCTATTTAAAAAAACAGTTTCTCACCAGAAAGTCTGATTCTAATATTTAAAAAAAAATATTTGTTTTACTCATAAACATTCCACCAAAATAAAATTATTTAATCTCTAAATTATTTTTTTTATTATTGTTTTTCCATTGGAGGGAAGGAGAGGGGTTAAAATTGATAACAAAACTAATACTTTTTCATTTTTTTTTTTACATTTTTTTTTTTTTAATTTCAATAATGATGGCATAAAAACTTTAACCAAGAATTATTTCCATGCATCTTATAATTTAGTCTGTTTATAGTAAACATAGTAAATACTTTGGCTTAAGTGACTTCATGCAGATCATATTATAAATATTTCATATAATATTTTATTTCATTTTATTTGATATATATAGCCAATCTATATAAAAAATTCTTTCAGATCAACAAATTATTATCTAGCAATGATTAACTATAGTAAGTGACACAAATCAATTTTTAATTCAGAAAAAAATAATAATCAAATAATGATGAAAATAAAAAGTTATGTTGTAATATTATATCATTTTCATCATTGATCCAAAAAATTGTATAATTCTATATATAGAGCAACTGTTGTTTTAACAACTTTTTTACTATAATAAAAATTTAATTACATAACAATTAAAATAATTTCTATAATACATTTCATGTTTCTAATAATAAATATTTATAGTAACAATTATGAAAATATAATTTAAGTTATCTTGTCACTATTCTATTGCTAAGAAGATTTAAACTTGTAGATAAAAATAATCATGTAATATCCATTGATTTCCGAATTTTAATATTTACACTTTGCCTATTAATTAAAGATTATTGATTTCTATTTATAAAAATTGTCTGCTGATTTATTTATTATGATATTTTTTGCATGAAGCCTGCTAAGATTATTCAGATTAAAATTAAAAATGAAATCACCAGAATCTTAAAGTTGTGAAAATGAAACTTAAGTGCATTGAACAATGTTCCGAGCTTAGTTTGAATAGTAATAAAGTTTTGGACAAAAGAAGTATATCAAAAACGGAAAAAATTCTAATTGCAATAAAAACACATCAAAGTTTTTTCTCCACACAGAAAGTTCTCAGGGGTAACAAAGGGTCTGGTTTTGATAGTTATTCCTCCCAGGCCTCTGAAGCAGAGATTTTGCATGAAAACTTGTATGACAATGCTTGTAAACTTATAGAAAATAGAAAATAAAGATATGATCCTGGAAGAAGAGTTTCCAGAGTTTCAATTAGAACAAGTAGAGAAGTCAAAAATTGGTTCCCCACTACCTTCTGCAATAAACAACTGATTTAACTGCTCAAGAAATACTCATCTTATGACCTCTTTTCAAATTTATAAACATGACTGCACCCTCATTTTCTCCACAATTGACAATAACATTAACTATTGCAACAGTCAAGTTTGTACATTCATGTAACAGAATTCAGAATCCAAGCAAAAGAGACTGAAGCTGACCAGACTAGGATTTGACATCCCGAGTCTGACCACACTTCAACTCGTAAGCCAGGATTCCAAGACTCAAGACCCTATGAATGACCACCTTGAAATTACGCGTAGTATACCTCTTTCCACACGGCTGACATAGGTCACGGAGACGCAATAAGACTCTGATAATTAAAAGAGGGGTTTTTAATTGACTAAAATATATCACTAATCTACTTTAACTTAATGCATAGTTTTCACATATATAGACTATAAATAATAATTAGAATTGGATTGAATTAGATCAATAACAAGACCGAGAACGAAATACATTAAACTAATTATAATTTATTTACAATTCCTCTATCCATATTTCATTTATTTACAATAGCATTTCAGCTTAGGTACGCAAACATTGGGTAATTCAAAATAGCTTTACATAAGTAATCATTAAATTTTCATAGATGGGTTTAACATGTGCCAATCTTATGAACTGCTTTACAATTAATACATAATCAATCACAACATTATGTCTATAAATTTAGATAAACCAAATCCTACTAAATTTGTGGCTGTAATATAAATAATTATATTGAACCTTGATCATGAATTCATTTACTAAAATACAATATGACTTAATAACGAGCGCATAAACCAGCTCAAGTAATGATCGATCGAACATAGCTTTCGAGAGAAAAATTTCAGAATGCTGAAAGCGTTATGTTAAGGTGGGAGAGTTGGCTGGATAAGATTTTACCAATGCATTATGGCACAGATAAACAATAATATGAAAAGTTGCTCTGTGGATGGATGAAATAACTTCAGGGTTTTTGCGACAAACACCGGTACTCTGTAACCGATCGCAATGCTGTGTGAAAAAGAACATTGTGTTCAGGAATGGCAGGGGATTTACGTGCTAACCTGGCCTTGGCTCAGGCTTCGCTACTGCTCTACCCTATAAGAGAATATGTGCTGGCAATGCTGTGGCTCCATCTTGATGTATGTATCATACATATAGCAGAAAAATGAGAATAATTATATAAAATAATACATCACATCTGCCAAGCAAAGAATAGTATATTTCATACTATGAAATACGATACAATAGCATATTAGCTCTATCAAATTGGAACCAACTCTTGTGTAGCCTGATAATAAATGTATATGCTACTAAAGAGAATATTAATACATCTGTACTTTGACATGCTTGATCTATTAGGTTACTTATAGATAATAAATATTTTAAGGAGGGAAAGCATATTTCTATGGATTTAAGAACTTAAATGACAAATATACTTATAAATACGATCAAGGCTAAATTTAATTTTTAATAAAACTATAAAGTTTTTAAATGGTTGATTAAAAGAGCCACATTTCACATATTAAATCATTTAAATAATTAAAAAAAAACCATAGGATTTCAAAACAGCGCAGAAAGTTGATGCTATAAACTAAATTATGTGATTTTTTAAAATAATATCTTCTTAAAACATGAAATTAAGTTCCCACTGTTTCAAAATATTGGCATATACAATATAATAAGCATTTAAAATAAACAAAGAAATATAGACACAACTTCAGTGATATAATTTTAAACTAAATAATTTACTTTGCAATCAATAAGCAAGCGGTAGATTATAGCCAAAAAACAACCCATGTCTAGAATTTCATGTAAAATTGCAGCAATTATTATAAAGGGCATCAATTCACCTATGCGGATTGCTGCCATTAAACATTGGTTCTCTTCCATATCTCCACACATTATGTTTATGGGAGAAACTAAATTTCACCATAATTCCAACAACTATATTCTTGCAAAGCTAAATAAACTTGGCTACACACAACTAACACCCAATTATGCTGCATCTGAGGGTGTAGGTGTATTAATAAACAACAGATTTCCCCCTAACAAATTTAAGATAACATACCAGGATAAGAATCTAATATGTCTAAACCTTACCTACAGCACTAGCAATATAAATGCCTTCTATATTTATTCTCCAAATTGCCAAACTACGTATCTGCGTATAATAAACACAATTAATATGCTGACAACAAACAACAATGCTCCAGCTATTATTCTAGGAGATTTTAATATCTCATATGACATTTTCACAAAAAAGTACCTACATCTTCTCACCAGGGGTTTTATTAATGGGAGAGGATTCTTCCCACAAGATGCATACTCCTTTTACAACAAAAGATATAAAACTCTTATAGATCTGATGTTTTACACCACTGAACTACATCATGATCTTGAAGCTAATCTACAACCAGTAGCATTCTCAGACCATCATGCAATAATAGCTTCAATAGAACTTAACAATTCTATTCCTTATACTCTAAACCAATCAATAAGAATGCTAACAAAAGCTACCTCCACTGAAGCCATTATATCCGAGGCTTACATACTATTTTTTAAAATAAACATCCTAAACATTCATCCAGAGGAAGCTTGGTTTGCCTTTGTTGGCATATTGCAATCTCTAATAGCACATCACACCAGGAGCAACAAAGGCCCTTCCACGCTAATCACTGAGCTTGACCAGATAAATAAAAAAATTATAGCTTGCTCAACTGATCCTCAACACATAAATCAACTACTATCACTCAAACTAAGATATAAGGAGAAACAATTAGCCATTGCGGAATACATCTCCACAAAAAGAGCTCAAAACTTTCTTACAGCTCAGCATTGCTGGACCAGGGGCTACCTGAGATGGGCCTTGGGAGCTCAAAAAAAGAACAAAACTCCAAATTCTCTTAACATTGATGGTAATCACATAACAGGACATCAAATGATTAATCACATAGGATTATATTTCAAGAATCACCTACAAAATAATACACAAACAACCAATGATGACTGGATAATACCATCCAATCTAGAAAATCATGGAATAACACCAACAGATCTGAAAAACCGTCTTAATGCCTTATCTGACAATGTACATCTTGGGATGCATGCCATCCCAAAATTCTTAATCATACACCTTAGCTCATTCACAATACCAATTTTAATGAACATGATTAACCACTTATCTATAAGCAGAAGAGAAATAAAAGACCTTTACCCTGTAGCGCTGGTGCCTTTTCTAAAGAAAAACAGAGATCCCACCAACATTAACAATATTAGACCCATCTCAATGACCCCTATCCTAATCAAAGTTATAGAGGGAGTCATTAAGGAAAAAATACAACAAAAAGTGCTAGACAATGTATCTCACTATCAATATGCTAGAAAAGGCTCTTCAGCGCTTACGGCAATCGGAGAGGTGAAAACTGTGTTAGACCACATCAGATCAAACCGATTATCTAAACCAATTGCAATTCAATTGGACATAACAGAAGCATTTGATTCAATCAACATCAACACACTCCTATCAATTTTGAACAGTCTTAACATTCCGTTTCAAATCATCCGTATAATTGAAAACTTACTATACAACCGTCAAATATATATTACTCTAAATGGATCATATACTAATGGCTTCTCACCCAATATTTCTATACCTCAAGGATCACCATTAAGTGCCTTATTATTCATTTGTTATTTAAACCCACTGTTAAGAGAGATTGAAAATGCGATGCCTGGAGTTTACATTCCACGACTTAAAAAATTCATAAAGCTATTTGCTTATATGGATGACGTCCTTGTCATACTACCTTCACAAAAACATCTGCCACCCCTTTACCATATACTAGATAAATTCTCTAATGACTCACAACTAAAGTTCAATCCTAATAAATCAGCCTCTTGGAGAATCTCAACAGGAAAAAAGATTAACTCTAAATTTCTGGCTGAGCCCCAAGAATTCCTAGGATTCCCCATACATATGTCTCAAGCATCTATGTCAAAACAACTTCAAAACTCACTTCTTACTTCTACAACCCAAATTGTTCAGACACTGTCCAAAGTATATCTTTCATTGCAGGGAAAAGTTGCTCTTCTTAATATGAAGGTTATATCTAAAATTGCTTACTACCTCCCTGTAATGACTATAACAAAATCATTCATCAGAAAAATAAATAAACAATGTTCTAAACTATTTTGGAAAGAAAACATAAACTCCATTAGCATGACAAAAATGCAACTCCAACGCAAGGTAAATGGCATGTCATTGCATTCAATCCTCTCTTTAAATTATCAAAAATCCCACACACTAATACGTAACCTAATATTAAAACATGGCACCATAATCACATCTGAAACAGTACAACCAACTGACACACCGCCTCCTCAAAAAATATGCTGGCTTGATAAAATATTCCAATACATCAAACGGCATCAAAACATCTCCAATAAAACCTTTACCTTCAAAATCACCATCTGGGAAGTGCACCTAATATTAAATCCAATCATCAACAATATAAAACCCACAATAGGAATCAACAACCACAGAATCACCTCCTTATTCAAATTTTTAAAGTTGGAACCCAAATTTCTAACATTATTGATTAAGGTCAACCTAGGTGCCATACATACCAACTATTTTTTACATTATAAAAGATTTCTAAACAAAGTGGACCCTATATGTCCAATCTGCAAAACACAAGAAGAAACCTTTGACCATATTATAAAATCATGTACCGGTCTTACAAACATAAGGATGCTCATTTTTCACGGTTCAAAGATTGACTATTATAAAATACTCTCAATAAAAGACTCCATCCAGAGTAGACACTTCCCAATTATTAGACTATCTATTTTTCTGACTCACACCATCTGGAGTGTTCGATGCAAGATAGTTTTCACCTCTCCACCTCCTAATCCAGACCTCACATTTATCAACCTCATCAACAAAATTAGAAATAAAGACTTAATACTCTCATCAAAATTTCTATATGATGAAACCTGGAAATTGTTCCAAATACCAAAACTATCCAAAACATAAGTTACAGTTTAAATTGATTTATAAACCTCAGCACCAAAAGACTCATCACTCAAAACTATTGACCTTTAAAACAATATGTATCTAAATACCTAATATATACAATGTAATTCATTAATAAAATGTTTTGAAACTAAATAATTTACTTTGAAGTGAATGGAAAATATAAAAATAGTCAGATTATTTTAACTTTAACATTAATTTTGAAAGCAATTTACATATTTAAAATATTAAATAAATGGATTTAAGTTTTGGTTACATATTAGTTTTATAATTATTTTAAAAAGAGAGTTAGCTAACTTATATAAAGATTTACACAGAGCTCTGCGGTTTGAAAAATAAAACGGTACCAGTATTATTTATTTGAACTGCAAGTTTTTGGCTGTATGTTTGGTGAGTTTGACTGGGTTTCTGGTGGCATCATCTTTCCAATTCTGTTAGGCTTGTCTCTGCTAGCAGCATGATGGTGGTTCAGGCATTGCAATGAGAGATATCCCTGTTCTCCCTGCGGAGTAACAGCAACAAAATGCCCACTTTTAGACGGACATATTAAACATTAACAATCATGAAGAATGGCTGCAATTCTCTCTACAAATATGGCTGTCCTTCCCTTGTTAAAAATACAGACTATTTATAGTTTTTCCTTATCGGAATCTATTGCCTCAAGACTCACTAAACTCAGTAATTTAGTTAAATATATTTTAATTTATAATCCAGATTTTTAAAATCTTAGATAACTTATGTTAGAAACATTCCATAAGCTATTATTATAGTTAAGATTTTTCATTGCAAACAATGTCCAATTTAGATTTTAAAAATAACTTAATCTTATCTAAGGAGATTTTAATTAGTATATTTTGAACTAGTTTTACTTTTTGCCGATTCCAGGTGTGGTCGTTAATGACACTTGTTTACAACCAGAAATCTTTTTAATTACTTGACCAGTTTTTATTTTCATCTTACATTAAAAACAACCTTTTAACATTTTTTTAAAACAAAAACCTTTTTAAAATATTTATTTAAAATAATTTACAAACATATTTTGATATAGCTTTTAAATATATTTTCGAGAAACTTTTCCCTGAAATATATTTAAAACAAGAAATCTTTTAACATTTTTTAAAGAAACATTTAATATTATTTTTAGATAATGGCTTTTACATATTTTAAAATCATGTCTTTCTTCTATATAGCACAGATTATATATCCACATACAAATTTACAATATTAAACAACAAAATTAATAACTTACTCTTAACTTAAATAATATAACGAACATTTTTAGAAATATTAAGTAAATTTAGTATGCTATAATTTTCCTAATCCTATGTAATTATAGCATTGGTTCACGTGTATATATATAATACTGTTTATACAGACATGAGCTCATTTTAAATTTATTAACATTTAAATAGGTTCGAACTGAGCACAGATGAATGTGTCATTAGGTTTGATGGTGAAACGATAGGGCATGGAAAGTTATCGTTTCACTATTATCAATTCTAGGTATAAGATCTTTATGACCTCCTTTAGAAAAACTGCCTTTGGACCTCGATATACAAGATATTTCATCCAAATAATCAGTATGTCATGGTCCAGTTTTCTAACATTTTGTCTGAGGCCTTCAAATCAAGACATAAAACCCTGGTAGGTTGGCATCTGATTTATGTGGAGTTGGATTGGCTGCTATGCATGAGTGGTTTAACTAGAAACTATGGGGAGAACTTTGTCAAACAGGGGAAAGTGATAGTTTTTGGATAGAGGAAAATTTGATGTCTAAATGTATATGTCTACAATCACAGCTGAAATTAAAAGCATTCTTGGTAAAGGAAAAATGCTCTTAGACCTACCAGGTCTTGTTGAATTTGGTGAATCTCCTGTGATGATCACAATATGGAGGTTCCCCACAGTGTTTTCATCATGGTATAAGGGGTCACATGGTTTGTGACTGTCCAGATAGAAGATGTAATAGATGTGGACAGGTCCAGAGGATTCTTCATAGATGCAAGCTCAATGAGTCAGTCCCTACAGAGCAGATGATTGAAGAGCCGATATTTTTAGCCCTCTGACTAACACCAGGACTCAGCTTCAGGTATCACAGAAATTTACAGCACAGCACCAGGTGCCTCACAAGAAAATCTCTGGCAAGAAAACTCAGAAAATCATAAAAAAGAGTAATATGAGAGTGTGAGTGCTTCACTCATAATCCTGTCCCAAATTGGACTTTCTGGGCCAGCTCATTCACTTTCATAACCTGACAAATTATTAATATACTTTTTATAAATGAAACTAAAGTGAATATAATATTAAAAGATGAATATATTTTTATGGCTGAGTTTGTGAATTGACCAATTAAAAGTTTAGAGTTTTACCTCACTTGGCCAATAAAATTAATTATTACCATAGAGGTTTTGAAATATATTGATTCTTTAAATATTAAAGCATTTTCATAACTTATGAGAACCATATTCAAACTTATTTTAAATATAGTGTCAGTATAAAGCTATTCAGATAAAAGGATAAGTGGAAAATATTTCTGCTACACTTATAGAATTCAGAATAATCAAGTCTTTACTTTGATTCATAGATGAAACAGAAAATCAATACTTTGTGACAAGGTCAATATATGATAGGCAAGATCAACTTCAAATATAAAAATGTAAATAATTTATACATATAAGCTTATTGTAAAAGCTTACTTATGCAAGAGTTGAATATAAAAATCATGTAAAATTTTATTCCTAAGCAACTGCATAATTATATGTTACATTAATTCATAAAAGAACAATAATCAAGAATTAATATTAGATTTTATTTTTCTCAAAAATATAAATCAAATGTGAAATTTTTGCTTTGTTAGTAATAAGATAAATAGTTATTAAATGTATTTATGAATGCCAAGATCTAAGTTACTATTCGATGTTTACTTAAGTATTTATGTATTTTATCAGAAGTCTAATCCTTGTTCCTATATAAAGATTTTAAATTTATAAAAAAAGTATTAGACATAAAGTTTATTAAAACTGCAATTTGATTTTTTTTTCTACTAGGTAATTATTATTATTGCTATTCGTTCAAGCTGTTGGATTGATTTATTAATATTTATTATATAAAATAAATGTGTGAGAAATAGCAGGAAAAAGTGATTTATGGTAGAAGTAGTTTTAACCCGATATTCAAAACAACACATTTTAATATCTAATAAATTTCCAAAAACATAAATTATAATAGTAATAAAATGATAATTGGGAGAGAAAGAAGTCGCACTCTCATATAAAACTTGTTGTTTTAATACTTGACTGCTGGAATAGATAATATTAACTATAATATTAAAAGTTCAATGAAGAATACAAATCAAATACATTTGTAAGATACCGAATTTAAACTCTCCAAATATGCAAAAAGTTATATTTATAAATTATAAAACAAAATCATGAAGATTGCAAGTTAATTAGTCTTAAAATATCAGATATTTAAACACAATAAAGTTAATATGAAAATATATTCTCCCACATTAAAAAACAAAACAAAATTAAAATATCTACCAAAATAATTATTTTGTAAACTACCAATGTATAAATTTATTAAAGAAAATTGTTTAATATAGGGAGATATCCACATCTGCTTTATTTTGTTTCTAACTTCTTAGAAAATGCTATACAGTAGTGGCTAATGAGACTCATAGCATGTGTTGTTAACAGCATTATACAATTTTCCACACGTATAAATATATAATATGTGCAATTTTTAAATATGCAGTTATATATACCTGTATTTCAATTCAATTTAAAAAATTACAAATTTAAACAAATTAAAATAATGTATAAAAAAGCTTTTTACAAAAAATGAATAAAAGATAGTGAAATAAATTAACTATAAGTAAGACCAAAATGAATAAATACTCACAAATTTCCTCAAAACCAAATAAAATTTAACTATTTTTTATATTCGATATTTTTTTAATTCTATTGGATTTATTTTCTCTTTTCATCCCACTTTTCTATTAAGTCAAATAGTAAACTTCAGAACCTGCATCCTTTAATAATTAAATTAATATATATATATATATATAAACAATTTAACGGACAAAATATTATATTGCACAATTACGCCTCGTCAGCTCTAAATGATTTTCAAATTTTAATGTTACTTCAACTTTCATAAGCTGTGTATAGAAATTTACTTAACATTAAAATTTGAAAATCATTTAAAGCTGACAAGCATTATTACGTAATTGAAAGCGCTTCTAAAGAATTTAAAATATAATATTTTTTTACCATTAAATTATTTATTTACATATAATATTTTTATAACGGATATATATATATATATATTAACATTTAAAGAAAGAAGGTCACAAAACATTTCAAGTTTGACAGAATCGCTACATAAAGTTCATACGTGGCCTGAAATCATTTAAAATGAAATTTAAATTTTTGACAAAAAAGGTTAAGAAGTTTAACTTAAATTATATTATTGTGTTGATAGAATAAAAGCTTCGGAGTAAATAAGGTAGTACAATATATATCAGTTGAAAAATAATATATACCATAAAATTTATATTAATTCTGATTAATGCATAAAATAAATGTATGAACCAAGGAAAGGCTCCAGGTAATCGAAGAAATATAATTGGTATATAAAAAGAAGCAGGTGAAGAAACAAAAAAAAATTAGCTAAGTTATATACCAAATGTCTAAATGATAAAGATGTACCAGATGATTGGAAGAATGCAGTATTAATATTAATATTTAAAAAAGGTGCTAAAGAAAACATTAGAAATTACAGGCCTATCAGCCTTTTATAAGATTTATACAAAACTTTTACTAAGATAATTACAACTTGTCTACAGAGAACATTGGATTTCCACCAATGAAGACAACAAGCTGCAATTAAAAGTGGTTTTAGTACAAAAAATCATATCCAGATATTGAAAGAAGTTAGAGATATGACAAATGAATATGAATTGCCATTACGTTTTGGATTTGTAGATTATGAAAAGGGATTTGATTCTGTAAACATTTCTTCAGTGATTAAAGCATTGGATCATCAAGATATAGATCCAAGATATTGTCATATTTTAAAGAATATTCATAAAAATGTAACAGCAACAATTAGATTACATAAGGATACTGGGAAATTCAACCTTGGTAAGGGTGTAAGACAGGGTGACTCTATATCTCCAAAACTTTTTCCAGCAGTGCAACAAGAAATATTTTGTGGATTAAAATGGGAAACTAAAGGAGTGAAAGTAAATGGAGATTATTTAAGTCATTTAGATTTTGCAGATGACATAGTTGTTTTTGCAAATAATGCTTTTACAACTGCAGAAAATGTTGCAGGAGTTATCAGATGAAAGTAGGAAAGTAGATCTAAAGATTTCTCAAAATATGAAAATAAACATTGATTATTATGAGTTAGAAAAAGTTAAAGTTAACAGCTGGAAACATAATGGATAAAATTAATCATAGAAATAAACATGGTTGTTTGGTAGAAATAACTTAATACTAAAAGAAATATGTATATGTGTTTGAAAAGAAAGTTTTTAATAAATGTGTTTTACCAGTTCTTACTTATGGATTTGAGACTTGGATGCTTAGTAGAAGAGCAATATCGAAACTTCAAAAACTGGAGTCCAAGAGATTGTACAAGACCCAGAAAGAGACTACATTTGAGGTCGATGGATGAAATAAGAAAGTGTGCGGTGTGATGTGGAGCAGAGAAGCTAAAGATCGTAGATGGATTGAACTTGGAAAGATCTTCATCCAGCAGTGGATTGATAATGTTTGATGATGATGATGAATTCATGAATTATAACATTTTTTATTTGTTTATTATTTTTTTAATGATAAATAATTTATTTGAAGTGGTGGAGCTTAAAACAATCATTATTATGTTTATACTTTATAATATACAATATTTATCACACACAAAAACAAATGTTTGAAATAAAAAAAAATTGCAAATTAATATATTTACTTGTTCATGCACAGATTGAATTTTTATTTCCATGGTAACAACGTTTTTTAATCCGGTTGATAATAAAATCAATAAGGTTTTGAAATCCTATTTGTCTCATCAAGAACATTTCTTATTCTGTTTTTTACAGCATTTATATACATAAGGACTTAAATTTAAATGGAAAAGTTTAAATGGTGTATAAAACGGATATTAATTATTATTACCAGAGCATATACATTTATCATCTTAAATTTTCAGCTTTAAATTAGCACATAGGCTCTTTAAAGGAAAATATTTAGTTCAGTAAATTAAGTAGATTAATTGAACAACATTTACTTATTTCTCTCTACATAGCGGTAAGGCTTTAACATGGGTCAAAGTTGTTGTTTTTAACTCTTTTTTCCTCATATTTAAAAAACACAAAGAATTTTCATAATGAAAGCAAAAATGCAATAATTTAATAATTAATTATAGTTACTAAAAAGCTATTCTATGTATATGGTTAGGTGTTTTTCGATTAAGATATTCCGCAACTGTTATTTAAAAAAACCCACTATATTTCTTGTTAAGTTTGTTATGACTAATTGAGCACCTATGAAAGAGATTAAAAAACGGCAATATACAGTATTTAATATTGACATATTAAAACTGAGATATTGCTTTAATTATGCTGCTAATTATATTAATAAAATATCTAATTTATATTTATATAATGTACACAAGAATTGAATTCTTACTTTTAATAATCGCATATTTTTATCCTAAATGCAAACAATAAAAGTTTATATTTTTATCTGTGTGCTATAAAGTAATTTAGTGTAATAAATGTGCTACACATCTGATATTAACTTTTTTTATGTGTCAAAGCATCGGCCGGGAAGCGAACCTGGTACAACTGATTGTAAGGTAGCTGTGCTAACCACACGGCCACCAACTTTTTGATTGATAAAATAAAAGGTGATCATTATTCTTTTAATTCAAAAGAAGCAAAAAATAAAACCGAAAATCTGATTTTTTTAAAAAATCGTTATAAGTCTTTCTGAATGATGTCTGTCTTAGATCATTCTTTTTGCTTAGTCTTCTTCATTTTGCTTATTACTGAAGAATGGTATTTTTTTATCTGCACTAAGTGACACATGACTCCAGCTTACAACAATTTTGCAAATATAAACTTTAACTTAACTACTTTTAAATAAAATTTATACTTCTTATAGTGATCTCAATTTTTTTATATTTGTGCCAGTTATAGTTTCCTACTTGTCTTATATTTCCAATAGATTGTGAGTAATAAATGAAATTCACTCTTGTTGCACATTTTTAAATGTTTATAGTCCGAATAACTTATATACATCAAGTCAAATACATCATTTAATCTATGCTGCATTTACAGATGCCATTATTTACCAAAGATTTATGTATATAACATTTTTTTATATTGCAATGAAAAGGGATTTTGCTATATTTACAAGAGTTAATCTGGATAGTCGCCTTTTTGTGCATTAAAATTATATTCCTCCATATTAAGTTTTTTTTAAAAAAAAATAAGTGCAATGGTGCTTCATTGAAAAAATCTTTGTCTTTTTGCTTCACTGGAAAACATTGTATTTTGTCATGATTTAATGCTTATTTTCTCCTAACCCTTTACAAATAAAAATCATATACAACAAATAAAATTTGTTGTCCCACTATGGCCATTTACTTTGATAAAGTGGTCAAATTAACTACTCATTAATGAGAACGCCTAAAATAACTTATTACTATGTATATTTATTTTTTATAAATAATGTTGCCACTCAATAAAAATATAATCTTGTATTTTTCGATTTAAAAATGTATGTTTATACAATAATTTTCAGACTTCAAAAATAAAACTCCTCTACTTATCTTACAAAAATTAAAAGTATACATGCAGTTATATTTACTTTTTGTGACATATTAATAAATTTCCAGCGTAAGTCTGAACTTTTGGATCCCATTCATGATTCCGCTATTGTCGTTTTCAGACATAGCGCAATGACTATTGATGTAATTAATTGTTTCCAATGTAAGATCTCTATAAAATATTATAGATATCCTGCAATATCTATAGCTTCTTTATAATAATACAATAACATCTGCTTTTGTCAATCTAATAGCTTAAAACACTAAATCTCAAACGCTTCATATGTATATATTCAGATAGATTTCAGTAGCCAAACCACAAAAGCCCTCATTTTTTTATTAAAATTTTATTATTATTACTTAATAAAAAACTTTATAATATGTCATAAACATTAAATCCAAAAATAAACTTTCTGCAACGATTACATTTTCTACAGGTGTTATCATTAATAACGTAAATGAAATGTGGATATTGGATATAGCCAACATGTTGTCCTTAAATGTATTAAGAACTATAAAATTGAGCATGTCTATCAGTAGCACCTGAAAAAGACGAATGTGGATAATGCATCTACCATATGTTTCAAAAATTAATAATTCCGTTAAAGATATTTGTTTATCAATTTTAGAACTCATTTTAAAATGCAGTTAAAATTGAACAGATTTTTGAAGATATATATATATATTACTGATCAGTCTAATGTGATATATAAGTAACTAATCTAAATTCCATTACTCCTTTTAAAGACAAACTTATGTTCCAGATCGAACGAAAAAAAAACTTTTACATAGCAAGGCTAGATTTCCTATTAATTATAGTCAATTTTTTTTTTAGCACGATAAAGAAACTCGTCTTGCATTTAATATTTTTGATGAGAGGAAAATATGGTTCTTTAAAAATTCAAAATATAAAATAATCCAATGTTGCAGAAGTATTAGAATTTTAAAAATGTGGAATATTAATTAAGCATCATCATTAGTAGCCAAAAATTCATTATTAAGTTGTTTAATAAAATAAACTTTTTAAAAACGACATGACCATTTTGAACATTTTCTGTCTTTGAATAATATGTATGTAGAAGCAGAAGAGCGATTCTTTCATAAAGACCGTCATTACATTTCTCAATTATAAACTGTTGTTCATAATATATAATTTAATAATATTAAATCGTGCTTTCACACTTCCAACGTAAAGCTATAACAACAAATTGAAAGCACGATTTAATATCATTATATTGAAGACAAACGCAAAGTATAAATATACAGGTTATTACTTAATGTATAATTTATTAAAAAGTTACTGAATAATCTTTTTTTCCCCTGTTCAGATTTGATTTAATATATTTTTTGTCTGATTTAGTCTGTCTTTTCCCCCAAAAGAAATAAATAATGTAATGGAGAGAATTAGAGAATGTTGAACTAAATATGGTTATAAATGTACGAAAAAATAAATAGAAACTTAAACAAATTTGACAGCATTATAAATAGTTTTTTTTTTTTTTTTTTGGTAGAATTTAAAATACTCTATTTTTTTCAAACAATTTTATTTTTAATGTGATATAATATAATAATTGGAATATTCTTAAATGCAAATTAACAGATTGATTGCAAAATATTTAATTAGCTAAACAACATTTCTTTATTGGAGTACTAAAGAACTTAAAAGTAAAGCTTTGGCAGAAACTCAAAAATATATATCAAAACAATACGTAGAATAATTTTCAATTTATAAACAAAGACAACATGGTTTTATGGTTTTCACAATACTACATTGTTACTGAACAGTGTTTGTCCCGAATATTAAATATAAAATAGAAAACTTATTATTACTTGTTTAAAATAAATTTAAGGTTTTTTAATATCAACCACTTACTAAAAGTGATTTTGTTCAAATTATTTTTTCTTTAATCATTGTGGTCATATGTTGTATTTATTTATTTTGAAAATAACGTCACAATCTTTGATTATTTTCTTAGCAAGATAAAATTAAAAAAATCTTAGAATATAATTGCATTTTTTCCAGTAAGATTTATATGAGTATAATATTACATGTTTTAAACAACTGTTCACATGCACAAATTATTATTTTTTTTGTTTGATTGTTTAATGAAAAGTTGTGTACAAATTAAAATAGTGAAGATTAGAAGGTAAATTTTTGTAAGAATAATGTTCATTTAAAACTTAACCAGTATAGGGATAATAAAAACTGCTGTCTTATATATATATATATATATTGGAAAAATATTTATCATTTACACAAACATTCATTCTGCCTTACCAGGCAACTGTGAAAAAAGACCATGGCGTTTTTTGATCTTAAACTCTGAGGTAAAATACCAATAAACTCACCACCTGGCTAATGCGGCTTGGTGAGCAGCCCTATATGAATAATCACATAGTAATAACAGCTGCAACAACTTTTTATTTAGGTACTTACAACTGCAGCTCACTTTCAAGTGAAGGAAGATTACAAGAATTAGAAGAGCTGTCTTATATTAAATGCGACATTATTGGATTTTGTAAAGTTAGAAGAAAGGTGAAGAGACAAATGATTTAAAAAGTGATTGTTGGTGTATGGAACACAGTGGCGATATTAGTTATTCAATTTAATAGCAGATATCAAATGCACATAATTCAGGTTTATATGCCAACAAGTTCTCATAGTATGAAGTAGTAGAATATTTTATATGGATGTACAAAAGGCTTTTAATCAGAGTAAACAACATTTTGAAATTTTTGTAAGAAATTTTAATGCTAGAATTGTAAACAAATGAAAGATGATAGTGCGGTAGGTAATTTTGGTTGTGGTAATGGAAATGAGAGAAAATTGACTTGGGGAGTTTGCAGAAAAAGAAAAATCTTGTATTAAAAATTTTATTTTTGAGAAAGATGTTAAAATGAAATGGACCTAGAAGCATCCAAATGAAGGTACAGCAGAACTGCATTATATTTTAACTAACAGAAAATACATATTTCAAGATTGTAATGTTCTTAATAAATTTAACACAGGACGTGATCATCAATTGCAGTGTTAGTATAAAGTTAGAGAGACAAAAATTATTTAAAAAAAATTTGCAGGTGATATTCCTAATCTTCAAAAACATTCACATGAATTTAAATTAGTACTTACAAATCGGTTTCAAGTATTAGTAGATTTTGAACATGATTGAGATTTGAATGAAATTAATATGAAAATAACTGATAAACTTTTAAAAACTGCAAGAAAATATCTAGTAGAAAACAGCAGCAAATGATCAATAAAATTTATACTGAGACTAGATAATTTACGAAGAAAAGAAGGAATATGAAGATATACAAAAATTATGCAATAAAAAGGATTGAATATCTCTAATTTTGTTTAGTAAAATGGTGCGGGAAAAGAGTTGAAAATTATATAAGAAGGTATAACTGTGAACTAGCAAAGAAAGTTGTAGAAGAGAATAAAAGTCTCAAAAGTGTAAAACAACATTTTGGTGTTGGTTGGAAATTTATACCTGCAATAAGAAAAAAAAGATGGAACTATTACTAAAAATAGAGGTGACATCATGAAATTGGTAGAAGACTTTTATCAAAAATTATATAGTAATAAAAAACAAGTACCTCTTATATCTATTGAATCTTTCAAATTGCCCAGAATTTTAAATGAAGACGCGAGACATGCAATTAAATGTATGAAAAAGGGAAAGGTTCCAGGTAAAAATGGAATTGTAATTGATATATTAAAAGAAACAGGTGAAGAAATAAAAAAAATAGCAATGTTATATACCAAATGTCAAAAATGTACCAGATGATAGGAAGAATGCAGTATTAGTAGTAATATTTAAAAAAGGTGATAAAAAGATATTAGAAATTACAGACCTATCAGCCTTTTATCAGTTTTATATATTATTTTTACCAAAATAATTGCAACTCATCTACAGAGAACATTGGATTTCCACCAATCAAGAGAACAAGCTGGATTTAAAAGTGGTTGTAGTACAGTAGATCATACCCAGGTATTGAGAGAAGTTAGAGAAAGGACAAATGAATATGAGATGTCATTATGCCTTGGATTTGTAGATTATGAAAAGGCATTTGATTCTACAAAAAAATTTTCAATGATTAAAGCATTGGATCATCAAGGTCTAGATCCAGGATATTGTCACATTTTAAAGAATATTTATAAAAATGCAACAGCAACAATCAGATTACATAATGATACTGGGAAAGTCATTATTGAGAAGGGTGTAAAACAGGGTGACTCCATATCTCCGAAACTTTTTACAGCGGTTCCGCAAGAAATATTTTATGGACTAAAATAGGAAACTAAAGGAGTGAATATAAATGGAGATTATGTAAGACATTTAGATTTTTCAGATGATGTAGTTGTTTTATCAAATAATGCTTTAGAGCAGTAGGAAATGTTGGAGGAGTTATCAGATGAAAATAAGAAAGTAGGAATAAAGATAAATGTTAAAAAGAATAAAGTCATGTTTGATGGATTTTCTCTAAATATGAAAATAAAGATTGATTATTATGAGTTAGAAAAAGTTAACAGTTACAAAGACTTTGGTCAAATTATTAATACAGGTGGAAACATAATGGATGAAATTAATCATAAAATTAAACTTGGTTGGAGTGCTTTTGGTAGAAATAACTTGATACTAAAAAAAATATGCCTATGTCTTTGAAAAGAAAGATTTTTAATAAATATGTTTTACAAGTTCTTACTTATGGATCTGAGACTTGGACACTTAATAGAAGAGCAATACAGAGATTTTAGACCATTCAAAGCAGTATGGAGAGATGCATGCTGGGAGTAACAAGAAGAGATCAAAAACTCAATATGTGTGTAAGAGAACAAACAAGTATTACTGACCTCATTGGAAAAATTAAAGACTGAAGTGGAGTTGGGCTAGAAACAGAAATAATATTATTGATATTATACCAGCCTTGTCATCTGTATGGTCAATCACTTCATATCTTGAAATATATAATGCTTGTATTTGCGAAGGGGAGGTGGGGATTTTAAGCTAAAATGTATATTCGCTTCGTTCATGGTCTCAAAGTGGTTAAGTATTACTACTTGTTTAAAATGAATTTTATCCAAATTAAAGTCAATTATAAACACAGATGTAAACGATTAAGTAATAATAAAACTAATAACATATTCATTTAAAAATGCAAGTAAATATTTTAATTTAATTAATATTTAATTATATTAATTTTTACATTTACGTTCTATGTTAATATAAAATCTGTGTTTTCAGAAGTTTGCATTCACACGTCATTTTTAAAACACTTCATTCTAAATCATTTGCAAAACAAATTTTAAAATCCATTTTATTAAAATATATTAAAATAAAAATATAACTACTTACACAAAATACAGATGATAAAAAAAAGCGTGAAGATGAGTAGACAAAAATGAAGAAAGATAATTACATTAAAAGATATGCGCTAGTTTAAATAAAAAAGTCTTCAAGAAATATATTTATTTTATCTTACTATTAAAAGTAAAATCTCCTTAAATCAATATCAACTTAGTACTAATATTTATTTGTTTACAAATATGAAAAATAAGAAACATTATGCGCTTAACTTATGTCCCCAATATTTTTTTTAATGTTTATTTTAAATTTATAGGAAATTACTACATCTCAATGTAATGCAATATTTCTAAGAGAAATTTAATTATAAGATAGAACTAAACAAAAATATCAGAGATGTTTTGACATTAGTCTTTTGGTGCTTAAAACGATTTGTTTTTTATGGACTATAAATTATTATGCATAGAATAATTTGAACAAATAGTCAAATTTAAGTTGGTTTGAATTAGTAAAAATAACATTTTTAAGAGGAAAAGAAATTCAGTTTTGCTAAATACTAAATTTAAAATTTCACCTAATCTATGAAAGATATACCTGTTTTAAAGATATTAAAAAGTTATTTACTAATATAAAATGTTTTTAATAAATAATATTTTTCTTGTTAAATTAACATGTGCCATTGGTCCAAGGATTTGTGATATGAAGCATAAGTGGCACCCCATTTTAAAGAATAATAGGAGTAAACAATTTTATAAAATAAAAATAAAGAAACAATGAATTTATTTCTCATTAAACTACTTAAATTTTCACTAAGATAATAATTAAAAATTTTAAAAAAAATTAGCAATAAATAAAGTTAAAAATATATAATCAAGTTTTTTTAAAATTAAATGAATGTCCATTTTTGAATATTTATAGGATGTTTCAAAGTTCGCAGAATAAATAAAAAACGTTACTTAAATACATACGTTATTGTATTAGTATAAGATATATCATAAGACTTGCTAAAAAATATTTTTTTAAATTTGAGTGATCCCATAAAAATTTTAATTTAACCCATGGAGTTTATTCTAGTTAGCCGCAGAATAGAAAATGATAAAGTAATGTTGATTGGTTTAGAATCATGAAGAAATTGTGGTTTAGTAAAATTTCATTTGAGATTTAAGAATATTATATATTTAAGCTGCTTTCTTACCATGTTTAGTAAAATTTAATTTTTGTGAATTTAAATGTTTTATAATTTGTTTCTTCACTATTTTTTTTATTTATTGAAATTTTGTTTTGGATATGTATAAATAAACCCGTGTATATTGATACAATATATATATAATATTGTGGTTTCACTGTAAAAGGAAAACCCGTAAGTTTAGAATTTTCATTTTACCAATATATAAATAAAAAATTATTATAGCTAGTTCAAACAATGACTCAAAGATTGGAAAGATTTCTGGCAAGCTGAAAGCTATTTATATATTGATATAGTGAATAATGAAGAGTTACTTTCAGTAATATGTTTCCTTATATACTCTTTTGGTCTAATATATATATATATATATAGAGAGAGAGAGAGAGAGAGAGAAAGAGAGAGAGAGAAAGAGAGAGAGAGAGAAATCGAATATTAAAATACTAAAGCGATATAATTGTGACAACTGTGAGTAGAACTTTAAACTCTTTGGAAATAAACTAGGTTTATTAAAATAAATCATTTATTTTGTTGAAACATATTTTACATTGTATATCTCATTATTATATTAAACTTTGTTTTACGCTTTCCATTTCTACTTGTTCCGTGTTTTTCAAACTAATCATTAATCAGATAATTTACAATTTATAACTACTTGCAGTATATTTTGCTGATAGTATGTGTGTTAAATTCTAATAATGAAATCTGATTTACAAACCTTAATACGTAAATAGCTAAATTTAGGCAAATAAAATAGAAAAGCATTGCAACCTCAGTAAAAAAATAAACTACATGTAATAAAGTTTTATAATTATATTTCAGGAAGCCTTGATTCCTTAGATAATGTACAAATAAATTCCAATATTATTTTTCTACGATAAAATTATAAATTCCAATATTACACTATTGATATTTAAAAACACGAGCAAATTATATTGCCATCCTACATAATCATGAGATTATTATTGTGATGGCCAGACATCATAGTAAAATCCGCCTATTTCATTTAACCATAACGACTATTAAAAGAGGAGTCCAGATGTTTAAGCTTTCACATGCCATTGGTAATGTGAGGTATGTTGCTCATATAAGAATTGATGGATTTACTAACAATATACATATGTTTAAAGTTATTTTCTCTCAATAATAATGTTACGTTCAATTTTAAATTTTGCTGTCAATGAAATAAATATGCTGAATAAATCCTGTTACAGACCTTTGCATTAAAATCGATAATTTTTTTTTTAAGTATTTAGTAAATTACTATTTATTTTAATTGTAAGACAGTGTTGTTCGCCAGGGCAGCAATAAATCAAGCATTGTTCAAGTAACCAATCAGGGATGCAAACTGCTGAGGCATGAAAGAGCTGCACAAGCTTTGCAGACCACCACTGCCACCACCACCACTGTGACCACCACAACTCCAAATTCCATCAGAGGAGCAAGCTACATTCAACAACCCAATCTCCAGCAATTCACAGTTTTAAAAATCAGAAGCAATAGCAATAGTCAACCTTATTCATTTCAAAGTTTGTAAAGAAA
This sequence comes from Epiperipatus broadwayi, assembly GCA_028023455.1. Taxonomy (NCBI): domain Eukaryota; kingdom Metazoa; phylum Onychophora; class Udeonychophora; order Euonychophora; family Peripatidae; genus Epiperipatus; species Epiperipatus broadwayi. The sequence goes on along the minus strand of JAQFVV010006328.1, from coordinate 800,320 downwards.
GTGTAGTCATTCATTACTACAAGATTGCGTAATACAGAGATGCGTGGCCAAAAACCAAGTAACTCCCTACCGACCGACTTATCCAAGCCAAATCAATGTCGCATCAAACATGAACAAATCATTAATAAATCCCAAGTTACATGGAAAACATTGGAATGATGACCCTTCCATTAGGCACTTAACCATGCCTACACCAATTCGTCATACCAATTCACGATTGAACCCAGCAAGCCGGACATTACGGGGAAAACCCAGGAACACCAGCCAGAAATGGAAATTCAAAAGAATAAAAAATATTTCATCTAAAAAGCCTATTGAAATAAGATGGCAAAGCCCAGAAAAAACTTCCAACTTGGCAAAAGAATTATTCCCGAAATACCTCCACGAAGGAACATTTATAAAAACACAAAAATTAAGATCGTGAGCAAAACACCTCACACTGCATTCAGAAGGAATTCCAAAAATCAACCAATGCATGTCGAACACACAAAAGTTTTGAAAATTATTTATGGAAATACAAAAACACATCGCAACTATCGGGGAATGCTGAATATTATCGATAATTGACCTAGATAAATAGAAATAATGATAAAAAGTTTTTCCATCAACCACTAAAACAGTGAAAAAGAAGCTAAGCAATCTTTCCAATTTGGTTCATATATTTTTCCTTCTGTGATTAGTTGTCCAATTATTGAAAATAGGGCATGTTATACTGGTTGCTATAGATTAGATACTTGAAAAAACGATCATTAGTTTAATTAAAACCGGAAAAAAATCGGAAATACTTTAATCAACTTAGACTCAAATCCATTTTATAATTCTGATAGGCCATTGCACAACTACTTTGTTACAATATCTGTGTAATAAATGTAAAAGCAAAAAATGAAAAAGACAGTTAACCTGTGATAATAGCACTGCTCTGGTTGAATATTTAATAATAAATAAATTATGATATATTATTTTATAGTTTTCTTTGCTCACGGGGAAAAGTCTTACTTTTTGTTAAGAAGCCTTGCGATAGAGTTTTTTACAACATTTTTTTTCTATAAATCAGATATAAACCTCTTTATAAGAAATGACATATTAATATCAAATTTATTATATTTTAATATAAATATTATTGAAATTTTTCTTAATGCTTTTAAGAAGAGCTATTTGCATAAAGAAAACTTTATCTGCATGCCGAATATCTATTTATGACAAGCTTAATCATTTTTATAAGCGTTGGCTGAGGTAATTTCTTTTCATAGTCAAATCTTTGGTAATAAAACAAACAAAAAAAAATATTTGTTTGTTTTTCACATAGATTATGTAAAAATAAACATTCTGCTTTTAACAAGTTATCACAATAAAAAAGGTATTTCTCAATAAAATTCAAAAATTATAATCACTAGTTAAATAAACAAGTAGAAGAATTATTTGAAAAATTTAAGAATTCATATTTAAATAATACAGCAATTGAAATTCTAATTGCGTTGATATTGTAAAAAAAAATTAACTGAAGATTTTGTTTTTTTTTCTTTAATTTAAAAATTGAGTTTTTTCATCAGTTTGATAGGATTTGAATAAAAATATATATAAAAAAAAATTTCTTTGTAAATCGAAAAGGAAATAACATCATTTGTTTTAAAAATCGCATTATATTGATAATGGTTATAAGTGAATAAGCAAAAATGTACGTTTTTAACATTTAGTAAGAAAGAGAAAATAGAAAAATGGGGAAAGTGATTGCTGACAGGCTAAAATTAAAAAAAATATTTGTTTTCTTGAACACTTTATTGAAAAACATCAGAATTTATTAAGACAGTTGTATTTGGTACAGCAAAAGATAGAATTCTTTCAATCTATGGCAATACACGCAAAATATTCAATATATATATGTAAGAAAAAGAGTTATAGTGGTGCAAAAGTAAATCAATATCTAACGAGGGGAGCATATCCTATTCCAAATGTGTGGGAAAACCTAGAGAGTCTTTAAAATACTCACATTTCGCAAAGTTGAACTTGAACTCTGCATTTCACAAGTTAAAGGTAATGGGCAAATCAGCTGAAATATTAACCTTGACAACTCCGATGGGATTTAAATGTAATCTATTACCGTTCGGCATATTAATAGCCCCTAACATTTTTCCAGGGAAAATAAATGTATTGCTTTAGGGCCTAGAGTAGTTTTATTTCCTACTTCGATGACATATTCATCACAGTCAACTCAGAAGAGATGCTGTGGAAAAAACTGATTACAGTGTATGAGAATTTAATTAAAATGGGAATGAAATTTAACCCCAAAAAAGTGTCTGGCAAGCAAAAAAATTGTTTTCCAACGGTCATATAATTCCCAATACGGGGAAAACCACCACCGCAAAAAGTGAGAATAGTCAAAAATATGACAAAACTTACAATCATTAAACAACTATAGGCTTATTTAGGATTGAGAGATTTTTCTAATCAATAAAGCACATGGGAAAAAACAATTGTGTGACTTATCAAGAAAAAAATGAAACATGGCAATGGTTAAAAATTTCATGATGAAGCATTCAGCAAAACTAAAGAATTATTGTCATCTGACAAATTATTAGTACACTTTAATAGTAAATTGGAACTTCAGTTAATTACAGATGTTTCCGAATGGAAGAGGGTGTAGACCTTCCTCATCTATATTATAAAGGGCAAGGTCCTAATGCATATGCATCATGTACTCTCTCAAAAGCAGAAAGAAACTACAGTCAGATCGATAAAGATTTTAGCGATTATTTTCCTCTGAAAAAATTTCATCAATACATTTTCGGCAGACCAGTTCAAATAATAGCAGACAACAAAACACTAATAGAAATTCTGGGCCATGATAAATTAGCACCTGACAATTTAAGATCACACTTGATGCATTGGAGAAATATTTTGTCATCTTATGACTACAAATTACAATATAAAAAGGGTACAGTGATTTCCCATGCCATTGCTCCTGGATCCCAGATTTAAAAAACCAAGCAGTATGGAAGCAAAATAAATTACATTGACATAGTGAAATCAGAAATTCTTAGTAATAAAAAGTGGCCAGCTGGGCAAAGCCAATGCAAGTTATCAATGAGTTGGATAAAAAATGGATGTCCTGACTCAAAGCTTTACTATGTTGCCCCCAAGATTCTAGATAAACCACTAAAATTGTCTATTTGTAATGACTATGTATTAATGGAATCAGCAGTATACAAATTAAAGGAAGACAGAAAGTTTTAAAATAACTCCACAAAGGTCATCCAGGAATTGTGCAGGCCAAAACATTAGCTTGTAGCTAAGTCTGGTGATCAAAAATAACATCAGAGATCAAGCAATACATCAGAAAATGTATGGCCAGACAATCTGAAATAAATATGAAGGCAAAAAATATGATCCCTGGCCAATAGCAATGTAATCCTAAAGAGAAGTTGTACATAGACCTTGCAAGACTAATAAACAGAAAAATACTATTAATACTTATAGATATATACTCAAAATGGTCATAGTGTCACACAGTCAAGGATATGAGTACAAAATAATTGATGGAAACTTTTAATACTGTGCTTTCTTCTCATGGTTTTTCAGAAACTATCATGTTTGCCAATATTGCCAGATTTACTGTTCAAAAATTGGAAAACTACTTTATCAACAATGGCATTAAGCATATATGTTCACCGCCCATACCATACCACACAACATCGAATGGTATTGCTAAAAAAAGTGTACAAATAATAAAAAAACGATCAAAAAATAAAAGTATCCAGCGAGCAATAAATAATTCTATGCATCAACACACTACACCATCAATAGGTACAGGAAGATCACCAGCAGAACTGTTAATGCAAAAGAAATTGTGAATTAAATTATCATTTCTGCTCATAAATATGGCGAATAAAGTAGATAATGACAAAAGTGAAAATACATACTTAATAGGTAACCAAGTTTGGGTTTGAGATATAATCAGGAAAAAATGGTTTCAAAAAATAATAGCAAAAATCTCAATTAATCATTCAAGTAAAGGAAGGGATAACATACAGAAGACATGTAAATGACGTTCATTATCAATTCAAAGAAAACATGAATAGTCCAGTGGACATACTAAAAAAAAAAAACAGAAAATACAAGAGATACCAGAACTGACACCACATGAAACAGTGATCTGAAGCAGCAAGAAGTGCACAGACCAAACATTCGAACATTAGTATCAGTGACATCATGATAGATCGATCTGCAGGATTTCTAATAAGATGCCAATAAAGTATAAAAGGCAAAATAATAGCAGTTGTTGTTAAAATCTGATGATTAATCCAGATGTCATGATATTCTGCAATAGATTTAATTTCCTATTATATACCAGCTTAGCCAGCCTCCAAACTAATGAGTACTGAATGGCAACAAACAACACAGATCTTCCCAGAAATATTAAATGGACTTTTGTTGGATGAGTGTGAATGAGTGCGATGTGTCATGGACAAGACAGACTTTTCATGAAAAGGAAGTATGAATTTTTTGTCTATTCAATATGAACTTTAAAAAACTTTCAATTAGTAATATAAAGTATGAACTCTTATCTGATTTAAACATTTCTAAATCAGTTATGTTTGCTAATCCTTTTCCATTTTTCATTTTTATTTATTTTTATATTTATTAACTAAATTTTTAAAATGCATTAAATTTAAGTTGGGTATAGATGGCTGCATAGATTCATTAACATATTTATGTTAGATATTTTTTAAGATTTTCATATGCATAAAATATATTTGCCTATATCAGTAAATATGACACCTCATGCTGAGTGTCTAAACTTATTTATCCATATAGCTTATAAGATATTGTTGTTAATATCATATGTCATGTTTAGCGTTTAGTTATTGAATTATAGCAACTATCATTTTATCACTCATCTATATCTTTATAATCGGTTACAATATAGCAGCCTTTTTCATCATTACAGTAATTTTTATGCTGTTACAAATTTTTCTTACTGTTACAAATGGCAGATTGTAAACATATTTTAATAATTAATAATGAATTCACTGTGTTAGCTAAAATACAATTTATAGTTAAATAAGGATGGTGCTAACATATAAATAAGAACATATGCATATCATGCTCTATTTGGGTGTCTATTTTTTTAATTAATTAAATATAACATTATAGCCCATTTGCAATTATCCTAAACCTTAATTCTGTCACGCTAATAATGAAATAAATAAATTATCTCATTTCTCAGCACATAAAATAACAAAATTAAAATTAAAACTATTATCATTAAAGATTTAAAATATTTCGATACTGGGAAGTCATTTAATCAATAAAATATATTAGCCATTGTCATCAAACAAAATAATATTAGATATAGCAACTGAATAAAATTACTGTAAGATCCATGGATTGCATTATGCTTATCTCCCATACTAGGTTATTTTAACAAAGAATCCTTCCTGTTCTTCTTTCCAAATATATAAGACCATTCATGGTCATACGCACACACTGGTGCTATTCATGATAACTTATAAAACATATTATATAAAGTTAATAAGTTGGAAAAGGGATGGGATCACTTTTATTCAGTTTAGCTAAGTACATGTGTTTTCCACAAGCACCACTAGATTGTTCTAAATCTAAATAAATATTATCTGTGCATAGTGTACTAAGTTCAAACTCATTTGTTACATTATTACTACACATGACTTCGATGACTAATGAAGAAAAAAATGACATTCTTATATTTTATCTATGTCAATAAAATTACAAGATCCCAATATTACAACATTTTTATATTAAATACTCTTATAAATATTACTAGCTCATTTGACATATATTGATGAACAGATGCAAAAAATACTCTTATCAATGGCTTCCAAATAAACATAATGAATACCATTACTTAAGTGGATGGCCATGAAACTATTTACTTAACTTAATTACTTATCATAATATAAAGATGATAATGATGATGATGATAATTATAATGATGATGATGATATCAGCCATAGCTTTATAATGAACTCACAACAATAAATTTATCTTTATAAACTTATAGGCACTTATTAAAATCATCCTATTTCAAACTGGCATCTAAATATTACAAGTGATAATGAATGATCATCACGAATATCCCCACATGATATTCAACTTTCTATAAACTCTTTTTTTACTAACCATATTAACTATTAATCTTGGGTTTGATTGAATGATTATTATTTATCGTATCAATGATGATGGTGATCATAACTCATGTAGAGTACTATGTTTAAACAGTGTTTCACTCAATCATGTGATATCCATCTTTGATGAGGATGATCAAAACTCATGGGCATAACATAACATCAGCTTTCTATTATTAACCTATAATTATTAAAACTTGGTTATTATCAAGCATAATCCTTAATTACTTAAATGTAAATCAACATTCTAACTTACTTAACTTTTTGCGAGGCTTGCTTAATCTTTGCGAGTGCTGATGATTCTTAATATCTGCGAGCGATGATGATGATCATTTAAAACAATAGAATTAAGAAAAGAAAAATAAAACAATATTTTTAATAACAACTCGGAAAACAATTAAGATATATAATTATATTTTATTAATACTATTCCTCTTTCTTTCTTTAAAATCAAATTAATAACTGTACAATTGACTATTATTATATTAATTAAATATAGAATTAATACAAAATTCTATATACGCATATCCAAATAAATTTAATATACAAGTTTATCAATTTTTGATATTTTAAAATAAGCTGGCTTAAATTGATATTAGAAAAAAAAAATCTACAAATGCTTACTTAAAACTTTCCCTATTTATTACATATCACAAAAATAAATTTCATATGTAATGTGTGTGTTTTTCTTTTATTCTGATGTAAGCCTTGCTGTACAATTTCCTATACTTAAACTAATTATGCATAACCTATTCTTTTGACGTGTTTGTTTAGCAGTTATACACGCACACATTCAGTAATGTTAACATATATGTTTAAAATGTATACCCCTATATGATGGATTCATACATAAATCATATATAAAAATATTATTGCAACCCTGAGTAACAAAATAAATGATATCCAGTCTAATGTGCAAAAATAAATAAATAAATAAACATTATAAAGCATATACAGCTGGGTTGCTTATTATCACAATCAATAAAGAACAATTAAAAAAAACATTTTAGTATTACAATATATAATAATAATAAAAAATAAAAATAATGGAAAAAAAAAAACAAAAACTATGTTTAATAAATTTAAACTGCGTGTATTATCATGTACCATTATGAATAACATAATCAATGAATAAACTCTTAATGTTTTCTGTATCAAAAGAACAAAAAATGTTTTGACTAATAAATTAAGGTTTACTTTTATTAAGTAAGAATAAAAGATTTGTTAATGAAAGTTCATAGTTACCTGATTATTTTCACTTCTTATAAATGTCTCAGTTTTGAATTTTTAGACTGCTTGTCTCATGTATATAGCTTTAATAAGTTGATTTGCTTATTTCTACCATTTAAAAAAATTCTTGTTGATACCCATTAATAAACATGAATTAATTGACTTGCTTGTTTCCACAATTTTAAAATTATTTATTGCTGATTCTTTTGATAACAATGACGTGGTTGACTAATTTGTTTCCATTTTTTAAAAAAAAAAAAATCATTGTAGATACTTTAGTTGACTATGAGGAAAACCTTAACAAAAATTTGATTGATAGCTTAATCAAACTTGGCTATATATGGTTTTTATTCATCTTTTCTTTCTTCTTCTCTTGTCAAAGATGATGATTAGATGATGTTTGTGGCTGGTTTTAAATTTGTCCATTCTTTTGGCTACTATGGACTGGTATATGAGTCCACAGTAGAATATTGATTTAATCCATTCTGTCAGTTTCTAGGGAGCAGAAAACAGTGGGCTTTAACACCGCATAGTGATTATTTCCTTCATAATGAAAATGTTTATTAATCCCATTTTATAGAATTTTAATAACTATATTAATCTTGGTGTGAGCTACTTTATATATATGCACATTTTCTGTGTTTATTTTAAAACAAGAGTCATTTTTCTTCCTTAGATTTTTCTTTAAAGAGAGAAAAAAAATTAATAGCCCATACTCTTAAAAAAATTAAAACTGTCCATCTCTTTTCATTTTAAAATGATTGCATAGTTAATACTATTAACTGATTGTCTTTCAGTAAAAATTGTTTCATTCATTTCCAAAGCAAAAACTGAATTGCCCCCTTCAATATTATTTCACTCGGTTTTTATTACCAATTTTTCATCAAAAAGGCCAGCTGCAAATCCTGTTATCTTGAGACAAAGATCAGAGTTTTACAAGTTAACAGTCTTCAAGTCATTAATAAAAAGACTAATAAGAAGATTAATAATTATTTATTCCATCAATGCATTCCTCTCTCTATATACATAAAAAAAAAACAGTTCATTCCAAAGTAAATAAAAATAAAGACTTGTGTAAAATAATGTCTTATGTTTAAAACAGGTGGACTCTTTCATTCACACTCTTTTGCATGTGTGCCTGGTTTTATCTACTAATCCTTTCACATCTTTCTTAACAGTTTTTCTCTGGTCTGCTTTATTTAATGAAAATATAAAAGCTAAATAATTTAACACATTATTTAATAAAAATATAATAAATCCATATATTATTAAATATTGCTTCTCATTACATTCTCTACAACTGCTTATTCATTAACTATTTATAAATTATATAATAATAAATGCACACATAAATCTTTATATAAAATAAATATATATATGAAATGAGAACATATATATATATATTGTAACCTCCCTTCTCTTTTGCTCATATATATATATATATATATATATATATATATATATTCCAAATGATTTCCTTTGCCAGACAGATGCATATTCCTGTACTGGAAAAGGATCATTTCCTAAATACTATCATGCTACAGACGCACATTTCTGTCAGCGTGGGTTTATGCTAGCATCTTCATATTGCATTGGTTGCTTCTGTATATCAGAAAGCAAACATTGATTTGGATACAATCTTTTAGCCTCAAGTTGAATGAATGTTTTTGAAAAGTTTTTAACTGAGTAATATATGTAGCATATCTATACTCAACATTCTACAATAAAAAAAATTATATAAACTTTACATCTGTGCAGACTTTTAACTAAAGTATAAGGTAGTTTAAATTTCAAGTCAATAATAAAACCTAAAACAAGATCAATTTATTCCTCAATTTTAAATTTATATGTATGCATAAATAAATGCTTTTGTATGTTATTACTGGCAGTGGCTTATTTTAATTTTTATTTTTAATTGTAAAAATAAATTTTTCTTTATTTAAAAAAGTCTAAGAATTTATTATAAATCTCAGCTATTCCTAGAGCTAGTGGCATGGGCTAATGGTCAATAATAAATAAAATTGGATCTTGACAATACATATCTGCCTACTATACAAATTTTCCAGGTTCAAATGGTCTAGTTTTTCCTTATTCAGGAGATACAATATGACTCAATTTAACCTGATCAATATAATTGGCTTACCAATGTGGCACATTGCATTGTAACCATGAGTACCTTGAAAGTTATGCCATTAACACTTTTTAAATGAAATATTTTTATCTATATTATATAAATTTATAAAGTTGAATTTTGTGTAAAAAGTACTGCCAGTAAGAAAAATTGTGCATGTATATAAATAAATGCGAGGAATAAAATGGAATAAGTAACGAAATAATATTTTTTTTACAAAAAAGGTGTAATTAAAATCTAATTGTTTAACGTGTGTAAGTAATAATGAAACGCAGGGAAAGGGAAACTCTTGAGGGAGGAGGCATAATCTCGGCTGGTGTAGAAAGGAAATAATAGTCAACAAGATTTTTTTATTTGTGTAATTACTAACCAATGTTTTGTTTTGTTTTTTAAAAAAATAGCATTAATCAATCTGTGTAACATAATTACTAACATTAAATATTTTTTATTGTTATATTTTTTGAGGAAGTTCACTGATGTGTAATAATATACATTTGCCATTACATTATTTTAAAATTAAAACTGTTGAAATAATCTTAAGTAAAAATGATTTTATTAAAAGCTAAAAAAAAAATTAAAAGAGTTATATTTAACATATATAGATCACACAGATGAAAAATTTTAAAACTATTTTTTAAAAAAAGGATTTGAAAGTATTTTTTGTAAAAAAAGGTGAATATCTAAAGATTAATATTTTTGTTAACAAGTTATATAAAAGAAAATAGAAATGTATGTTATTGAATTTATATTTTAAGAATGGTATTTTAATCTTAGTAAATGGAAATTATGGTTTTATTAATTAAATGTAAATCAAACTAGCCCTTGGGGCATGTAAATAAGTAAAAGGTTAGAAAGGAGATATAGATAAAAATTGAAGATTGTTTCCGCTCTCAAGCAGCAACAAGTGCATGGATCAAAATGGAAAAAACATTCGGACATTAAGATCAGTGACATAATGTTAAGTCAATCTATAGAATTTCTGATAAGAGGCCATAAAAATATAAAAGGCAACATAATAGAAGTTGTTGTTAAATTCTGACTATTAATCTACACGTAAATTGTAGCTGTATTGCAGACTCCATGATATAAGAATCTGCAATAGATTTAATTTTCTGTTATGTATAAGTTGAGGCAGCCATAATACTAATGAGTACTTAATGCCAGAAAACAACAGTCCATTCTTCCCAGTAATATTAAATGGACTTTGGTTGGATGAGTGCAGATGAGTGCAATGCATCATGGTCAAGACAAACTTCAGACTTCTCATGAAAAGAATGAACTCTTTTGTTTATTCAATATGAACTTTAACAAACTTTCAATCAGTAATAAAAAGTATGAACTCTTATTTGGCTTAAAAATTTCTAAATCAATTATGTTTGCTAATCACTTCCATTTTTCATTTTTATTTATTTTTGTACTTATTAACTAATTTTTTAAAATGTATTACATTTTAGTTGGGTGTAGATGGATGCATAGATTTGTTAACATTTATGTTAATTATTTTTGTAAAATATTCATATGTGTAAAATATATATGCTTCAACGTGCAAAGCCACTTGATATATATCGGTAAATATGACACCTCATGCTGAGTGTCTAAACATATTTACCTTATAGCTTATAAGTTATTGTTGTCTGTGCAGCACCATATGATGAGTGTCAATGGGTTTACATAATTGAAAATTTTTCCTAATTAATTTTCAATTAATAACATTATATCTAGAATCATTTATGTTAGCTTAAAAAGGTATGATTTCAGACTATTTGTTTGTAGTTAGGTCGATCTTGGTGGAGGGTTATATGGATGTTTATAACAATGTAATGTGAAGTGTGTTTAGCATACAGGGTAAAACCAAAGTTAATGCATGACCCAAAGTTATAGTCATTGAGTTGCAATGGACATAGATGTATTTCCTGTCAATTGATTTCCTTTTTCCTTTGCGTATTAATAGTAAGATGGCAAAGTCCCCAATTCGCCATTGCAGAGCATCTTTAATATATATATATATTGTAACGGACCATAAAATGTACTGGCAGTCTACCGGGTGTGAGATTTAATTAATTAATTGATGCCCCAAATGTTTGGGTTGCCAAAATATGTAATGGACTGTAAAACCCTTTTAGGATAGTACACCCAGAGCCTTCTCTACTTACAGGTTCTATTACTACTCGGGGTTCTAACTCAGTGTAGACATTTGCCTTTACCTCTGCTCAAGGATGGAATTAAATAGGATGGCAATAAGGTGACCTCTATATAGATCCTTAATGGATATTGCTAATAATAAATTAAAAATATGTATGCATGTATAATAGCTATTCTGGTGAGTGAAGTATGAATGATGCTTGACAATCTAGAGACCAGAGAAACAAAGATTTTAACTTCAAACAACAAATATTTTTTAACAGATCATGCTTAAAGTTATGATATTTATAAATCAACAAAATATATATATATATGGTTATTATAAAATATTAATTTATCTCTACAACAATAAGACTAGCTGTAATTTAAATATTAAAATATGAGTTGATATAAAATTATAAAATTATAGTGCATAATTTACAATAATGTATCAATTATTTTAAATATGAAATTATATTACTAAATGTACGATTATCATCTTGTTTATGTCCTTTAAATGTACCTCAAGGTTATGTCCATGAATTGCTAATTTGTGTTTTGTATAGTTCATTCATAAACAGTTATTCATTTAAACAAGAAAGTGTTATATATATTTACTTATTAATTAGTTTGATTTTAATGTATTAATTGTCTAATAAATGTAAATATTTAAAATATTACCTTTTGTTTTAGTCATTTTCCAGTTTAATTTAAGCATTCAATTACACAAATATTTTATTTACAAACATATATAATATATTGATGTATACCTTGAGTTGTGTATTTCTCTCACCCTATAAAAATTTAAACAAATGGGTTCTTTTTTAAAAAAAATGTTTGCTACAAATGAATAAAAGGGTGAGAAAAATTCATAACCCAATTCTCAGTATACATTTAAAAAAAAATATTTAAAGCATAAAATATAATGAAATTTCTGAATTCCTTAAAACAATAGCAAGTTAAATTTTCAAAAGCAGCTTCTGTATTCTTAGCAGATAATGTATTTCTTTTATTCATGTATATTAAGTCATGTTAAACATTCTAAGCATTAACAATTCCCATGACGAAATTGAATTCATGGGCATTTGATTTTAAAGCCATGCATTTCCATTCCATATCCAGATCTTTCCACATTGATTTAAACATTAAATATACCAATAAATATGATCCTCCATCACACGCCAATGACACCAAGGAGATAGAAAAATCCCCCAACACTTAATTAGCAAAAGTGCATTGTTAGATATTATTTACACACATATAAATTGTTAAATATAAATATTTTTCCAAGGCTTACGTTATAATATAAGACAAACGTTATTTCTATGCAGTTTTATTTATATATGTATGAGATGCATGATAAAGATTTTACTTTAAAAGTAATAAAAATTAGTGTTAATAAAGTTCTATTTCATCATTCGTTGATTTTATTTTATTCAAGAAACATTTTATAGCAATTAGATTTTGTTTTTATGATAAATAACTATGAAGTTCTTAGCATTTATTTGAATGAACGAAAGTTTATCAATTAAACAATGTCTTTTTTTTTCTTTTTTTAAAATATTTTACTCTAGTAAATAATAAAATTCCAAATTTTAAATAGTTTATTTTTAATAAAAAAAGGAAATCATAATAACTAATATAATAACAATTAAAATATTCTTATTCTACAACTTTACTTTCATGTACTTCATTTCAACAAGAAAAAACCAACAACAACTAAAAAAAAAATCTGTTGCTTAGATATTTTTCCATGTTCCCAAAATCAACAAAGGTTTACTCTTTTTTCCTCTTTTAAACAAAAGAAACGTGGTTACTAGAATTTAATGTCAAATATTTTTTTTCTATTTTGTCACGTCATGATTTAAAATCTACATTCATGTATATATATGTGTATATGTATATATTTTATTTTACATTTAATAAAAAAAAATGTGTTCATTCCTTCATGAATATATGGTTATGTTTGTGTGTATATATATGTGTATATGTCTCCAAATATCTAAAAAATTAGGTTTTAAAAGATGGCTGCCTATTTAATCTTTATACATTTTATCCTAAAACATCAGTTACTTATTATCATTTTTTATAAGGATTGGGCATCACCTTACATTTCCCCTACCCTTAGAAGGTTAAAATTTAGACCATTGTCAAAATTTTAGCACATAAACAAAGGTTTGGATGGTTATTGTGTTGGATAATTTTATTCTTTTTAAATAGGGAGAGTTCTAATGCTGTTGTACTTATTTTAATTTACTCATCAATATACATTCGCTTTTTTTTATATTACTCATTTTTGGTTAGATTTTTATCCTTATCTCTTTCATCTTAACATTGAATTACTGTCATCATTAACACTGTTCCTATTATCTTTACTAAAATTACTAACTATATGATGGTTGAATACTCTGAATTTGACTGGTTAAGTGTCTCTGTTCCAGAAGGCACATATTTGGGTTTGTCAGCCTATATTCTGCTCCCTAGGAGTCTTATTGAATTTTTATAAGGTCTGAACAAAATATGGGATTTCCACATTGTATGGGTCAATTCCCACATCTCAGCCAATTCTAAGATACCTCAATAAAATGTTTCAACATTAATTTGAGTGCATCCTCATCACATCTACCTACTCTAGCTATTTACTCACAAACAATGCTGTCTTTTTCATTACAATATACTTGCATATACCCATTTACATTTTTTTATAAACTTCACTTTCATCTACTTTAATCATGATCATCTGTTTACAAATAACTAAGCTTCTGTACCTGGCAGTTCTTGACAACCACTGTATGGCATTAATATCTGAGCATTATAAGTTCCTTTTACCTCTCCATCAATATTTAACCAAAATGCATTTGGGCCAGCTTGTTTCACAATAGCATATGGTCCAGCATATTGTTGACAAAATTTATGATAAACATTATCCATTGGTTTACATGGGTTATGTGTTCTCACAAAAACCTTGTCTCCAATCTTAAAGTGATGTCTGCTTTCCTTCCCCTTCTTATTTCTAAAATTGGATTTATTAATTAACTGTTGTCGAGCCATTTGAATTTTAGTTTCTATGTCATAGTGATGACATTCAATTGGAGGTTGGTATTTCACAAATAACAAAGGAATAGGTTGATTAAAATGAAGTTGGATGGGTGCGAATCCAGTAGATTCATTTGCACCCCAATTTATGTAATTCACTACCCGTTCTGTCTGCTTCACCCACCCCCTATTATTTTCATAAGATTTAATAATCAAAAGTAAACTTAACATTTTTTTTCTTTTATATACATATATACTCACTTAACATTATTTACAGGGTTCAATCATTGAGAAAGTCCATTTTTTATGTTCCAGGGTTGCAATCATGAAGTCTGTCCCTTAATTTGTGCCTTTCTCATTTTAAGGACTTTCATTCACATATTCAATAAATGTGAAGGGACCTTCATAAGTGTTGCAAAGCTTATGGAACCTGGGACCTTTCTGTTTCTTTGTAGGGAGTATAGTTGACTCCAGTAACATCTTGCAACTATCTATGACTTGGTCATCTTCCTGATTATGAAGAGAATTGTTGCGCCATAATACACATTCAAGATGAACAAGTGTATCGACTTCATTTGTCTTTTCAAAGTTGACTCCACTAATGGGACAATTTTTTTTTGTGAAAAGCCTTTGAACATATAATAGCTTTTCTTGGATTTTGCTACTATGTTCATGGACTTTGTATTTAGAACAAACTTTATGTTCTGAACATTGGATGCTCACATTAACTTGTTCTGCTTGATCATCTAACATATTCATTCCCATACTCTTCATGGGAAGGATTGAATCAGCATCATTCCAAAATGTTTTTGGGATTGCTCCTCCCAACTTAAAATTGGTGGAATGATTTTCTATTAAGTCTTCAAGTACTTGCTGAGTACATATAGCAGGACATTCATGTACAAGAGAAGTTTCCATAGTAACAGAATATTTAGTACTTCGATTGGATTCAAAAATAAAACTAGATGTTTTTATATCATTAATATCACAGCTCATACCATCTATCCTATTATTAATATCATAAGTTTTAGATTCTATCTTATCTGTATTTTCTTTTATACACATTATCTTTGCTTCCAAATTACTATTTATTTTGATCTCCAAATCATCAATATCAGTTTTAGTTACCATAGTAAACTTTATATCCTCTATCTTAATGAATTCTTGGGCATGGCGAACTTTCTTAATTTTATTCTCAATTTCAGTGGTAATACTTTCCTTAAATTCAGTATACCGCTCTTGACACTGCAAGTTCACTACATCTATATTTATTCTTATCTCTTCCACATTTTGCTTTAATTCCATACTACTGTTATGCACTTCATTCATCTCTGAAGATAACGGCTCCATGGCTGTAGAAGATTTAGCCTTGATTATATTCATCTGACCACTCATGCTATCCATCTGACCACTCATATCAGCTTGCATGGCATCCATCCGACCATTCATGTCATTCATCTGACCAGTTATGCTATCTATCTGACCACTCATGTTGCTTTATATCAGCCTTGGTTGCCATATTATCCATTCGATCCAATAATGTTTGGAGCATCTGCATCATGGCTCCACTATCTTCTGTAACCTGTGTTAGTCTAAGTCTCCTTGAATTTGAAATATCATTTGTTTTTCCTTTTGCATTGAGAAAGAATGCTTAGCTCCAAACATTGACCCCCCAGACACATTTATGTCTACTGATCCTACTTGTTCCATATTAGGATCATGCTCAGCTTCATTGTCACTAACACCCTGTGGCTTTACATGTAATTCCTTACTCATACTTGATAAATACCTCCCACTTCTGAGAAACATACAAAATAAACTAATACTTTTTTTTAAAATATCTACTCTGTGGCAAAATTATTTCTTTTTATATAATATTCTATAATATATCATAGGATCTTCTACCAACTTGTGTCATCTCATGTGATTTTGGTTACCTTAAGTATTTTACATATCATTAGTATTAATACTGGTTTTATATATTTTTCCCTTTATCAGCTTCACTTGCCTACTCTTATTAGATTCTTGATCATCTATTTAGTTTTGGTCTCTATTTATCAGTTCATACATTCACTCAGAGTTGTTTGAACTTATTGTGGATTGACTAAATTAATTATACCATTAAGTTGCCACACCATTTAATCCATAGGGTTATGTAATTTATAGTTTATTAAATGACTAACTAAAATATGATAAATCAGGTTATACTGAAATTATGGACAATTTCTCATAAATTCAATTTATGTCACACTAAAAATATACAGTAACATATGATAGGCCTAACTCTTTAAAGCTCAACACATTGTGTATCAAAATATAAGAGACAAAACTTTTCACATGCAGTGAATCTAAGTATTCAAGCTTACCACATTGCATTACAAAAATGTAACAGACAACCAACTAGAATGAATTTAATAATTGGTTATTATGAATTTGACATGATAATCAACTTTCATTAAGTCTATATATGCTAGTGTACAGGCTTCACTGTTGATGGTGTCAAAAATGTAACAGTATGTAGTTTGTATCTGTGGTGAACTAAAATTTTTAGGCCCAAAACGTTGTGCGCCAAAATATGTAATGAACCGTAAAATGTACCAGCAGTCTACAGGGTGTGAGATTTAATTAATTGATGCCCCAAATGTTTGGGTTGCCAAAATATGTAACAGACTGTTAACTATGAAGCTCTTACCATTTATTTGAATGAATGAAAGTTCATCAATTAAATAATGTTTTTATTTTTATTTTTTAAAATATTTTACTCTAGTAAATAATAAAATTCCAAATTTTAAATAGTTTATTTTTAATAAAGAAAGGAAATCATAATAACTAATATAATAACAATTAAAATATTCTTATTCTACAACGTTACTTTCATGTACTTCATTTCAACAAGAAAAAACCAACAACAACTAAAAAAAAAAATCTGTTGCTTAGATATTTTTCCACGTTCCCAAAATCAACAAAGGTTTACTCTTTTTTTTCTCTTTTAAACAAAAGAAATGTGGTTACTAAAATTTAATGTCAAATATTTTCTTTATTATTTTTGTCACATCATGATTTAAAATCTACATTCATGCATAAATGTGTATATGTATATATTTTATTTTACATTTAATAAAAAAATAAATTTGTTTATTCCATCATGAATGTATGGTTATGTTTGTGAGTATATATATGTGTATATGTCTCCAAATATGTAAAAAAAAAATTAGGTTTTAAAAGCTGGCTGCCTATTTAATCTTTATACATTTTATCCTAAAACATCAGTTACTTATTATCATTTTCTATAAGGATATATATATATATATATATATATATATCCTTATAGAAAATATACTATATATGTATATAAACAATATATATATATATATATATATATATATATATATATATTGTACCATTACAATTTAGTCACTAGCTAAATTTATAGTAATGTGCATGTAGGAAAATGTAAAACAAAATCATCATCACATTTTTATATAAAAGGAAACTGTAGGGCATCCAAGTTTAAACCCTACAAGATCCAGTTCTAAAAGCTTTAGATAGAAAGAGAGTGGGTGAACAATTAATATTGTTTGTGTGTTGATAGAAAAGTAATACACACATTTAAACTATTCAATTTTTAATTTTTCTTTAAAAAGCAAAGTTATAATGCATACATATAGGCAGTGTATGTGTAATCTATTGATTGTTTTATATTTCAGATATTTAACTTTCTTTAAAAACTAACCTATGCTTGATCAATTCTAATATCTTAGTCTGTTTCTATTTTGCTTTTCTATAATAGTAAGTGGGAATTGAAAAAGTCACAGATTTAATTTTAAATATTAGGGTTATAATTACTAAGCTAGCAATTATATTATTTAATGTTAGTTTATGAATGATTTGAAATGATAAAGTATGTGTGTACATTACATACAGAAATTTACATTTATTAAATATTGAAAGAAAAGGAAGGGTTAAATCTGTCAAATAATTTTTTTGTACAATTTTATGTTAAAAGAGGAAATCTGTTGAATCAGATATCTATTTTTGTAGCAATTTTGTTTTTGTAAATTATTGTTTGTCACTTTGGGAGCTTAAGCTGGGTGGGAACTCTAATTTTGAAATTGTCTTATCTTAAGATTAGAGAAAAGAAACTCCAATTTTAGATATTACAGATATACATGAAAAAGGATTAAGCCTATTTTTTAAGACAAAAGTGTCTGAAAACCAGGTGTGTGATTTTTTTTGGGTTGATCAAAAATAGCAATTCACACTATCACTCTAATTGGGTGAGTTGACTTAAAAATCGGATATAAAAGCATTCTGGAAAATCAGTTGAGCTATTAGATTATTAGATTATTGTTATTGTAATATATTGTGAGAGAGACTTTTTAAAAATTATTGAAACTAAAGCAGACAAACAAAATTTAGTTCTGCTAGATAGTTTTTTTTTAAATCATTTTTTATGAAGTTTTAACTAGCAAATTACATCACAATTTAAGTTTAGTTTTCCTAAAAACTCAATTTTAAATATTAAATTATATCATAATTCATTTTCCTCAACTAATTACCTTTAGCCCTTGCTAGTACAAATGTGACCTTCCCCATATTTCTTCCTGTTGCCAACCTGGAAGGTTACAATCCTTCCCCCTTATGAAAGAAAAATGAATTGGATAAACTACAATCAATATTAATAGCACATCAAATTTTACATTAAGATCATTCCTCAATTAGAAAATTATGTTCGTCAAATAATCATACATCAATAAAAATATTGCTTTTATAAACACATATTTATATTATATTATATCAACATTAAATAAGCAAAAAAAACTAAATTCTATATTGAACAATATGTATAACTTTTATTAATCATGTCTTGCAGGATACAGAATCAAACTGTGAGCATTATAGGCAACTTTAAACCTTGCTTCATTATTCTTTATTTTCTTTCTTATGACAAGTGTACTTCTAAGAGATTTCATTTTTACTTTGTTAGATTTAACTCTAGCCTTTTTAATATATCTCACTTTATTTCTAACTTTCTTAAGATGATTTATATTAAATACTTCCTTTATTCCTTTGAATTTGATCTTAGCCTTTCCAACATCTTTTTCTTCATCGACAATCTTTCTAAGATAACTTATCTTAACCTTCTCTTTACTCATCTTTTGGAATTTTACTTTAATTTTCTTTATATGTTTATTGTGATTAATTACCTCTCTCATAAAATCTACTTTGTTTTTCTTCTTACTTTTACATTTAAGCTTTACTTTGGCCTTGCCTAAATCTCTTTCCGGATTAATAACTTTTCTAAGAAAATTTAAATCAAACATCTTTGTCTTCTTCATTTTACATTTTATTTTCACTTTACCAACTTCTCTAGCATGACTAACACTTTCTATTAAATATTTCATACTACATATTGCATGTTTAGTATCTCCATAAAATATTTTTTAAAAAACATTCACCTTCACCTTATGTTCTAAATAATCAAGAACACACTTTGGAATTATGTATTCATTTTTATTTTTAAATTTATTACCTGTAATATCAGTAACCTTAAACAACTTATTTTCCAAAATTTCTAGATATTTCATGTCTAAGGAAATTATTTCTTTCTTCATTAATTTACCAACTTATTTCTGTTTATCAAGATTCTTCTTGAAATCCTTAAGCATGACTATAACTACATTTCCATCTAATTCTGAGTCTTGACCATCTATTTCTCTAAGCCCTTTATATACATTTATTTCATTACTGACTAAACTAATGTTCTTATTAATCTGCATAACTTGGTCATTAATATTCTCTTGCATTTCTAGCTTCATTTTGGGTGTTTCTACTCTTGCTTCCAGCTTTGTTTCTAGTTTCACTTCTAATTTTATCTCTGACATTTCTGACTTTATTTCAACCATCCTCTCCTCTGATTTCTTTTGACTCAATTTTATTTCTATTGCTATCTCTTATTCTTGACTTTTTACTTTCTCCTACACAACTTTCATCTGCCTAACTATTCTATCTTTTATTTCTACCATTTCTGACCTTATTTCTGAAACCTCCAACTTTATTCCCGCCATCCTCTCCTCTGACTTATCTTGATTCACTTTTATTTCTTTTAGTTCTGACTTCAATTCTACAAACATTTCTTCTGACCTTTCTCTATGCTCTGTTCGACCAGACTTTAGTTCTCTTAATTCTGATTTCAATTCTGTTTGACCAGACTCTAATTTTACTTGACCAGACTTTAATTCTACTTGACCAGACTCAATTTTTTTTAGTTCTGTTAATATATTTTTAATAACATTGGCATATCACCATCTAGAGGTTGAGGGTTAGTATCTCTCATCCTACTAGACTCTCCATAGGACATACCTATAGTTTCATTTCCTGATTCAAGATCAGGGGATATCGGAACAATGTCTGGAGATGGTGTCTCTTGAGACCCACCCAAACTATTGTATAAACTCTTCCATTTTATAATCTCTTAAAATTTTAATATTACTTAAGAAAATAAGGTTCACCAGCTTTGACCTCTACCAAACCAACAATTCAAA
Organism: Epiperipatus broadwayi; assembly: GCA_028023455.1. Taxonomy (NCBI): domain Eukaryota; kingdom Metazoa; phylum Onychophora; class Udeonychophora; order Euonychophora; family Peripatidae; genus Epiperipatus; species Epiperipatus broadwayi. The sequence continues at coordinate 779,096 of JAQFVV010006328.1, read as the reverse complement.
TTCACCATCACTACCTAAAATGACAAAATTTCCAAAAAGACACACCCAAACTATTGTATAAACTAAACTGTTCCATTTTATAATCTCTTAAAATTTTAATATTACTTAAGAAAATAAGGTTCACCAGCTTCGACCTCCACCAAACCAACAATTCAAATTCACCATCACTACCTAAAATGACATAAAATTTCCACAATTTTATTTTCCCATATAATGTTCGATTTTCCACACACACATAGGCAAGAAGACATTAAGCTTTAACTAGATAATATTAATCTAAACATAGCTGGAATTATAAATTAAATTTTATATGATCCACTATAGTTATATTGCAAACTACACCAATTCAAACAACCGATAAAAGACAAAAATAATTTAAAAATATTCATTTATCTTTATGCTGTATTGGGCACATTCATATATTATAACCAGCATTTATAACAAAAAAAAAATTCATAACCAAAATAAAATTAATGATGACGTGCATTCACTATGACAACTGATATACAATTTTTACTTAAATAAGGTAAATGCCAATCTTTGCATAAGAATATAGAAAATAACCTTGTAAGAATGAGCTATATATTGAAGTTATATATTGATCCATTCTTCTAAAGATCCAACAGATACTGACAGCCAAAATAATTATCAGCAGTTCACAATTTTGAGATGGATTGAAGAATTCCATCACTGCTCTTAAAACATGCAATGCCCATGAACACTCTGATGATCATCTCACTTTAATCACTCTAAGCTACCACAACCCATAATATTCTACTACAAACACTATCACAATTCCCTGCTTACATCCAAGTATTAGGGGCTATTTATAAAATATTGTCTTGCTCATCTTTGGGAGTATTAGAGACAAATATTACATATATATTAGAAAGAACTATGCCTTGCTCTCTCAGGAGTCTTAGAGGCAAAATCATGGCAGGATTACAGTTAACTGCTTCATGATAACTAACAACTGATATCATAATTTGGGTTGGAGCAGTGAATGAGAACAATCAGTCACCAGTGACATGAATACACCATATACTTAAGACAATGACAAAAATTCTCCATCCTTCACCAGAACTTGCAACACACATCAATAAAACTCCAACAATCATGCATTCTATTTAACCTTTAAAATTATAGACTTTCTATAACAGAAATGTTCTGAATATGAACAACATTAACACTTTTAATTTAATACTATCAATAATTCTATGTTTGTCTAGCATCAGTACTATATTTAATTGACAATAATATATATATATATATATATATATATATATATATATATATATATATATATATATATATATATATATATATATATATATATATATATATATATATATATATATATATATATATATATATATATAACATGTTATCAACTTTAACATTTATTATAAGTTATGATATTTATATAGCTTTATAATTGAAACTAAACTGTCTCATGGCTGTATTTATTTATTTCACCTAAAAATGTTTTTTAAACTATACATCTGACATTCATATATCTACTACACATCTTTCAGGTATTGGCTTATTTCAAACTCTAATTGGCTTATTTCAAACCTTAGTTAATGCTCCATTTACCCCTAGTTTAATTTTATCAAACATTTCCATTAATCTTCCAGATTGATATATAAAAAATCCTTGAATAAGAAAACTGTCAACTTGATTCTATTTTGGAACCAATTTTGTAATAACTGTATACTTAAAACAGGAATAAAGTAATTCTAATAGCAATGGATTACTTCTCATCTCAGATATATGCCAATATATCAACAAAAATATAAACACTCTACAAGATATGAGACTTAAGTAATCAAGATTCCACGATTAAACATCCATTTAACCCAATCATATATCTAGCATTTAACCCATAAATGTTGAGGTCCCAGTTGGGCATCCACTTAACCCCTATCTACAATAATCATCATCAAATTCAACATACTGACTGTTATTTCACTCCACTATCATTAACTAATCATGCTGCCACATTGTGTGTCATTCATAATAAAATGTATAACATATAATCTCCAATAAAGAACAAAATACACATATGAACAAAGATGAATTGATCACCAATCATTGTGCAACCATTTAACCCATAAATATATCGAGCACTTAACCCATGTATATCAGGCCATCCACATTGCATGCCACCACTTAACCATAAATATATCAGGCTATGAGACTTAATTAAACAGGGCCACACGATTAGGCAGCCACTTTTCCAACCCAATCGCATATCAAGCCCCAGTTGGGCGGTCACTTTAACCCTAAATATACCAGGCCCCACGATTATTAGGCCCCATGATTGGGAAGCCACTTTAATCCTCACCTATAACCTCCATCTTCTTCACTTATTTACTTTATTATATTTATAATTGCCCAGGTGCCAATTCTATTCAAAATAGAATACAATTTATAATTATAAATTATATTTAAACTTATTTAAAAGGTTTTATATTGTAATTATTCTATGGCTTAGCTCAGTTGAGATTATAGGATATGGTCTTTATATATGAGGCCAACAAGGATGATAAAACATTTCTATAAACAATAATACTATAAGGTTAATTTAAATATGTTCAGAGCATCTATTCAATACTAAAACTGTTGCAAAATTGGCAATTATTACATTTAATACAGTATAGAAAATGATGAGGATTGGGTATCTTTTTATCCAAATCACCACCTATTCTAAGCAAAGTAAAAGATATTATTAGCATTGTAATACTAAGATTTAATACCACCAGACAAATTAAATAAAACTTGACTTATATTGACAAACTTATATCTTCTATAACTATGTTATGTTAACTAGATGTGTGTGTGTGTGTGGAAATGGAGAATCGAACATATATAGTCAAGAAATTCCTATGGGTTATTAATTCAATAAAATATTTATTAAAAAAATCAAAAATAAACAATAAATAAAAAAAAATATTATTTATACACCTTGATAACCAATTACATCTCTTCTATGTTACAATCAAAATTGACTACTATTTAATATGTTAATCATATATTTTCGAATATGTGCATTTGATTATATTGTAAATATAATGAATTCCTGAAATATATTTTATTAGATTATTTATAAAACTTGGATGATGCCATAAATCAATCATCTTTTATACATATGATAAAAATTTATACAACACATATCTGTTATAATCAATGTATACAATCTAACACTAACTATACAAAACTAAAGATAAGCATGGAAAAACACTAACCAAACACTTATCCTTATACTTATATATGTGGAGTTAATTAATATCTCCAAACCCAATCTAAATAATTTACTCGTCTCTGACCATTTCTAGCTTCACTTTATAACAGACACAGTTTTAATTCTTTATTCCTTTTTAAATAAAGTTCATTAGCGAAATTAAGCATAATAAATCCAATTAAAAAAATAAATAAAAAATAATAATAATTTATAGCACCATGCACACACTCGAATATATATAATCATCTATAGTATAATTTCCGGATCATACAAAATATATTATCATATTATAATATATAAGAAGTTACATTGTTTTGTTGATTTTTTTTTTTAAAAGAACACAAGACAAAAAAAAATTGTTTATACATCTATTGTAATCAAAAAAAATTATTTGTCAATATCCCATTATTACATATTAAGTTGTTGTTTTTTTTTTAAATTTGAAAAATGAAAGAAACATACATATTAATTTCAAAGATGACAGTAAATCATAACATAAAAAAATGTCTATTCGATTGTTAAGCATAACTTGTTAAGAATGATAAGAGTTTTTTTTATCCTAGAATTCCATGATGGGCATTAAAAAAATGATATTTGCATGCATTGAATTTATTTCACTATATATACGTGAATAGCATAGTTATACAGTAGAAAATTATCTTCTTGATATAAAATTAAGTAGATAATTTTTTTCATTTTAAATTTTAATTTGCAGAAGATTGATAGGAAATGATTAGAATTGAATATTAAGCGTTTGATTCTAGCATTTAACAAGAAAAAATTATCCAGCTTTACTTTAAATAATTTTGTCATTTTAATATTATTTACTTTCAGCAATACTTTAAAATAAATTATAATTACTTATCTTATGTGACATCCAGGTTTTTTTAAAGGTAGTGAACTTGAACCATCGTTTGACAGAAATTTGGAGCTGATTTCCTTCTGGGTCTATCTCTTCATGGTTTTATTACTCCAGTAGTATAATAGAAATTTTCCATAAATATATCATTAGAATTCTTGCGATGTTTTTTTTTTATATTTGTTGTAATACTTTTAGAGAGTTTTTTGATTCTTTTAAGTTTTTTTACATTTTCTCCCTTGAAAATTTTTACTTTCTTCAAGTTTTTAAACTCTTTGTCTCTCTTCCCTTACACCCTCTGTGTTTCTATGATAATCAACTTTGGAAGCTTGCCAGAAATATTATTTATAAAAATTTTAGCAATACAATATTTGAATAGAATAAACATAGTAATAAAAATATTAAATATTAATTATTAATTTTAGAAATGTTATTTACTATTACAAATAATCTTTATTATTTTTAAAACATAAGATTCTAAGACAATATATAATCAGTAACTTATAAATAAAATATAGAAAAGAAAATTCTAATTAATAATACATTTATGCATCTGCCTATTATGACATGTAAATCCTCTACTATACCCAAACATCTACCACTAAACATATAGTCCAAAACTCCACCAATCAATATACCCATTTAAAATTTTAATTTTGTTAAAATCCTAATTTTAACTAGCAAATTACATCACAATTTAAGTTTAGTTTTCCTAAAAACTCAATTTTAAATATTAAATTATATCACAATTCATTTTTCTCAACTAATTACCTTTAGCCCATGTTAGTACAAATGTGACCTTCCCCATATTTCTTCCTGGTGCCAACCTGGATGGTTACAATGTATATATATATATATATATATATATATATATATATATATTAGTAGATCGAGCTTTACTAATAGCCCACTATCAAGCTTAGTTTACATAAACACTGAGAGAGATAGTATTCAATATCTCTTTCAAATTGTCTCCAACCTTTAACCATGGTTTCAAGCTAATTGGCTCATGTTGGTATAGTGTAGGAAGACCAAAAACTAGATCTAAACTCCAACTCTACTAAACAGCATTTATGAAACTCATTTCTATGAGTTTGAAAGCATGAATTTTTCAGATGCGTAAATATCTTCAAATCCATTAAAACAAACTAGATAGCTTATATATATATATATATATATATATATATATATATATATATATATATATATATATATATATATATATATATATAATATATATATATATATATATATATATTCCAAATGATTTCATTTACCAGACAGTCACACATTCCTGTACTAGACAAGGATCATTTCCTAAATAATATCATGCTGCAGATGCACATTCCTGTCAGTGTGGTTTTATGCAAGCATCTTTATATTGCATTTGTTGTGTCTGTATATCAGGAAGCAAGTGTTGGTGTGGCTATGAGCTTTTAGCCTGAAGTTGAATGATTATTTTTGAAAAGTTTTTAACTGAATAATCTATGTAGCCCATCTATACTCAACATTGTACTATAGAAATATATAAACTGTCCATCTGTGTGAACTTTTAACTACAGTATAAAATAATTTAAATATCAAATTAATAAATAAAATCTAAAACAAGATAAATTTATTCCTGAATTTTAAATTTATATGCATGTGTCAATAAATGTTTTTGTATGTTATTACTGGCAGTGGCATATTTTATTTTGTATTTGTAATCTTAAAAATATATTTTTCTTTATTAAAAAAATGTCTAAGAATTTACTATATATCTCAGATACTCCTAGAGCTAGTAGCATGGACTAAAATAAAATTGGATCTTAACAATATGTATCTGTCTACCATACATATTTTCAAGGTTCAAATCAAATTGCCTGGTGGCACTCTGTACAGCAGATATGGTAAGACTCCAACCACCAGTACCATTAATATATATATATATATATATATATATATATATATATATATATATATATATATATATATATATATATATATATATATATATATATATATATATATATATATATATTCTAACCCAGTTGTTAGTTTATTATTAGAAATCTATATTATTTCCTTTATTTCTAACCCAATATATAATTAATTAGTTTATTTTGCACTTGTGACACTAATTTTTCTGGTTGTTGTTAAGGCAACCAAAATAAAAGCAACATATCCATTAATTTTCCAATATGATCTAAAATACTTTTCATATAATACAATTGTACATTCAATTCTCTTAAGCCATACCACAATTGTAATAACAACAATAATTGATCACTTATTAATTTAAAGAATAATTATAATAATATTAATCTCAGGGTTCTTTGTTTCATGTAAGGAAATGCTCAGCAGTATTGTGTTGTCGCATATGACTGGCATTCTGGTCGGCTATAGGAAACATTTATTTTTACTTAAATTCAATGTGTCTTCATCTCTCATATCAACTGCTATATTATTTAAAGAGATGATAATTCTATTCAATAATGACGTATAATTTTGAATAACACAGCCTTTTTTTTTTTAGAATCTCAGTCAGAATAATAAAAAGACAAGGGTGCTTTTTGTGTCCTTCCATCATCCATGACAACACAATAATATAACTAAGATTTATTACTTAGACAATTTAACTAAATGGGAATGGAATAATGTGCAACCAAAGTTAATGGTTTGGGAATAAATTCATTTTTTTTTTTTTTTTACAAAGGTGAATGTTTAGTCTTAAGTTTTCAACTCCATAAATAATTATCATTAAACTAAAATATAATGACATATTCCGATCTGCTTAACTTTATTTATCTGGTATATTAAGTTTTTAAGAATTTGGAATGATTTCGGACTCAAGAAAAGGTTTTGCAAATATTGTGCAAACACTTATATTTAGCATATAAAAACAAAAAAAATGAATCTACAACAAATTTTAACAAGACTATAATTTATTATTATCACAAAAAAAAAATATATGAACATTTATTCAATAATCCCATAGTAATACAAAAATATAAAATATAACTGACATTAATCTGTATACTCTTTTGGTTATGGACTAGAGGTTACTACTTCTCCTGTATGCAATCATATGGATTGATTAACTAAAAATACATTTCATTACCAATACATTGTTTATTAAATTTTGGTAACCTTGTAGAAGCTTTTATTCAAAATTATTGACTAACTATTTTTTTTTTGTTTTTTTTTTTTTTTTTTTTTTATGATTAATCCCATCATATGCAATACGCAAAATATTAAATTTATTTCTAATACATTTACTTTATTTATGGTCTTTAATGGGATAACCTATTCTAATTATAGGCCAGTTATCAGAAGTTACACTTACCATCTTACATTTAACTTAATGCTAACTTAAGTTATGATACAAATTTTATTCATACGTATAATTTTAAATATGAGTATTATTTAATTACTAACCAGAATTAAATATTGCATTTGAATATTCCTTCAGTAAATAAGCGTTTTAAATTACGCAATTTTAATTACTTTCTCCATTGATTTACTTGTCAAATACTAGCAATATTTAGCAGCACAATACAGATATTGATCCTAGTTACTAACGCACTATTTATACTAAAGTGGATCTTGAGGAACTAACACCTCCAATATAACCTTTATCTTGCCCGAACTTTCAAAATTAAGCACAATAATCAACACCTTCCATGGTGGAGCTATCTTTATTTTCACATGAGGAATATGGAATAACCACGAAGGTCTGTAGAGTAATCTACTACATTAAAATATTTTGGTGGTTTCTTGCCTCTTACTTGGGCATACAACGAACACACACCAAATACAATCCTCTCCTGGGATTTAAACGAATGAAGCATACTAAATGCTAGATAAATTCTTGATCGTCCTATCTATGAGAATCGATCACTTGGGCTATAAACATACCCGAACATTATATTTAAAATCTTCCTCTCATGGAAAACAAAGCTTTTGGGGAGATCATTTTTCATCCCACAAAATAAATACATTATAATTATTACCTATGCGAATATTAAGCATATACCAATGCTATATCTGGGCAGGATAAGTAAATACACTGATTATAATAAACTTATGTTACCGGGTATACTTTGATCAACATCTGAAATCAATGGACATCATAGAATAAAAGTATAATAATTTTAATTTTAATAAAGGAACATTCAAAAATAGTTGGTAGCATACTATCTTAAACTAAATAAAGTGGATGTGTTATTTAAGAATAATTAGGAATAAATTCCTCAATTAATACAGTATAAATTCGTTTCAAAACTTTAACAAGAAATATTTTGTTATAGCATTTTTTTTTTTTAGTTACTTCTGATAATTTTCAATATTTATTTTACCCCTTAAATATCTAAATATTTTTTTCTTTTACGTATCTAACATACAAAATTTCTACCTACAATTGTATGTAATAATTAAAACATATTTTATAGATTTTTTTTTCTTTCGTGTTAAATATCAACTTAACCTATAATAATTATATTAAAACATACCTTTGTTATTACAAGGCTATTAAATATCACTTGACCATACAGACTTTAATCTATGTGATATAACAAAAAAATACATATCATTTATAACTTAGTTTTAAACAATCATTAATTAACAAGTGCATACTCTCTCATTAGAAAATGTTTTTCTGTTGAGCAATTGGTCCAGGTGAAGAGCTTTATCCAGTCGTATTTCATGAAGCAAGTTTAAAAACAATAAACGCATGGTATTATTTCCTTTAAATAAAAGTTTTCTCTTATTTTGTGCGTTTAATAAATTAGGTAAAGAAACATATAGCAGAATTGAAGATTAATTCTTACTTGAATTAAACTACTACAATTTTGGGATCCAAGAAAATAAAATATACATATTCTAACATAACGAACAGTTGACGATAGACGATAAACATACACAATATTTTTTTTTTATTGACGATACGTATACTTATTAGCTAGCTTACTTATGGACGAAAATGCGCAATTTTCCGAGAGATTATTATGATAATAACTGCAGTCAATTTACGTGTACATGAAGTTTTAATAATTCCAACTGATGTATAATATAATATATCATTTATTTTTATCATTAAGTCACTAAGATATTTGGTTTTGTTCATACTTTAGGAATTATAAATTTTTTTTTAACGGTAACTTCTCCGTAAGAATGCCCCTATATAACTTTTCCTATATTTACTCTGAGAAAGTTTATATATTTTTTTTTATATATATATTTTTTTAAAATATACAGGTGCATAATTTAATCTTATTTATCATTATTATTATTTCCAGACAATTCTTGGTGAATAAAACATATTTTAACGTATGTAACTACATTACTTGTAAAGGCAGACAATATTGAGAAAGAGCGCGAAAATGTTTCTAGTTGATTTTCCTTGGTTTCAAAATATTTCTTTCAATTATTTTTTTTTTTTCTTTCTATACCAAGAAAATATCAATAAATGACATAAAGTTAATAAATAATTAATCTTTTCTTGGAAATCGCTTCTTTTCCTTAATTTAGATATAATATAATTTTTCGTGACTCTTTTAGTTAATTCTGTCATTTTTGAACTTTAGCGTGAGACAATAAATTTTTAAGTATAAAAGGTCTTTAAATAGGTAGATGGCAAAGAAAATCAGGATATCTTATCAAAAAATTTTAGCCACACATTATATTATTAAAATTTTACTTTGATTACATTTATTTCTGCAAAATAAAATGAAAAAATTGAGTTACCAAATTTCAGCACTGTTCCTTCCTTGAAAACTAAAAGCAGACTATATTTTTCCAAAAAAAAAATGATCTTGATTATGAAATTGGTTGTTTCGTTTTGTTGTTGTTGTTTTTTTTTTTTACTTTAGCGACCTCTTCCAGAAAAATAATCATTTGATTATAACATAAACAAAAGAAAGGAAAAACCTATTACAATCATATAGTTTTAGTATTATTTACCTGGATTACAAAGTAATTTGACAATATAAAAAAAATAATAAATACATTAAATTAACAATCAGTGATGTATAATTCTTTAAACATTATATTTTTTTTTTTTTTTTTTTTTACAAAAAGAAATTACCAGAAGTTATTGTGCTTTATGATAAGACACTCATCCACTCTCCCCTCTACCCATCCAAAATCAATTACTGTTTAGCTTTTATACCATATTAATTTGCTCTAATTATTAATATCTCAATTAAATTATTCATGTTCTCTCTTTAAAAATGACATTGAGTTATTAAATCTATTAGTTATTCACCCAAAACATGCCAAAGTGAGTGAATAGCATACTTTATTAATCAATTATTACTATTGTTATTTTATCTTTTTATTTCTTTAAAGAATAGCATTGTTTTCCTGCAGAAATAATGCCAAGTAAACCAAGTGTCAATAACACTAGGTTACAATTCTCCCACCGTTATAATAAATAAAAAATAAAATAATATATGCATTTTTTAACACTTCTTATGGTATTACTAAGTTTATATCCTACTTCTTTCTTATGTCAATAAATACAGTTTAAAGGATTTAATTTTGCTTGGGATATGGTAGTAAGCTTCGGGCATTATAGGTACCTCTTGTTCCATCAGGGGTTGAGACTAAAAAGGCATTCTCACCCACTTGTTTCACAATTTCATAGGGGCCTTCATAAAGATACATGAATTTTCTAAACATATGTTTCCGGAGATTACTCACATGGGGAGTTCTAATTAAAACAAAATCATGGACTTTAAAAGGATGTGGACTGGTTTTGGAATAACGAGTGGTTTATCACCCATCTTTTTAAGGTTAATTCTGGCCAGTGCTTGGTCATGTTCCACATTATGCTGTTCCCCTATTAAAATCCCACTCTTTAAAAAAACCAAAAAACACCACCACAACCAACCACAAAACAAAAAAGAACAAACCAATAGTCCCATAGCAAAATTAAATCCTTAAGCTGTTAGTGACATAAGAAATGTAGGATATAAACTTAGTAAACTCATAAGAGTTAAAATATTATATATATTATTTTTATATTTATATTTATATATAACGGTGTGCAAATTGTAACCTAGTGTTATTGACACTTGTATACTTGGCATTATTTCTGCAGGAAAACAATGCTATTCTTTAAAGAAATAAAAAGATAAAATAACAATAGTAATAATTGATTAATAAAGTATGCTATTCACTCACTTTGGCATGTTTTGGGTGAATAACTAATAGATTTAATAACTCAATGTCATTTTTATAAGAGAGAACATGAATAATTTAATTGAGATATTAATAATTAGAGCAAATTAATATGGTATAAAAGCTAAACAGTAATTGATTTTGGAGGGAGGAGAGGGGGTGAGTGTCTTATCATAAAGCACAATAACTTCTGGTAATTTCTTTTTGTAAAAAAAAATATAATGTTTAAAGAATTATACATCACTGATTGTTAATTTAATGTATTTATTATTTTTTTATATTGTCAAATTACTTTGTAATCCAGGTAAATAATACTAAAACTATATGATTGTAATAGGTTTTTCCTTTCTTTTGTTTATGTTATAATCAAATGATTATTTTTCTGGAAGAGGCGTAAAGTAAGAAAAAAAGAAAACAAAGCGAAACAACCAATTTCATAATCAAGATCATTTTTTTTTGAAAAAAAAGATAGTCTGCTTTTAGTTTTCAAGGAAGGAACAGTGCTAAAATTTGGTAACTCAATTTTTTTCATTGTATTTTGCAGAAATAAATGTAATCAAAGTAAAATTTTAATAATATAATGTGTGGCTAAAATTTTTTGATAAGATATCCTGATTTTCTTTGCCACCTCTACCTATTTAAAGACCTTTTATACTTAAAAATTTATTGTCTCGCGCCTAAAGTTCAAAAATGACAGATTTAACTAAAAGAGTCACGAAAAATTATATTATATCTAAATTAAGGAAAAGAAGCGATTTCCAAGAAAAGATTAATTATTTATTAACTTTATGTCATTTATTGATATTTTCTTGGTATAGAAAAAAAATAAATAATAATAATTGAAAGAAATATTTTTGAAACCAAGGAAAATCAACTAGAAACATTTTCGCGCTCTTTTCTCAATATTGTCTGCCTTTACAAGTAATGTAGTTACATACGTTAAAATATGTTTTAATTCACCAAGGAATTGTCTGGAAATAATAATAATGATAAATAAGATTAAATTATGCACCTGTATATTTTAAATAAAAATAAAAAAATATAAATATATAAACTTTCTCAGAGTAAATATAGGAAAAGTTATATAGGGGCATTCTTACGGAGAAGTTACCGTTAAAAAAAAAAATTTATAATTCCTAAAGTATGAACAAAACCAAATATCTTAGTGACTTAATGATAAAAATAAATGATATATTATATTATACATCAGTTGGAGTTATTAAAACTTCCTATACACGTGTAAATTGAGCTGCAGTTATTATCATAATAATCTCTCGAGAAGAATTGCGCATTTATAGTCCATAAGTAAGCTAGCTAATAAGTATACGTATCGTCAATAATAACAAAAAAAAGATATTGTGTATGTTTATCGTCTATAGTCAAATGATCCGTCTATGTTAGAATGTCTATATTTTATTTTCTTGGATCCCAAAATTGTAGTAGTTTAATTCAAGTAAGAATTAATCTTCAATTCTGCTATATTTTTCTTTACCTAATTTATTAAGCGCACAAAATAAGAGAAAACTTTTATTTAAAGGAAATAAATACCATGCGTTTATTGTTTTTAAACTTGCTTCAGTGAAATCGACTGGATAGAAGCTCTTCACCTGGACCAATTGCTCAACAGAAAAACATTTTCTAATGAGAGAGTATGCACTTGTTAATTAATGATTGTTTAAAACTAAGTTATAAATGATATGTATTTTTTTTTATATCACATAGGTTAAAGTCTGTATGGTCAAGTGATATTTAATAGCCTTGTAATGACAAAGGTATGTTTTAATATAATTATTATAGGTTAAGTTGATATTTAACTTGCGAAAGAAAAAAAATCTATAAAATATGTTTTAATTATTACATACAATTGTAGGTAGAAATTTTGTATGTTAGATACGTAAAAGAAAAATATTTAGATATTTAAGGGTAAAATAAATATTGAAAATTATCAGAAGTAACTAAAAAAAAAAATGCTATAACAAAATATTTCTTGTTAAAGTTTTGAAGCGAATTTATACTGTATTAATTGAGGAATTTATTCCTAATTATTCTTAAATAACACATCCACTTTATTTAGTTTAAGATAGTATGCTACCAACTATTTTTGAATGTTCCTTTATTAAAATTAAAATTATTATACTTTTATTCTATGATGTCCATTGATTTCAGATGTTGATCAAAGTATACACGGTAACATAAGTTTATTATAATCAGTGTATTTACTTATCCTGCCCAGATATAGCATTGGTATATGCTTAATATTCGCATAGGTAATAATTATAATGTATTTATTTTGTGGGATGAAAAATGATCTCCCCAAAAGCTTTGTTTTCCATGAGAGGAAGATTTTAAATATAATGTTCGGGTATGTTTATAGCCCAAGTGATCGATTCTCATAGATAGGACGATCAAGAATTTATCTAGCATTTAGTATGCTTCATTCGTTTAAATCCCAGGAGAGGGATTGTATTTGGTGTGTGTTCGTTGTATGCCCAAGTAAGAGGCAAGAAACCACCAAAATATTTTAATGTAGTAGATTACTCTACAGACCTTCGTGGTTATTCCATATTCCTCATGTGAAAATAAAGATAGCTCCACCATGGAAGGTGTTGATTATTGTGCTTAATTTTGAAAGTTCGGGCAAGATAAAGGTTATATTGGAGGTGTTAATTCCTCAAGATCCACTTTAGTATAAATAGTGCGTTAGTAACTAAGATCAATATCTGTATTGTGCTGCTAAATATTGCTAGTATTTGACAAGTAAATCAATGGAAGAAAGTAATTAAAATTGCGTAATTTAAAACTGCTTATTTACTGAGGGAATATTCAAATGCAATATTTAATTCTGGTTAGTAATTAAATAATACTCATATTTAAAATTATACGTATGAATAAAATTTGTATCATAACTTAAGTTAGCATTAAGTTAAATGTAAGATGGTAAGTGTAACTTCTGATAACTGGCCTATAATTAGAATAGGTTATCCCATTAAAGACCATAAATAAAGTAAATGTATTAGAAATAAATTTAATATTTTGCGTATTGCATATGATGGGATTAATCATTTAAAAAAAAAAAAAATAGTTAAGTCAATAATTTTGAATAAAAGCTTCTACAAGGTTACCAAAATTTAATAAACAATGTATTGGTAATGAAATGTACTTTTAGTTAATCAATCCATATGATTGCATACAAGGGAGAAGTAGTAACCTCTAGTCCATAACCAAAAGATAGTACAGATTAATGTCAGTTATATTTTATATTTTATATTACTATGGGATTATTGAATAAATGTTCATATATTTTTTTTTGTGATAATAATAAATTATTATGTCTTGTTAAAATTTGTTGTAGATTCATTTTTTTTGTTTTTATATGCTAAATATAAGTGTTTGCACAATATTTGCAAAACCTTTTCTTGAGTCCGAAATCATTCCAAATTCTTAAAAACTTAATATACCAGATAAATAAAGTTAAGCAGATCGGAAAATATGTCATTATATTTTATGTTTAATGATAATTATTTATGGAGTTGAAAACTTAAGACTAAACATTCACCTTTGTGTAAAAAAAAATGAATTTATCCCCAAACCATTAACTTTGGTTGCACATTATTCCATTCCCATTTAGTTAAATTGTCTAAGTAATAAATCTTAGTTATATTATTGTGTTGTCATGGATGATGGAAGGACACAAACACGCCTCTTGTCTTTTTATTATTCTGACTGAGATTCTGAAAAAAAGAAGGCTGTGTTATTCAAAATTATACGTCATTATTGAATAGAATTATCATCTCTTTAAATAATATAGCAGTGGATATGAGAGATGAAGACACATTGAATTTAAGTAAAATAAATGTTTCCTATAGCCGTACCAGAATGCCAGTCATATAGCGACAACACAATACCTGCCGAGCATTTCCTTACATGAAACAAAGAACCCTGAGATTAATATTATTATAATTATTCTTTAAATTAATAAGTGATCAATTATTGTTGTTATTGTGATAGGTAAAATAACTGAGAATTGAATATTTATTGTATTATATGAAAAGTATTTTAGATCATATTGGAAAATTAATGGATATGTTTGCTTTATTTTGGTTGCCTTAACAACAACCTGAAAAATTAGTGTTATAAGTGCAAATAAACTAAACTAGTTATAATATTGGGTTAGAAATATAATAAATAATAAATTTCTAATAAACTAAATAAATCTGGGTTAGAATATATATATATATATATATATATATATATATATATATATATATATATATATATATATATATATATATATATATATATATATATATATATATATATATATATATATATAATGGTACTGGTGGTTGGAAGTCTTACCGCTGTACAAGTGCCGCCAGGCTAATTGTTGAACCTTGAAAAAATATGTATGGTAGACAGGTACATATTGTTAAGATCCAATTTATTTTAGTCCATGCTATACGAAAAGTATCTGAGATATATAATAAATTCTTAGACATTTTTTTAATAAAAGAAAAATATATTTTTAAGATTACAAATACAAAATAAAATATGCCACTTGCCGAATAATAACATGCAAAAACATTTGATGACACATGCAGGAATTCGGAAATAATTTATCTTGTTATTTATTAATTTGATATTTAAATTATTTTATACTGTAGTTAAAGTTCACCCCTGGAGATGGGTGCGAATTTACTTATATTTCTATAATTACGGTGTTGGTATGGAGTAGGCTACATAGGTATTCGGTTAAAACTTTTCAAAACTCGTTGGGACGGGGCGCCATAGCCACACCAACTTTAACCCGACTATACGAACCCGTAACGGGTACGAATATCAAAGTCTTGCATAAAACCGCGCGACGGAGTGTGCGTCTGCGTATGATTATTATTTAAGGGTAGTCTACGGAATGTAACCCCGGGTAATAAGTAATCATTTTTGGAATATATATAATATATATATATATATATATATATATATATATATATATATATATATATATATATATATATATATATATATATATATAACTATCTAATTCCCCCGAGTATTTTGCGCGTCTGAAATTCATGCTTTCAAACTCATAAATGGGATTTCATAAACGGGACAACTTGGTCTTCCCACTATATAACATGAATAATTAGCGAAACCATGGTTAAGGGTTGGAATAATAAAGATAATGAATATATCTCTCTCAGTGTTTATATAAGCTAAGCTGATAGTGGAGCTATTAGTAAAGCCGTCTATAATATATATATATATATATATATATATATATATATATATATATATATATATATATATTGTAACCATCAGGTTAACAAGTGAGGAAAGTCACATTTGTACTAACATGAAACAAAATAATTAGTTGAGAAAAATGAATTGTGATATAATTTCTAATATTTAAAATGAGTTTTCGGAAAACTTAAACTTGAATTGTGATGTAACTTTGCCAGTTAAAATTAGGGATTTAACAAAATTAAAATTTTAAATGGGTATATTGATGGTGAGTTTGGGACTATATGTTTAGTGGTTTGGATGTTGGGTACAGTAGCATTTTACATGTCATAATAGGCAGATGCATAAATGTATTAATAATTAGAATTTTCTTTTATATTTTTATTTATAAGTTACTGATATATATTGTCGAGAAAATCTTATGCCTTTAATAAGGTATTTGTAATAGTAAATAACATTTCAAAATTAATATTGAATATTTAATATTTTTATTATGTTGTTGAAATGTTAATATTTGCTAAAATTTTATAAATATTTCTGAAGCAAATAAAGTTGATTATCTCAAAACTACAGAAGTGAAAAGGAAGAGAAGATAAAAAAAGTTTAAAACGAAGAAATAAAAAATTTTCAAAGGAGAAAATAATAAAAAAGCAAAAGAATCCAAAACTCTCTAAAAGTATTACAACAAATATAAGCATATCAAAATTCTAATGATATATTTATGGAAAATTTCTACAGATAATAAAACACCATGAAGGTAGTCAGCTCTAAATTTACCAATCCAAGCGATGGATTCAAGATTCACTACTGCTAAAAAACCTGGAATAATCACATAAGATAAGTAATTATAATTTATTTTAAAGTATTGCTGAAGTAAATAATATTAAAATGACAAAATTATTTAAAAGTAAAGCTGGATGAACAATAATGATAAACGCTAGAATCAAACAGCAATGTCAATTCTAATCATTTCCTATCAATCTTCTGCAAATTAAAATTTAAAAATGAAAAAAAACGAATACCTTATCAAGAGATAATTTTCTGTATAACTATGCTATTTTATATATATAGTGAAATAAATTCAATGCATGCAAATATCGTTTTTTTAATATGCCCATCATGGAATTCTAGGATAAAAAAAACTCTTATCATTAACTAACAAGTTATGCTTAACAACTCAGTATAGGTTTCCATTTTTTATGTTATGTTACTTGTAAATGCTGAAATTAATATGTATGTTCTTTCATTTTCAAATTTAAAAAAAAAAGTAACAACTTAATATGTCAATAATGGGATATTGACAAATAATTTTTTGATTACAATAGATGTATAAACAATTTTTTTGCAAAAAAATCTTAAAACAATGTAACTTCTTATATATTATAATATGATAATATATTTTGTATGATCAATTAGATATTATATTAGAGTGTGTGCTGGTGTAAATTATTATTATTTTTATTTATTTTTAATTGGATTTATTATGCTTAATTTACGTAATAATTTTTATTTAAAAAATAGAATTAAAACTATTAATCTAGGGGTGGGGAAATGGTCGGGATAATAAATTATTTAGATTGGGGACGGAGGTATTAGTCCACATATAAGTATAGGGATAGGTTTGGTTAATTTTTTCCATGCTTATCTTTAGTTTTGTATAGTTAGTGTTAGATTAATATACATTGATTATAACGGATATATGTTGTATAAATTTTATCATAATGTATAAAAGATGATTGATTTATAGTTTTATAAATAATCTAATAAAATATTTCAGGAATTCATTATATTTACAATATAATCAAATACGCATATTCGAATATGATTAACATATTAAATAGTAATCAATTTTGTTGTAATATAGGTATGGTGGTTATCGGGCATGTATAATAATATTTTTATTTATTTATTTTTGATTTTTTAATAAATATTTTTATTGAATTAACCCATTAAAATTATTTATATATATTGGTTCTCCGGTTCCCCGCACGTTTACGGGTTAACGTAACATAGATTATAGAAAGATATAAGTTTGTCGAGGTCGGAGTTTTATTTAATTTGTCTGGTGGTATATTAAATCTTAGTATTACAATGTAATAATATCTTTTTACTTTATAGAATAGGTGGTATTTGAATAAAGATACCCTCATTTTCTATACTGTATTAAATGTAATGTTCACCAATTTTGCAGCAATTTAGTATTGGGTAGTGCTCTAATTTATATTTAAACCTTATAATATTATTGTTTATAGAAATGTTTATCATCCTTGTTATTTTCATATAAAGACCATATCTATAATCTCAACTGAATATAGAATAATTATAATATAAAACCTTTAAATAAGTTTAAATATAATTTATAAATTATAAATTATATTCTATTTTGAATAGGAGTATAATTTCAATTATAAATATAATAAAAATAAGAGAAGAAGATGGAAATTATAAGGTATTAAAGTGGCTTCTATTCTAATAATCGTGGAAAATTTAACTATATTTAAATTCATGTTTTCACTTAACAAGTACGATTAGTGGAAAATAACGCTAATCGATATTATAACGGGTGATATATTTATAATTAAGTATTTGGGTAATTTTTAAAATATAGGGGACCGTTAATTACCGGTTATATATATTTTTTATGGGGTTAAATGTCTTTTTAATGATATTGTCCAGCCATCTTGGTAATTCTATAATGTGTGATTTATTAATTTTGTGGAATTATATTTTATTTTATTATGGGCGACGTTTTTATAATATATAATAATATATTAGTTAATGATAATTGGGTGGGTAACGGTCGGTATGTTGAATTTATTATTGATTATTATTAGATAAGGGTGGGGAATGGATAACTAACTGGGACGTAACATTTATGGAATGCTAGATTATATGATTGGGTTAAATAGATGTTTAATCGTGGAATCTTGATTACTTAAGTCTCATATCTTGTTAGAGTGTTTATATTTTTGTTGATATATTAATAAATATCTGAGATGAGAAAGTAATCCATTTAGCTATTAAATTTACTTTTATTATTTTAAAAATACGAATTATTAAATTAATTTAAAATAAGAATCAGGGTTATTTTAATTTTCTTATTCGGGATTTTATATATCAATCTGGAGGTAATGTTTGATAAATTAAATTTAAGGAATTAAATGGGTCCGATAACCCGGGGTTTGAAATGTATTAAGTTTGAAATAGGTAATACCCACGAGATTGTAGTAGATATATGAATATCGAATAATGCGAATTTAAAAACATTTTTTAGGTGAAATAAATAAAATACGGGTAGTTTCAATTATAAAATATAAACTTATAATAAATGTTAAAGTTAAATATATATATATATATATATATATATATATATATATATATATATATATATATATATATATATATATATATATATATATATATATATATATATATATATATATATATTGCTTGTCAATTAAATATAGTACTGATGCTAGACAAACATAGAATTATTGTGTATTAAATTAAAAGTGTTAATGTTGTTCATATTCAATTTCATTTCAGTATAGAAGAAGTCTATGAGCACAAAGGTTAAATAAAATACATGATTGTTGGGATTTTGTGATGTGTTGCAAGTTCTGGTGAAGATGGAAATTTTTATTGTCATTGTCTTAAGTATGAGGTGTATTCATGTCACTGGTGACTGATTGATTCTCATCACTGCTCCAACCCAATTATGATCAGTTGTTAGTTATCATGAAGCAGTTAACTGCTGTCCTGCCATATTCCTCTGGAACTCCTGAAGAGAAGCATAGTTCTTTCTATGCTATATGTAATATTTGTCTCTAATACCAGATAACAAGATATGGCTATAAATAACCTAGCCAAGCGAAGGGAGCCTTATTGTTAATTGTTTGTAGTAGTATATGGAGTTGTGAAAACAACTAAATGATTAAAGTGAGATGATCATCAGAAATGTTCATGGGCATTGCATGTTTTTAAAAAAACATTGATGGAATTCTTTCAATCCATCTCCAAATTGTGAACTGCTGATAATTATTTGGCTTGTCAGCCATCTGTTGGATCTTTAGAAAAATGGATCAATATATAACTTCCTTATCATTCTTACGGGATTATTTTCTATATTCTTATGCAAAGATTGGCATTTTACTACTTATTTAGAAAAAATTAATATATCGATTAATCACTTGAGTGAATTACTTGCTGATCATCATTAATTTTATTTTAGTTATGAATTTTTTGTTATAAATGCTGAGTTATAATATAGATAATGCCCTATACAACATATAAGAATAAATGAATAATGTTTAAATTTTTACAATGGCATTTTGTTGTTTGAATTGGTGTAGTTTTCAATATAACTATAGTGGATCGTATAAGGATTGAATTTATAATTGCAACTCCTGTTTAGATTAATATTATCTAGTTAAGCAATGCTTAATACACCTATGAGTGTGTGGAAAATCGAACATTATATGGGAAAAATAAAATTGTGGAAATTTTATGTCATTTAGAGAGTAAATGATGGTGGGTTTAATTGTTGGTTTGGTGGAGGTCGAAAGCTGAGTAGAACATATTTTCTAGAGTAATGTTAAAATTTTAAGGAGATTATAAAATGAGATCAGTTTGGGTATACAATGGTTTGGGTGTGTCTTTTTGGAAATTTTGTCATTTTAGGTAGTGATGGTGAATTTGAAATGACAGTTTTCGGTGAGGTAAATAGCTGGTGAGACCTTACTGCTTCAAATAATATTAAAATTTTAGAGAGATTATAAAATGGAAAAGTTTATACAATGGTCTGGGTGAGTCTCAGAGAACACCGTCTCCAGACATTGATTCAATATGCCCCTGATCTTGGATCAGGAAATGAAGACTACCTAGGTATGTCTGTGGAAAGTCTGAGTAAGGATGAGAGAATATAACCCTCAACCCCTCTAGATGGTGATCTCTGCCAATGTGTTAAAAATATATTAACAGAACTTAAAAAAAATTGAGTCTGGTCAAGTAGAGGTAAAGTTCTAGTTCAAGTAGAATTAGAGTCTGGTCAAACAGAATTGAAAATCAGAATTAAGAGAACTCCGAAGTCTCTGGATTAACGAACAGAGCATAGAGAAAGGTCAGAAGAAATGTTTGAGGAACTGAAGCAGAACTAAAGCCAAAGTGAATCAAGATCGAGTAAGAGGAGTGAGCAGAAGCCTGGCAATAAAGTTGGAGGTTTCAGAAATAAGGTCAGAAATAGTAGAAATAAAAGATAGAAGATAGTTAGGCAGATGAAAGTTGTGTAGGAGAGAAGTAAAAAGTCCAAGAATAAGAGATAACAATAGAAATAAAATGAGTCAAAAGAAATCAGAGAGAGAATGGTTGGGTAAGTCAGAATGTAGAGATAAAATTAGAAGTGAAACTAGAAACAGGGCTGGAAGCAGAGTAGAAGCACTAAAATGAAGCTATAAATGCAAAGAGAATATTAATGACCAAGTTATGCAGATTAATAAGAACATTGGATTAGTCAGTAATGAAATAAATGTATATAAAGGGCTTGAGAAAATAGATGGTCAGAAAAACTCAAATTAGTCAAATGCTAGTTATAGTCATGGCTTAAGGATTTCCAGAAGAATCTTGATAAACAGAAATTGGTAAAGTAATGAAGAAAGAAATAATTCCTTAGACATGAAATATCTAGAAATTTTGGAAAATAAGTTATTTGAGGTTACTGATATTACAGGTAATAAATTTAAAAATAAAAATGAATACATAATTCCAAAATGTGTTCTTGATTATTTAGAACATAAAGGTGAAGGTGAAATGTTTTTAAAAAATATTTTATGGAGATACTAAACATGCAATATGTGAGTATGAAATATTTAATAGAAAGTGTTAGTCGTACTAGAAGTTGGTAAGTGAAAATAAAATGTAAAAAGAAGACAAAGGTGTTTGATTTAAATTTCTTAGACCCAAAAGAGTTATTAATCAGGAAAGAGATTTAGGCAAGGCCAAAATCAAAGCTCTAAATGTAAAAGAAGAAGAGAAAACAAAGTAGATCTTATGAGAAGAATATTAATCACAATAAACATATAAAGAAAGAATTAAAGTAAAATTCCAAAAGATGAGTAAAGAAGAAGGTTAAGATAAGTTGTCTTTAGAAAGGTTAGCCGGTGAAGAAAAAGATGTTGGAAAGGCTAAAAGATCAAATTCAAAAGGAGATAAAGAGTATTTAAGCATAAATCATCTTAAAGAAAGTTAGAAATAAAGTGAGATATATTAAAAGGCTAGGATTAAATCTAAGAAAGTAAAAAAATGAAATCTCTTAGAAATACACTTGCACAAGCAAGGAAATAAAGAATGATGAAACAGGTTTAAAGTTGCCTATAATGCTCACGGTTTTAATTCTGTATCCTACAAGGTTATGATTAATAAAAAGTTAACATATTGTTCAATATAGAATTTTAGTTTTTTTTTGCTTATTTAATGTTGATATAATATAATATAAATATGTGTTATAAAAGCATTAAAGTATTTTATTGATGTATAGATTATTTGACGAGACATAATTTCTAATTGAGGAATGATCTTAATGTAAAATTTGATGTGCTAATAATATTGATTGTGGTTATCAATCCAGGTGTTTCTTTCATAAGGGAAGGATTGTAACCTTCCAGGTTGGCAACAGGAGAAATATGGGGAAGGTCACATTTGACTAGCAAGGGCTAAAGGTAATTAATTGAGGAAAATGAATTATGATATGAATTTAATATTTAAATGAGTTTTTAGGAAAACTAAGCTTAAATTGTGATGTAATTTGCTTTAGTTAAAACTTCATAAGAAATGATTTAAAAAAAAACTATCTAGCAGAACTAAATTTGTTTGTCTGCTTTAGTTTCAATAATTTTTAAAAAGTCTCTCTCACAATATATTACAATAACAATAATCTAATAATCTAATAGCTCAACTGATTTCCCGAATGCTTTATATCCGGTTTACGGAGTCAACTCACTCCCAATTAGGGTGATAGTGTGAATTTATATTTTACCGATCAAGGCCCAAAAAAAATCACACTCTGGTTTTCAGACACTTTTGTCTTGAAACAATCAGGCTTCTTTTTCCTGTATATCTGTAATATCTAAAGTTGGAGTTTCTTTTCTCTAATCTTAAGATAAGACAATTTCAAAATTGGAACCCACACCAAGGCGGGGTAAACTCCCCCAGTGACAGACAATATTTTACAAAAAAGAAACAAATTACCACGAAAATGGGGATGGGATTCGAACGGATTTCCTCTTTTAACATAAAATTGATACAAAAAAAATTATTTGAAAAGATTTAACCTTCCCTTTTCTTTCAATATTTAATAAATGCTTTCAGAATTTCTACATGTCGGGGGATTTTCACACCTGCCATCATTTCAAATCATTCATAAACTAACATTGATAATATAATTGCTAAACTTAGCATTATAAACCTAATATTTTAAAATTAAATCTAAAGCTTTGAATTCCCTTACTTATTATTATAGAAAAACAAAATAGAAACGGACTAAGATATTGGGATTGATCCGAAGCATAGGTTAGATTTTTAAAGAAAAGTTAAATATCTGAAGTATAAAACAATCAATAGATTCCACACACTGCTGCCTATATGTATGCATTATAACTTGCTTTTTTTAAGAAAAATTAAAAATTGAATATTGTTAAATGTGTTATTACTTTTCTACCAA
The DNA here is from genome assembly GCA_028023455.1 of Epiperipatus broadwayi. Lineage (NCBI taxonomy): Eukaryota > Metazoa > Onychophora > Udeonychophora > Euonychophora > Peripatidae > Epiperipatus > Epiperipatus broadwayi. The sequence continues at coordinate 754,877 of JAQFVV010006328.1, read as the reverse complement.
CCCATAAAACAATAGTGATTCACTACCCACTCTCTTCCTATCTAAAAACTTTTTAGAACTGGATCTTGTGGGGTTTTAAACACGGATACTTTACAGTTTCCTTTTATATAAAAATGGGACCTGATGATTTTAATTTTTACGATTTTCCTACCTACGGGCCCACCTACTATAAATTGGTAACTTTAAATTACTATTAATTTTTAATGGTATAATATATATATATATATATATATATATATATATATATATATATATATATATATATATATATATATATATATATATATATATATATATACATATATATATATCATATAGAAAATGATAATAAAATAACTGATCTTTTAGGATCAAATGGTATAAAGATTAAATAGGCAACCAGCTTTTAAAACCTTATTTTTTTTTTACATATTTGGAGACATATAACACATATATATACTCACAGACGTGCAACCATACATTCATGATGGAATAAACAAATTTATTTTTTTATTAAATGTAAAACAAAAAATATATACATATACACATTTATGCATGGATCATAGATTTTAAATCATGATGTGACAAAAATAAAGAAATATTTGACATTAAATTTTAGTAACCACATTTCTTTTGTTTAAAGAGAAAAAAGAGTAAACCTTTGTTGATTTTGGGAGCATGGGAAAAATATCTAAGCAACAGATTTTTTTTTAGTTGTTGTTGGTTTTTCCTTGTTGAAATGTAGTACATGAAGAAATAACGTTATAGGGGCATAAGAAATCTTTAATTGTTATTATATTAGTTATTATGATTTCCTTTCTTTACAAAAATAAACTATTAAAAATTTGGAATTTTATTATTACTAGAGTAAAAATATTTTAAAAAATAAAAATAAAAACATTATTTAAGTGATGAACTTTCATTCATTCAAAATAAATGAGTAAGAAGCTTCATAGTTAACAGTCTATTACATATTTTGGCAACCCAAACATTTGGGGCATCAATTAATTAAGTCTCACACCTAACAGGCTGCTGGTACATTTTCCGGTTCATTACATATTTTAGCACACAACATTTTGGAGCCTACAAAAGTTTTAGTTCACCACAGGTACAAACTACATACTGATTACATTTTTGACACCATCAACAGTGAGCCTTTCTAGCTATATAGACTCTAATGAAAGTTGATTATCATGTCAAATTAATAATAACCAATTATTAAATTCATTCTGAGTTGGTTGTCTATTACATTTTATCATGCAATATGGTAAACTTAAATAAACTTAGATTCACTGCATGTGAAAAGTTTTGTCTCTATATTTTGAACATAACTGTGTGAGCTTTAAAGAGTTAGGCCTATCATATGTTACTGTATATATTTTTAGTGTGACTAAATTGAATTTATGAGAGAAGTGTCCATAATTCCAGTATAACCTGATTTATCATATTTTTAGTTAGTCATTTAATAAACTATAGAATTACATGGCTTAATGAATTAAATGGTGTGGCAACTTAATGGTATAATTAGTTTAAACAAATCCTAGTAAGTTCAAGCAACTCTGAGTGAATGTATGGACTGATAAATAGAGACTAAAAACTAAATAGATGATCAAGAATCTAATAAGAGAGGCAAGTGAAAACGATAAAGGAAAAATATATAAAACTAGTATTAATACTAATGATATGGAAAATACCATAAGGTAACCAAAATCACATGAGATGACACAGAGTTGGTAGAAGATCCTATGATATATTATAGAATGTGATATAAAAAGAATAATTACATGCCACAGAGTAGATATTTTAAAAAAGAGTGTGAGACTATTTTGTATGTTTCTCAAGAAAGTAGAAGGTATTTATCGAAGTATGAGTAAGAGAATTACATGTGTAAAGCCACAGGGTATTAAGTGACAATGAAGCTGAGCATGAGTCCTAATATGGAACAAGTAGGATCAGTAGACATAAATGTAGTCTGGGGGGTCAATGTTTGGAGCTAAGCATCCTGTCTCAATGCAAAAGGAAAAACCAAATGATATTTCAAATTCAGGAGACTTAGACTAACACAGGTTACAGAAGATAGTGGAACCATGATACTGATTCTCCAGAGTATTATTGGAATCGAATGGATAATATGGCAACCAAGGGAGAGCCCAGTATAAAGAAAAGCAACATAAGTGGTCAGATAGATAGACATAACTGGTCAGGTGAATGACATGAATGGTCGGATGGTGCCATGTAAGCTGATATGAGTGGTCAGATGGATGACATGGTGATCAGATGAGTATAACAAGGCTAAATCTTCTACAGCCATGGAGCCGTTATCTTCGGAGATGAATGAAGTGCATAACAGTAGTAGAATGAAAGCAAAATGTGGGAAGAAGATAAAGAAATAAATATAGATATTAGTGAACTTGCAGTGAATCAACAAGCGGTATACTGGAATTTAAGGAAGTATTACCCGCACAAGAATTGAGAATAAAATTAAGAAAGTTCGCCATGCCCAAGAATTCATTAAAAGATAGAGGGTCTAAGGATTTACACTATGGTAACTAAAACTGATATTTGATGATTTGGAGATCAAAATAAACATAGTAAGGAACCAAAGATAATGTGTATAAAAAAAAATACAGATGATATAGAATCTAAAACTTATGATATTAATAATAGGATAGATGGTATGAGCTGTGATATTAATGATATAAAAACATCTAGTTTATTTTAGAATCAATCGAAGTACTAAATATTCTATTACTATGGAAACTGCTCTTATACATAGCATATGTCGTGCTATATGTTACTCCCAGCAAGTGCTCGAAGACTTAATGAAAGAAAATCATTCCACCAATTTAAAGTTGGGAGGAGCAATCCAAAAACCACTTGGAATGATGCTGATTCAATCCCTTCCCATGAAGGAGTATGGGAATGAATATGTTAGATGATCAAGCAGAACCGAAGTTAATGTGAGCATCCAATGTTCCAGAACATAAAGTTTGTTCTAAATACAAAGTCCATGAGACATAGTAGCAAAATCCAAGAAAAAGCTATTATATGTTCAAAGGCTTTTCGCAAAAAAAAAGTGTCCAGTAGTGGATCCAACTTTGAAAAAGACAAATGAAGTGAATACACTTGTTCATCTTGAATGTGTATTATGGCGCAACTAATTCTCTTCATAATCAGAAAGTGACCAGAGTCGATAGATAGTGCAATGATGTTACTGGGAGTCAACTATCTCCCCACAAAGAAACAGAATGACCCAGGTTCCATAAGCACCTGCACACTTATGAGGGTCCCTTCACATTTATTGAATATGTGAATGAAAATCCTTAAAATGAGAGAGAGGGCACAAATTAAGGGACGGACTTCATGATTGCAACCTGGAACTAAAAAGTGGACTTTCTCAATGATTGAACCCTAACAAAATAATGTAAGTGAAGTATACATGTATATAAAAGAAAAAAGTATTAAGTTTACTTTTGATTATTAAATCTTATAGAAAATAATAGGTGTTGGGTGAAACAGAAAGAGTGGGTAGTGAATCACATAAATTGGGTGCGAAATGAATCACTGGATTAAAAGCACCCATCCCAACTTCATTTTAATCAACCTATTCCTTTGTTATTTGTCAAATACCAACCTCCAATTGATGTCATCACTATGATATTTATAAACTAATAATTCAAATGGCTCGACAACAGTTGATTAGCCATAAACAATTTAAGAAACAAGAAGGGAAGGAAAAGCAGACATCACTTTAAGATTGGAGACAAGGTTTTTGTGAGAGCACATTTCCCATGTAAACCAATGGATAATGTTTATCATAAATTTTGTCCAACAATATGCTGGACCATATGTATTATTAAAACAAGCTGACCTAAATGCATTTTGGTTAAATATTGATGAAAGGTAAAAGGAACTTATAATGCTCAGAATATTAATGCCATACAGTGGTTGTCAAGAACTCCCAGGTACAGAAGCTTAGTTGTTTGTAAACAGATGATCATGATTAAAGTAGATGAAAGTGAAGTTTATAAAAAATGTAAATGGGTATATGCAAGTATATTGTAATGAAAAAGACAGCATTGTTTGTGAGTAAATAGCTAGAGTAGGTAGATGTGATGAGGATGCACTCAAATTAATGTTGAAACATTTTATTGAGTTATCTTAGAATTGAGGCTGAGATGTAGAAATTGACCCATACAATGTGGAAATCTCATATTTTGTTCAGACCTTATAAAAATTCAAATAAGACTCTAGGGAGCAGAGTATGAAGCTGACAAACCCAAATATGTGCCTTCTGGAACAGAGACACTTAACCAGTCAAATTCAGAGTATTCAACCATCATATAGTTAGTAATTTTAGTAAAGATAATAGGAACAGTGTTAATGATGACAGTAATTCAATGTTAAGATGAAAGAGATAAGGATAAAAATCTAACCAAAAATGAGTAATATAAAAAAAAGCGAATGTATATGATGAGTAAATTAAAATAAGTACAACAGCATTAGAACTCTCCTATTTAAAGAATAAAATTATCCAACACAATAACCATCCAAACCTTCGTTTATGTGCTAAAATTTTGACAATAATCTAAATTTTAACCTTCTAAGGGTAGGGAAATGTAAGGTGATCCCCAATCCTTATAAAAAATGATAATAAGTAACTGATGTTTTAGGATAAAATGTATAAAGATTAAATAGGCATTCATCTTTTAAAACCTAATTTTTTAGATATTTGGAGACATATACACATATATATACACACAAACATGACCATATATTCATGAAGGAATGAACATTTTTTTATTAAATGTAAAATAAAATATATACATATACACATATATATACTGAATGTAGATTTTAAATCATAGCGACAAAATAGAAAAAAATATTTGACATTAAATTCTAGTAACCACGTTTCTTTTGTTTAAAGAGGAAAAAGAGTAAACCTTTGTTGATTTTGGGAACATGGAAAAATATCTAAGCAACAGATTTTTTTTTTAGTTGTTGTTGGTTTTTTCTTGTTGAAATGAAGTACATGAAAGTAAAGTTGTAGAATAAGAATATTTTAATTGTTATTATATTAGTTATTATGATTTCCTTTTTTTATTAAAAATAAACTATTTAAAATTTGGAATTTTATTATTTACTAGAGTAAAATATTTTAAAAAAAGAAAAAAAAAGACATTGTTTAATTGATAAACTTTCGTTCATTCAAATAAATGCTAAGAACTTCATAGTTATTTATCATAAAAACAAAATCTAATTGCTATAAAATGTTTCTTGAATAAAATAAAATCAACGAATGATGAAATAGAACTTTATTAACACTAATTTTTATTACTTTTAAAGTAAAATCTTTATCATGCATCTCATACATATATAAATAAAACTGCATAGAAATAACGTTTGTCTTATATTATAACGTAAGCCTTGGAAAAATATTTATATTTAACAATTTATATGTGTGTAAATAATATCTAACAATGCACTTTTGCTAATTAAGTGTTGGGGGATTTTTCTATCTCCTTGGTGTCATTGGCGTGTGATGGAGGATCATATTTATTGGTATATTTAATGTTTAAATCAATGTGGAAAGATCTGGATATGGAATGGAAATGCATAGCTTTAAAATCAAATGCCCATGAATTCAATTTCGTCATGGGAATTGTTAATGCTTAGAATGTTTAACATGACTTAATATACATGAATAAAAGAAATACATTATCTGCTAAGAATACAGAAGCTGCTTTGAAAATTTAACTTGCTATTGTTTTAAGGAATTCGAAATTTCATTATATTTTATGCTTTAAATATTTTTTTAAATGTATACTGAGAATTGGAGTTACTGAATTTTTCTCACCCTTTTATTCATTTGTAGCAAACTTTTTTTTTAAAAAAGAACCCATTTGTTTAAATTTTTATAGGGTGAAGAAATACACAACTCAAGGTATACATCAATATATTATATATGTTTGTAAATAAAAATATTTGTGTAATTGAATGCTTAAATTAAACTGGACAATGATTAAAACAAAAGTAATATTTTAAATATTTACATTTATTAGACAATTAATACATTAAAATCAAACTAATTAATAAGTAAATATATATAACACTTTCTTGTTTAAATGAATAACTGTTTATGAATGAACTATACAAAACACAAATTAGCAATTCATGGACCATAACCTAGAGGTACATTTAAAGGACATAAACAAGATGATAATCGTACATTTAGTAGTATAATTTCATATTTAAAATAATTGATACATTATTGTAAAATTATGCACTATAATTTTATAATTTTATATCAACTCATATTTTAATATTTAAATTACAGCTAGTCTTATTGTTGTAGAGATAAATTAATATTTTATAATAACCATATATATATATTTTGTTGATTTATAAATATCATAACTTTTAAGCATGATCTGTTAAAAAATATTTGTTGTTTGAAGTTAAAATCTTTGTTTCTCTGGTCTCTAGGATTGTCAAGCACCCATTCATACTTCACTCACCAGAATAAGCTATTATACATGCATACATATTTTTAATTTATTATTAGCAATATCCATTAAGGATCTATATAAGGGTCACCTTATTGCCAACCTATTTACATTCCATCCTTGGAGCAGAGGTAAAGGCAAATGTCTACACTGAGTTAAGAGGGCCGAGTAGTAATAGAACCTGTAAGTAACAGAAGACCTCCGGGTGTACTATCTCAAAGGGGTTTTACAGTCCATTACATATCTTGGCACTCAAACATTTGGGGCATCAATTAATTAATTAAATCTCACACCCGGTAGAGCTGCCAGTACATTTTATGGTCCGTTACAATATATATATATATATATATATATATATATTAAAGATGCTCTGCAATGGCCAATTGGGGGACTTTGCCATCTTACTATTATTACGCAAAGGAAAAAGAAATCCAATTGACAGGAAACACATCTATATCCATTGCAACTCAATGACTATAACTTTGGGTCATGCATTAACTTTGGTTTTACCCTATACATGCAAACATACTTCACATTACATTGTTATAAACATCCATATAACCCTCAACCAAGATCAACCTAACTACAAACAAATAGTCTGAAATCATACCTTTTAAGCTAACATAAATGATTCAAAATATAATGTTATTAATTGAAAATTAATTAGAAAAAATTTTCAGATTATGTAAACCCATTGACCTCATCATATGGTGCTGCACTAGACAACAATAACTTATAAGCTATAAAAAGGTAAAATATGTTTAGACACTCAGCATGAGGTGTCATATTTACCGATATATATCAAGTGGCTTTTCACGTTGAAGCATATATATTTTACACATAGCAAATATTTTACAAAAATAATTAACATAAATGTTAACAAATCTGTTAATCATACCATAACTAAAATGTAATGAGAGGAAGGGAACAGTTATTGAGTGGTGATGTAAAAATTAGTTAATAAGTACAAAAATAAATAAAAATGAAAAATGGAAGTGATTAGCAAACATAATTGATTTAGAAATTTTAAATAAATATGGGTCTACCATACTTTTTGTTACCCTGATTGAAAGTTTGTTAAAGTTCATATTGAATAAACACAAAGAGTTAATTCTTTTCATGAGAAGTCTGAGTTTGTCTTGTGCTGATGCATTGCACTCATCTGCTCATCAACCAAAGTCATTTAATATTACTGGAAGGAATGGACTGTTGTTTTTCTGGCATTAAGTACTCATTAGTATTGTAAACACTCAACTTATACATAACAGAAAATTAAATCTATTGCAGATTCATATATCATGGAGTCTGCAATACAGCTACAATTTGCGTGTAGATTAATAGTCAAGATTTATTAACAATACAATTATGTTGCCTTTTATATTTTTGTGGCCTCTTATCAGAAATTCTATAGATTGACTTAACATTATGTCACTGATCTTAATGTCAAGATGTTTTTTCCATTTGATCCATGCACTTGTTGCTGCTTGAGAAAGCGGAAACAATCTTCAATTTTATCTATATCTCCTTTCTAACCTTTTACTTATTTATGTACCCCGAGGCTAGTTTGATTTACATTTAATTAATAAAACCATAATTTCATTTACTAAGATTAAAATACCATTCTTAAAAATATAAATTCCAATAACATACATTTCTATTTTCTTTTATATAACTTGTTAACAAAAATATTAATCTTTAGATATTCACCTTTTACAAAAAATAACTTCAAAATCCTTTTTTTAAAAAATAAGGTTTAAAGTTTTTCATCTGTGTGATCTATATATGTTAAATATAAGCTCTTTTAATTTTTTTTGCTTTAATAAAATCATTTTTACTTAAGATTATTTCAACAGTTTTAATTTTAAGAAGCATAAAATGTAATGGCAAATGTATATTATTACACATCAGTGAACTTCCTCAAAAATATAACAATAAAAATATCTTTTAATGTTAGTAATTATGTTACACAAGATTGATTAATGCTATTTTTTAAAAAACAAACAAAACATTGGTTGTGTTACACAAATAAAAATCTTGTTGACTATTATTTCCTTCTACACCAGCCAGGAATTGTACTTTCCTCCTCAAAGGTTTCCCTTTCCCTACGTTTCATTTATTACTTACACAGATTAAACAATTAATTTTAATTACACACCTTTTTGTAAAAAAATATTATTTAGTGCCATTCCATTTTATTCTCGCATTTATTTATACATGCACAATTTTTCTTACTGGCAGTACTTTTTACACAAAATTCAACTTTTATAAATTTATATAATATAGATAAAAATATTTCATTTAAAAAGTGTTAATGGCATAACTTTAAAAGGTACTCATGGTTACCTGTGCAATGTGCCACATTGGTAAATAATTATATTGATCAGGATAATTGAGTCATATTGTATCTCCCTGAATAAGGAAAAATGAATATTTTGAACCTGGAAAATTTGTATAGTAAGAGCAGATATGTATTTATCAAGATCCAATTTTATTATTATTGACCATTAGCCCATGCCACACAGCTCTAGGAATAGCTGAGATTTATAAACAAATTCTTTTAGACTTTTCAAATGGGGAAAAATTTATTTTAACAATTAAAAAATAAAAATTAAAATAAACCACTGCCAGTAATAACAGCAAAAGCATTTATTTATGCATACATATAAATTTAAAATTGAGGAATAAGTGATCTTGTTCAGGTTTATTATTGACTTGAAATTTAAACTACCTTATACTTTAGTTAAAAGTCTGCACAGATACAAAGTTTATATAATTTTTATTGTAGAATATTTGAGTATAGATATGCTACATATATTACTCAGTTAAGAAACTTTTTCAAAAACATTCATTTCAACTTCAGGGCTAAAGGAAATTATCAAATCAATGTTTCTTTCTGATATACAGAAACAACCAATGCAGTATGAAGATGCTAGCATAAACCTTGTAGTAATGAAATGTTCATCTGTAGCATGATAGTATTTAGGAAATGATCCTTTTCCAGTGCAGAATATACATCTGTCTGTGAAGGAAATCATTTTGGAATATATATATATATATATATATATATATATATATATATATATATATATATATATATATATATATATATATATATTCTCATTTCATATATATATTTATTTTTATATAAAGATTTATGTGTGCATTTATTATTATATAGTTATAAATAGTTAATTATGATAAGCAGTTATGAGAATATGACAAGAAGCAATATTTAATAATATATGGATTAATTATATTTTTCATTAAATAATGTGTTAAATTATTTAGCTTTTATATTTTCATTAAACTAAAGCAGACCAGAGAAAAACTGTTAAGAAAAAATGTGAAAAAGTTAGTAGATAAAACCAGGCACATGCAAAATAGTGTGAATAAGAAAGTCCCACCTGTTTTAAACATAAGACATTATTTTACACAAGTCTTTATTTTTATTTACTTTGGAATGAACTGTTTTTTAATGTATATAGAGAGGAATGCATTGATGGAATAAATAATTATTAATCTTCTTATTAGTCTTTTTATTAATGACTTGAAGACTGTTAACCTTAAAACTCTGATCTTTGTCTCAAGATAACAGGATTTGCAGCTGGCCCTTTTGATGAAAAATTAGTAATAAAAACAAATTGAAATAATATTGAAGGGGCAATTCAGTTTTTACTTTGGAAATAGATGATTCAATTTTTACTGAAAGACAATCAGTTAATAGTATTAACTATGCAATCATTTTAAATGAAAGAAATGGACAGTTTAAATTTTTAGTATGGGCTATTAATTTTTTCCCCTCTCTTTAAAGAAAAATCTAAGGAAAAAATGACTCTTGTTTTAAAATAAACACAGAAAATGTGCATATATATAAAAGTACTCACCAAGATTAATATGGTTAATATTAAAAATTCTATAAAATGGGATTAATAAACATTTTCATTATGAAGGAAATAGTCACTATAGGATTGTTAAAGCCCACTGTTTTCTGCTCCCTAAGAAACTGACAGATGATTAAATCAATATTACTGTGGACTCATACCAGTCCATGGTAGCCAAAGAAATGGACAAATTTAAAACCAAAAACCACAAACATCCTATTAATCATCATCTTTGACAAGAGAAAGAAGAAAGAAAAGATGAATAAAAACCATAGCCAAGTTTGATTAAGCTATCAATCAAATTTTTGTTAGAGTTTTCCTCATGGTCGCTAAAGTATCTACAATGATTTTTTTTTTTTAAAAAATGAAACAAATTAGTCAACCACGTCATTGTTATCAAAAGAATCAACAATAAATAATTTTAAAATTGTGGAAACAAGCAAGTCAATTAATTCATGTTTATTAATGGGTATCAACAAAATTTTTAAATGGTAGAAATAAGCAAATCAACTTATTAAAGCTATATACATAGAGACAAGCAGTCTAAAAATTTAACTAGAGACATTTATAAAGTGAAAATAATCAGGTAACTATGAACTTTCATTAACAAATCTTTTTATTCTTAAGCAATACGTA